>CM063500.1:46383404-46393404 GCA_032207245.1 Pardosa pseudoannulata
TTGCCTTATTGGTGAGGAAATCAATTTAAATAGTATATAAGTTTTGCATAAATTTCTTTTGGATCATTCACTTCTAATGCTAAATATAACAAAATCATCATGACTATATTGAAATAATATTGCTTTTACATGTGTCTCATTATATTCTATATGAAAATAAGTCCATTATTGTTTCTTTATATCTTTCAAATGCATGTTTTTCAATAACATTCTAGTTGAGGTTGAGGGCCGTTTTAGTTGAGAGCTTCCTGCCGACTTCTTGTAGACTCATTAGATAATTATTAAACTCAATTATTCGAATCATTATTAGAGTCAAAAATTAAATCAAATCATGATCAAAAACTACTTACATATTTTTATTTTCTAAATGAATTCAGGCTATAATAGAATATCTGACTTATTTCCATTAATCAGATTCATTTATCCAAAGCTGACAAGTGCCACATCCCATATTATTACCATTAGAATTAACTCAATTTGGTGTAAACGGTTCATTACCTTATTAGTGGGGAAATCAATTTAAATAGTATGATTATTGCATAAATTTCTTTTAGATCATTCACTTCTAATGCTAAATATAACAAAATCATCATGACTATATTGAAATAATATTGCTTTTACATGTGTCTCATTATATTCTATATGAAAATAAGTCCATTATTGTTTCTTTATATCTTTCAAATGCATGTTTTTCAATAACATTTCAAACTCGAACCAGGCTGTGCCATTTTAGAATAATTACTTTAAAAGGATAATTACTTCTTTTCTCGTTACTTTAAATAAATCTCAATTCAAGGTAATTTTCATTATACGTTTCCTTTTTATTATTATCAGAAATCTTTATATAATTATGGTGGTTATCCTTTTAAATAAGGATAATTTAGTAAATTAAAAAATTAATAATTATGCTCATTTTAGGAGAACAATAAAGAATGTACAGGAGAAATGAGTGAACGATCTGTTCAAAGTCTGGCTTCAGAAGTAAGAGTAAGTGCATTATTTTCCCATCGATTTGCCAGTAAGTCAACAAAAGAGAACAGATATCGATCTCTTTCAGATCGATCTAACTAGAATAAAAAAAAGGTAAAAAAAAAAATGCGCATACGTTTTACATGACTGATGCAATCTATCGATTCAAGTTGGTAGCCTAAACTGGTCAAAGCTCGATAAGTTTTGTCCATATATTCATTCACAGAAACATTAGTTTTTACACCTCTTTTGAGAACTTAGAACTAAGTGGTAACCGAAATGACTCGTGAGGTTTCTTTGGAATTTCTACGTGCTTGTCTGTAGTATATTTGTTACTGTGATTGCCCTAAATTGGAGAATGTCGACATACACCAAATACCTGGGTGAAGAACCGAATATTTGATTATATTCTTATATATTCGGACTATCACTGGTGTATGTTGTCAATCCCCATGCACTGATGGTGAATGTTGAAAAAATATTGTTGTTACGTTTTTAAATCATACTTTATTAAAACATATAATGATACTAGCATATAGCCCTTCATATGACGGAATCAGTAATTTTTTTAATTTTCCAGAATTGTACAGTACCCTATGAGGCAGGTAATAAACAGTTTGTGTTTTAACTGAGAATTATTTGGTAGACGCTCAATAATTTGTTTATCTTCATACTCTTCTAAATTCTCCTGATACTGTGAATGCAGTTTAGAATCACGTTGAATTCATTTAGAAAGATAATTCATAAAGTTTTCTCATCTACGTCGAGATTATTGTTACGTTCTTCCCAATTTTTTTCCACAGAAATTAAAGGAATGAATTTATTATTTCCACTACACCCTGGTACTAGATGGAATTTCTTGTTAATACCGGTGCAACAAAAAATAATCTATGATTAAATGTAACATGATCACATTGTAGCTAATTTATTATTCAAGCCAAATATAAAAGAAAATTATTTACGTAATAAACTAAGAAAAAACGGATGAAAATAATGCAGACGATATTTAAATAATTTAAAATAAGAAAGGATTAAATGAGATGATTGAAGGAATGACGCCATAATGCTATAAGTCCATGAAATAGACTCTTTGACTTTTATGAAAAAATTTGTTTTCAATACCGTAAAATTCTCATTGCAACAAAAAATAATCTATGATTAAATTTAAAACTATCACATTTGTACCTAATCTATTATTTAAGCCAAATATAAAAGAAAATTATTTACGTAATATCTAAGTCCACTGATAACATGTATGAAAATAATGCAGGTGATATTTAAATAATTTAAAATAAGAAATGATTACATGAGATGGTTAAAGGAATGACGTCATAATGGTAGGAAACAATGTTATTTTTACCTATTTATCATGTGATAAATTTAATCGCCTGCTCTTAACTGGGGAAAATAGGGCTTGAAATAATGGCATTAACCGCTCGAAAAGAGGGGAAGGGGTGAATTTCGAACATTTTAAAGACCAAAGTATTTTTCGCTGTGATATGAAGCATATTTATACCAATTTATTTTAGAATCGGATCGATCGTTTAGGAGAAGATAAACTTTACTCGCTTTGAATTTTGCCTCTATCCATTCCAGGTCCAACCGCTTCATAAATTTGCGGACAGATAACTTAGGCTATTATTATATAGGAGGTATGTCAAAATAGCTCATACCATGAAGGAATACTCCAAAGTCTCTTTCCATTCCAAAGGAAAATATCGAAAAGGAGCTTCAAGCTACTACTCCTTCTATAAAGCCCTGACTAAGCAGGAGTTTATTTCTATTAACCCCTTCCCGGTTTTTCCCGAGCTGAACTCGGGCAGGCGAAATGTACCATCCTAGCTCATCCCGAGTGTAGCTCGGGAAGTGTGAAATTTTACACTGTGTAATCAGTCTTTTTCGAATTATCTCACATGTGCTTTTTACTGTTTCGAATGTTTAAATGCTTTTGTTTACTTTTCTGGCTACTAGATTATTTACTGCTCAAAGAGAGACAGTAGGGAGAAACAATGCTCTAATGTCCAGATTGCGATGTGTTGGGGTGCTGGCCTTCGGTACAGGACTTCGTGGGTTCAAATCCCGTTGTGGCATGGATGTTCGTAGCCGTTCGGAATCGGCTTTAAGCAGTAGGTCCCGGTCTCATTAGCCCTTGTGTTTCAAAAAGCAGACCGTAGCGCTCCAAACCAAAACCTAATGATTTCTGCCGTACAGAAAGCCAACTACGGAGTTAAATTACTTATTTATTTAAATTTATTTTTACATTAATTTTTAGAAAATTTTGTATGCGAATGATGCTATTATGTTTAAAAAGCTATATACGTATAAAAATATGCATAAAAATTTACATTTTCTGCTCCATAACCCCGAAATAAAATGAACCTGGAAGAGATAAAAAGAGCGGCAGCAAAAGATAATCTTCTAATGCATGCAACGAAAATTTCCTCCTGTTCAAATTGATGACAATGTGCGAATACAAGTCTTTGATGTCGACCGTGGTCGTACAGATGCCCGAAATGTATTGGCAGTAGATGTTAGAATATAAGATTCCGAGTTTTATAAATTAGTTAACAAAAATAGTACTGTCAAGCAGCTTTATACCCGTAATCAGTTTATACTTTGTAAAGAAAAGTTAATCTCCAGAGATGGGATTTCTTCTCAAGAAATGTCTTTGTGAAAAGCCGCTGCAGTTACTTCGAAAAGTGGAGGGCATGGCTATAAATGCTGTGATTGCAAAAAGAAATATTTAACAGACACATGTGCTAGTACTATAAATTTGACTGAATTACGGAGAAGAAAATATAAATATCCAACATATTCAACATTCAACATTAGTGCATGGTGAATGTCTACATTTACCGGTGTAAGTCAGAAATAAGAGTATTTAGCAAATATTTCGGACATACAACAAACGACTACGGGAATGTTGACATTCACCGGTGAAAGTCAACATTCTCCAGATTTCGGTCTTTCACAGTAACATATTCATGACATAAGTAAATGGCAGATTATCACAATCCCCCCCTCCCTCGGTTAGAATGCAGCTGAAACTATTTTAATGCTACTACGAAGAACATGTGTTATCGAATGCGTTTCTCGGTTCAAGAGGGGGGAAGGGGAAGCGGATATCTAAGATAACTCTGTTCCGGTCGTTATTCAAATACGCTAACTGAGGACGACACCAAAATCTGTGATTTCATCAGAGGGGCTTACTCTGGACGTTGCGAATCTGTTCGAACGTTTGTTGTGCCGTCACATTGACGTCAACTTGTAGGCATTATCAAACAAACCATTAAGCTGACGTCAAAATGACGTCACAACGAACATTCAGACCGATTCGCAAGGTCCAGAGCAAGCTCCACTGAATCTCTATGGAGAACTATTTATCGAAAAATAAAAATAAATAAATAAAAATAAATAAAGTCTGGACTTTTTATCAGTTATTTTTTTATTTGTTTTGGTTATTCCCTAGTATATAATTTAAAATTAAAATTAAAGGAAATATTGTAACATCCTTCAGCTGGTCCTATTAATGTATGAAGTGTTGGAAACAAATTGAAGCACACTTACCTGCCAACTTGGATCTGCATCCCTATAATACATAAAATTTTCCTTGATCCATTTGTAAATGGCGGAAAGTGTCATCTTGTTTTTGTTGGCCTTCATGGCCATACAAATGAGCGTTGCGTAAGAGTAGGGCGGCTTCACGGTGCCGTCGACCTTGTAATCCACGACGTCCTCCACTTCGGGTTTGGGACACGCTTTGGAGGAGGACTTGCTGGAGGACATCAGGCAGCAGGGCGACGACTTAGAGTACTCCGGAGAGGGCACGGGGCTCGCGGGGGGCGTCTCGGGAGTGGGAGCTCCTATTTTCGTCATAATGTTCAGGTTCTGGAGCCAGTTGAGGTCTGTGAGGCAGTCATCGTCCACCGCCATGTTGTCCTCAGGTTTTTGCTGTTGCTCCTGCCAGTTTTGGTGGAAGCGCACAGCCATCTCGTTAGTAGACGCTATTGGCATCTTGAAGGTCATCCTGAGGGTGGCCTGAACATCGGGATGTATTTAACAACGATTAACCTGAAAAGAGACAAGCAAACATTTATGATGGCTTCCAAGAAACATATGATTCAGCAGATATTCCAAAAGTACTGAAATTATTATTATTATTATTATTATTTTGCATCAAATGAGTGTTATCATGTATATGATCATTGTCAGCTGTATGAAGGTAACGGAAATTACTCATGTGCTGGTGTACCCAGATAGCATGCATACTTGCAGCAAGTTCGATTTTTTCTGGATATCTTGTCATAACATATTTGACGCAACAAACTTAAATCAAAACTCCCGCAATTTAGACGGAACATAAAGCAACTACTCCTTTGCAACGCTATTTTGCTGCAAAATTGTGGCAACCTTGTCATAACAACCTTGAAGCAAGAGAAAATTCTTAGACTTGCTGCATTCTTGTTTCAAACTTGCAGACTTGTCAAACTGGACTTGATGCAAGTTTGCAGGTTTGCAAAGCAAGACTGCTGCAAATTTGCTATCTGGGTAATCGGTCCAGGAACAGTTTATAACATATATTAACTGTGATGCATTATATATATTTTTAGAAGATTTGAATTAGGGCGAAAACCCTAAACATTGACAAAACATATGATGCAAACAGTACAAATTTATTATGATATGTACTTGGACAACTAATACCATACAGCTACTACAGCAGTAGGCCAGTGGAAGCATGATTTAATTGTTATAACATATGGGATACAACGACCAGTATAGCTAATTTAGGGAACTTATCACTAGCAATAATTAAAAAAATAACGTAGCTTTTTATTTTCTTTAAAATTTGTCCTATTATTTCAGCACTGTTTCGTGAGCACATGTAAATAACGCACAATGTTGAGAAAAACCTGTCTTAGACCATCTGAATGCAGTGGTATGACAATAACATTTTTCATATTGTAATTATAAACACTGAAATCACTTTTTTTTATTATTCCGTTTTAAAGTCATAATAGTATAGAGTCAACTTTGTTCTTCTTGCTTTCAAAACTTATTATGTGAAGTAAAATTTCAATTGCTGACATAAATTATTACAGTCGTAGAAGAGTTCAGATTTAGGTTTACAAATAACATTTTTTAATGGGTATCATGTGACTCAATATAAAAATTCAGAGTTACCATCTATGAAGAAGTAAAATTGACTTTTGAAGTGAATTCACCTTGTAATACAAGAACAGCATAACAGAGTTAGGAGTCTCCCATTCAATTTAAAATCATAGTGGATTATACAAAATCCATTTAAGTTATTAAAATCTTTCTAAAATATAGATATTTATTAGTGTATAATTATATAACAGGATTAAGATTTATTGCATAGTTTTTTTCCAATTGTTTGTTTCTGTAAATTAATTTCTACCGGGAGATCCATAAATGGCAAATGGTAAAAAACGCACTTACCATGGCAAATGGTAAAAAACGCATAAAAGTTTATTAATGTAAAAATAATGTTACGCTGGCCTAGTGTTTGAAAAAGAAGAAATTAATACTCATTAATAAACACATGGACAAATATGTCTTGATTAAATGAATTTATACAATTAAATAAATGCCTAAGGAATACAACTGTAATCAACTTATCATTTGTAGATATCGAAGACTGCTCTCGAGTCGGCGCCGGCCCTAAAAAACAATATGGCGAGGATTTTCCTCAAAAGGTCTATCCCTCAAGCCGCGGATGCCAGCAGCTTTCACCTTCTACTCTCCTCTGGTCACAACCTTGTCCTCTAAAAAAATTCTACTGCCCCGCGGAGAAAAAACAGGGATCCACTCCCGAACGGCGGGGGGTCAGAATCCCCCAAACCAACGGACCCTTCTATTGGTTGGGAGAAGTCCGAAGTTTCTTTTTAGTTCAAACTGGTCCTGTTCTGGTATGTCTCTGACGATGACCCACGGGAAGAGGTAAAAAAAGGTACCGAATGTACCTTACCGAAATGTACCTTAAAACCGAATGTAACTTACTGTTACAATTACGTCTTTTAAAAAAGTGCTTAAAATTACTATGATAAGTCATAAACTAATTCATTAAAACTTCCGATTTTTATTATAAATTGATTAAAAAAGGTATCATCTGTCTCAATTTAATATAAATCCATACATCAATTTTAGTACATCGTTTGTACTTCTAAAAAACCTTATTTCTTTAACCAGGAGTTTAATTAGGTTCTGTCTGTAGTTTAGATTATTAACTAGTTGTCTAAATTTCTTTCTCGCAAATTTTTCATGCATTTTTTCTAACTTCCGAGTTTTATAGTAAATGGATTAAAAAAAGTATCATCTATCCCAATTTAATATGAATCTATACATCGATTTTAATACACCGTTTGTAATTCTAAAAAACCTTATTTCTTTAACCAGGAGTTTAAATTAAGTTCTATCTGTCGTTTAGATTATTAACTAGTTGTCTAAATTTCTTTCTCGCAAATTTTTCATGCATTTATTCTAATTTCCGAGTTTTGTATTAAATGGATTAAAAAAGGTATCATCTGCCCCAATTTAATATAAATCCATACATCAATTTTAGTACATCGTTTGTAATTCTAAAAAACCTTATTTCTTTAACCAGGAGTTTGAATTAAGTTCTATCTGTCGTTTAGATTATTAACTAGTTGTCTAAATTTCTTTCTCGCAAATTTTTCATGCATTTATTCTAACTTCCGAGTTTTATATTAAATGGATTAAAAAAGTATCATCTATCCCAATTTAATATGAATCTATACATCGATTTTAATACACCGTTTGTACTTCTAAAAAACCTTATTTCTTTAACCAGGTGTTTAATTAGATTCTATCTGTAGTTTAGATTATTAACTAGTTGTCTAAATTTCTTTCTCGCAAATTTTTTAGGAATTCATTCTAATTTCAGAGTTTTATATTAAATGGATTAAAAAAAAGTATCATCTGTCCCAATTTAATATAAATCCATACAACAATTTCAGTACATAGTTTGTACTTCTAGAAAACCTTATTTCTTTAAACAGGAGTTTAATTAGGTTTTATCTGTAGTTTAGATTATGAACTAGTTTTCCAAATTTCTTTCTCGCAAATTTTTCAAGCATTCATTCTAACTTCCGAGTTTTACATTAAGGTATCCGTCTACGTTCGGAGAACTTTTTTCTTTAAACACGTAGAAACTTGTTCATGTTTTTACATTTTTACATTTATTTTTTATATTATCATAGATAATTGCTCTTAAAAAGTTTATTTCTGGAGAAGTTCTTATAAAATTACTAAAAAATGAAGAAAATTTAGCAAGAAATTGGGTTTTTTCAAAAGGTCTGATTTTTTAATATATTAAATTATTTCAATATTTTTTATGCAACACATTTCTTATACATTGGACTAGTGAATCACCTAAAATCTTTGCTTAATTTACATTTGGTAAAAAATATTCGTCCTTCAAAATCATACACATTGAATTTTTAACGAATTTTCATTACCTTTATAGCTAACTATAAGTGTAACATCATTAAAAATTATCCAAATTTAAAGCTTCTATGTCATTCACTAGTAAATACCATCAAAAACATTCATAATATTTTTACATTTATTTTAAGAACTTTTTGAGAAATTACATTTCAAGTTTCAACATATTATTAAAAATACCGTTCCAAGAAAAGCGCATTTGAAGTTTATGAAAGTAATTTTAACTATTGAAAAATTAAAATACATGTTTAAAATTCCCCACACTTTCTTGCTTCAAAACTTTCTAATTGCCAAGTTGCTAATTATTAAAAATGTTTAAATTAATCTTTATGAAAATATAAAAAGTTTTGTAAATAAAAAAATGCTCTTTAAAAGACTTTAAATTCACAACTGCCGGTTCCGAAGTCGCTACTTTCGGATTGTTTTGACAGCTGTCACTGATGTTTAAAAAGCTGTAACTTTGTTTTAAAATGCCGTAAAGACAAAACAAAAACGGATTTAGAAGCCTAAAAGTTGAAATTCTACAACAGAGATATTAAAAAAATATATTAATGATTTTTGGCAAAAAATGACGTTCAAAGTAGACGGATACCTAAAAGGATTAAAAAAAGTATCATCTGTCCCAATTTAATGTAAAGCCATACACCAATTTTAGTACATCGTTTGCCTTAAAAAGCCTTATTTCTTTAACCAGGAGTTTAATTAGGTTTTATCTGCAGCTTAGATTATTAACTAGTTGTCTAAATTTCTTTCTCTCAAATTTTCCAGTTAGGATGTCACGAATGAGGTCGAAGGCGTTGAACTGACAAAATTAGACTACTTGGTTTGTGTTACAAAGAAAAGATTTTTAAAAAGTACCGTGTTAAACCTCCAGTGCTAATAGATATCAGGAAAGAAATTTATAATCAGACTGCACTCTACCAATTTTTCATCTGAAGCTGCCCTGTCAGTGTATAAGCTTCTCTTAAATATCGACCAGAAATGTTTTCCCAGAGCGGCGTTGTATGTGGAGGTGACTCCCAGTGGATGGGGCTTATTAGTATGCTGATGTCATCATCGCCGTGCCTTGTCTTGCTCTGCACATTACAGCAAAGTTTAATTGATTTTCCAGACAGGGTAATTCTCTGCGGGCAAGTCCAGGTTAAATGGATATAAATATTATCTCTTCCTCAGGCACCATTCAATGCTCTTGACTCAATTTCATAACGATACCAACTAAGTGTGGATTTTAGCTTTCTTGCATGAGTACTGAGTAAGGCTGTATTTAAGTGCTACCTAATCTAATTTGGGATTAATAACTATAAAGAAAATACCATCAATTATTTACTTCTAACAGATTGGTTAGGAGGGCGATAGTCGCAGTTTTTGCTACTCAAGTGATTAGTATTTGAATCTTTAAGAGCTGATGAGACCAGGACATACTACTTAAAGCCGATTCCGAAAGAGTACGAACATACATACAAGCAGTAGGTGCACACAGTACTGAAAACTGAAGTTTTTAATAGATATAGCTATTCATTATAGCATTAGTATTAAACCTTCC
>CM063500.1:46398404-46405904 GCA_032207245.1 Pardosa pseudoannulata
CACTTAAAAATTTTATTCCTGGAGAAGTTTTTATAAAATTCCTAATAAGTAAAGAAAATTTAGTTAAAAAATCGGGTTTTTTCAAAAGGTCTAATTTTTTAATAAATTAAATTATTTCAATATTTTTTATGCAACACATTTCTTATACACTGGACTAGTGAATCACCTAATGTCTTTTCTTAATTTACATTTGGTAAAAAATATTCGTTCTTCAAAATCATACACATTGAATTTTTAAGAAATTTTCATTACCTTTATATCTAACTATGAGTGTAACATCACTAAAAATTATCCAAATTTAAAGTTTTTAGGTCATTTACTAGTAAATACTATCAAAAGTATTCGTAATAATTTTCAACAAAATATTTTAAGAACTTTTTGAGAAATCACATTTCAAGTTTCGACATTTTATTAAAAATACCGTTCTGAGAAAAACATATTTGAAGTTTATGAAAAAGCAACTTTAACTATTAAAAAATTAAAATACATGTTTAAAATTTCCCACACTTTTTTTGCTTCAAAACTTTCTAATTGCCAAGTTGCTAATTATTAAAAATATTAGAAAAATGTTTAAACTAATCTTCATGAAAATTTAAAAAGTTTTGTCCAAAAAATGCTCTTTAAAAGAGTTTAAATTCACAACTTCTGGTTCCGAAGTCGCTACTTCCGTTTTGTTTTGACAGCTGTCACTGATGGTTTAAACAGCTATAACTTTTCTTTAAAATGCCGTAGAGACAAAACAAAAACAGATTTAGAAGCCTAAAAGTTGAAATTTTACAACAGAGAAATAAAAAAAAATTATGATTTTTGGCAAAAAATGAAATTTTTAACGTAGACGGATACATTAATACCTGATTGCAGTTAGGAATTCTATGCTTTTCTAAGTATCTTTGAAAATAGACTACGAAGGTTCACCTCTGACGTCAGCTGATATCGATTCTGTACTAGTTAAACAATTTACATCTAGTTCAGACGGTAACTCGAAAATGTACCTTTCAAGCTACATTAAGAAACAGCAGTTTAGTTCCGTAAAACAGTTGTTTTATTTTCCTTTTATAGTTTTTAGAATGTTCTTGTGAACAAAGAAAATTTTATTCTTTTAAATGGATTTAATAAATCGTTATTCACTTAGTCCTAACCGGGAAGGGGGGAATAAATTACAGCTGCGAGGCTCGTTTGCCTCGCAGCTGTAATTTGTCATACCTTTACAACTAAAATTCAATGTTTCAACTATATATAGTCAAAATGACTAAAACTATATAGACCGTTGAAAACTTCATTTAGGCAGCAAAAAATTTTTTAAATGGGCCACGTATTGGGTATGCCTGACCTAGACGGACTTACAATGCGAGTTAAATAAAAACGCGTAAAAATTGGATTAAAATACGACAGTTATTGACAAGAATCCCTTTTTAAATACCAAATCTTCTTTTAGCTTTCCGTAATTCCTCGGGGTTTATTGAGCTAACCACAATTAATGACACGGAAGAGAAAAGAATAAAAACATTTTTCCAGCAGGCTTGTCCCTCTTCAAGAGCAAACATTCCTCGCTTTGGTGATCGAGTGAGATATTATGGAGGTAGTTAACGCAGGAATCGCGTGACAAGATGCGTTTCAGCTACGGACGGAGATTCCTAGGAGTTGCATTTAGCGCCCTAATAAAAGATTAACTGTCAGGAGTTATTGCCGTACAGATGGATTAGGAGACATCTATCTATAGATCAAGACCCAAAAAATCGCTCGCTATTATATTACGCAATTAAGCTACCTAATGGATGACCACAGCTTCAGATAACTCGCGGTGGACTGCAATAATATTCTACCACACTTTTCGATCAAACTGTAAGTAAAAATTATTTTAACCCTCTCGCTGCGTATTGTGACGCCTTCAGTATTCTCAAAGGAGAGGTAACGTGAATAATGGATCACAGTCAAAGATAAACTTGGAAATTTGCTTTTATTCTGGATTAAATACGGCTATTTACAAAGGAATGTTAATTCCTGAATCACGTAGAACTGCAAAGCATGGTTGCCGGTAAAACTTTTTCACAACGATCACAGTCGAAAGAAAAATAAGAGATTTAATAATCTCTTACAAATGGGGAGGCTTTTCAGGGTGCAATTAAACCCAATTTATCCCCCGTTCGGTCTCCGAGGCTCTGCCGCTCCCTATATGAGCGGACTTTACGAATCTCCCGAACTAACAAGCTGGCTCCAGTAACAAACGCGAAATCCTCCACTCGAGGTCAACACACCTACGTAAAAAATGACGAAAAAAAGGCCCTGAGTCGCAAAATTGTAGGCTTTTTATACCTGGGGGGATCAGTTACTGTTCCGCCAATTGTTTTTTGGGTCAGTTAAGATCCCAGTTACTTGAAAACTCAGATAAAGTTACAGTTACATTTTTTAGCTGAAATCTTCATCAGGGCGTATTCGTCTATTCAGTCCGATTGTCAAGATCCCAGAATCTGCGACGCCATGCTATTGTCTAGATAAACAGGTGTACTCCGGTCAGATGTTTTGGCGCGTGCTCGGACAACGGGCAGTCTTCACAGTATTTATTTTATCAAAATAGGTTCAAAAATTGCGTATTTTTTTATTACATATTCCAAATCTATATACATTTTAGAGTTAAAATTTACAAAAAATTATTGTAAAAGAGTTTTTTTTAATATAGAATTAGGTCCTAAAAAAAAGGTGTTCAGAAAAATGAAATTGTAGAATAATGATATAAAAGCTTAATTTTGAAAATTAATCTTATTAAATTATCATTTATTTTATAAAATACAAAAGCAAAACGTATATACTAATTAAAAAATGCAAAAGACTTACAAAACATTTATTAGATATGAAGTTTTGTATGATAAATTTCGAAACAAGGCTCGATGCAAAGTCCTATCTCGCAATCCTTGCACCAAATTTGCGTTTCTTTTCGAATTTTTTGTTCCACCTTCAGTTTTTTAAAAACAGACAGCACACTATCTACGAGGCTCTTTCTTGATGGGATTTGGGTGTATATGGCTAGCAAAGTGTCGAGCAGTTAGTCTCATGGGTCTATTACTCTCATGTACTGTTGGTCTCTTTTACTATTATTTGCAACATAACCTAGTCAAAATAAAGTGAAAAATAGTCCAAATAACAGTTGCATTATTTGCCGTAGGGGAATTTAGTCCGGGATTTCCGAGGAAAGGAAATGAAGTAGGAGCTGGTGGAATATTTTGCCTATCAATTTTGAACCACTGTCGAACATTTTAAATTTTCAGACTCCTCACTATCCCCAGTGGAATCCGAGAAATTATCATCAGTTTTGCTATAACTATCTTCAATATACTTGAAATAAGAGTCAGAAGTGCTATCAGTGTCGGAAATATCGTCAGGAGTATAGGTTATATCACTCGCGAAACGCTTCCTGACAGACATCTTTCAGCTATGAACAGCGCGCTCAAAATGCTACAAAAAATTCTTCTATATTTCGCAGAAATGTGGACAATTAAAGCCATCTGCTAGTTTAAAGCTAAATAAACAATTAAAAATCACAATAAAGCCAAAATGAAAGAATAAACGGGAAAAGAGCGGGTTACACAGTTAGACGACTAAAAATGCATGTCTCGGAAATCGCTGGTTGCGCAAATTTTGCTACATCTATGTTGCCTGCGGAAATCGCGGGATGTGCAGCGAGAGAGTTAAGGGATTTAAAGATTATTTAGAAGTACCAGGGATGGCAAGTTTTTGTCAAATGTGGAACTGCCCCGCCAAAAAACACATTTTTGACACATTAATGGGCATTTATGTTATTTTACCTATCTTAAATTAACAGTCACAGACTAGTATTACAATACATTAGGATGATCACATATTCTCATTTTAGTTTCTACAAAATTATAAATTTCATCATTAAAAAAATCTTTAATTGAAAAAAAATCAAATTGTTAGAGGTCTGATTTTTTATGTTGCAATAAATTAACAATATTACAAAATGTTATAAACAACCACTTCCAATTTTAAAATATCAACCTAAACAATTAACATAATGCAATATTTCAGAAATGCAAAGTATAAGCAATAGTGATAAAATGTATATCTATCCAGGCACTTGCATATGCAGATGATATTGATATTGTTGTGCGAAGAAAACATGATGTGGTTGTGGCATTTATTGCCCTCGAGAGTGCTGCTAGGGATATGGACTTAGCAGTAAACGAGGAAAAAACTAAGTTTTTGGTGGCGAGTCCTAGAATACATGACGTACAATCACTTAATATTGGAAACTATATTTTTGAGGGAGTCACCCAGTTTAAATACTTGGGCACACTTATTACCAGTAGAAATGAGATAAAGACTGAAATTAGAAACCGAATTTTGATGGAAAATAGGTGCTATTTTGGTTTAAAGAGCCAAATAAAATATAAACTCCTCTGCATCAATACAAAAATAAACCTATTCAAAACCCTTATAAGACTCATTTTATATGGCAATGAGACATGGGCAATTAACAAAATAGAAGAAAATAGGCTACTCATTTTTGAAAGAAAAATCCTTAGGGCAATATTTGGAGCAGTAAAGGAAAATAATACATGGAGAGGTTTATATAACCATGAATTATATACTAAATACAGACAACCTAACATCTTGAGAGTTATTAAATCCAACAGAATTAGATGGCTGGGACATGTTTTCAGACGAGCAGATTTGGACCCAGTTAAAAAATTAACTTTTTCAAAGATTGAGGGTACAAGAAGAAGAGGTAGACCAGCAACAAGGTGGTTGGATTGTGTGGAGAAAGATTTGGAGATCTTGGGTATTAATAGATGGAGAAACCTTGCAAAAAGTCGTGCCGTTTGGAGGAAGCAGACAGAGAAAGCCTTGGCCTGTACCAGGCTGTAGCTCTGCTGAAGAAGAAGATAAATATATATATTAATATATTATGCTCAGATAAGTGGGAGTTTTAAAATTCTATCTCTCTTTTTTTTTTAATACAAAAAATTACACTTGAGGGAGGATCAACACTTGCTTAACTCAGGATAGAACAAGTGGGTTCTTGTTTGAACTGGTTTGAACTGGATGATGAATGGAAATGCAGGGTGCAATGACAATCTTTTAGCAGAGAGAGATAAGAGAAGTGCAAAAATAAAATAAAAAAATAAGAAATATATTTTTTGTTTTATTCATTTATTTTTATTAAGAAAACATTTTATTTAATTTGTTGTTTATGATTCTTTTTTCATATAAGCTGTGTCACTAAATTTTATTAACTCAAATTTTTTATTTTTGCCATCTTTGCCGGTTTTTACCATTTTCTGCCTGTTATTACCAGTTTTTGCTACTGTACTGGCAAAAATACCTTTTTGCCGATTAAAATGACCAACCCTGAGTAGTACTACGTTAGATCACTTTCCCCATTACTAAAGATCAATTATGTTTATGATTCGTCGGCAAAATTAAAAGGGGGTGCTATTCACCGGTACAACAAGTTTTACTATGGTTATTCTTTAGTCACTAGCATATAGCCCCGTGAAAATGACGAGGGATCAGTAAAATTTTTAATTTTCTAGAACTGTTAAGTACCCTATGCGGTAGTTAAAAAATGGTTTGTTTTTTTAGCTCTGAATTATCTGGTACAAGCTCAATAATTTTTTTAACTTTACTGACCGTATGTTAGTTGCCAACCATAATTTATCTTGTCATATTAATTGATAGGATGGACAACAGAAAGTTTAATATTGACAGTGTATATTTGACAGTATATATAGATAATGTCCAAAATTTAGCGAATCAATTGCAAACCGTGTGGTTGTGTATAAAAAACAAACACACAAATGAACAAAACTTCTTAATTATTCTTTAGGAACTAGCATATAGCCCGTCATATGATGAGTAAAATTTTTAATTTTCTAGAATTGTAAAGTACCCTATAAAGCATGTAAAAAATGGTTTGTTTTTTGGCTGAGAATTATCTGGTACACGCTCAATAATTTGTTTATCTTTACTGACCGCATGTTAGTTGCCAACTTTAATTTATCTTTTCATATTACGTGATAGGATGGACAGCAGAGGTTTTAATATTGACAGCGATTATTTGAAGGCATATATGAATGATCACCAAATATTAGCGAATCGATTGCAAAACCGTGTGTGGTTATGTATAAAAAACAAACACACAAACAAACAAACTTCTTAATTTTCAAAGATATATAAACTTAAACGCTAGATATTTATTAGTCCGTGAAATAGACTCCTAGACTTTTATGAAAAGATTTTGTTGTTAATACCGGTGATAAAATTTTCATTACAACAAAAAATAATTGCTGATTAAATTTAAAATTATCACATATGTACCTTATATATTATTTAATACAAATATAAAAGAAAATTATTTACGTAATATCTAAGTTTCAGCGATAAACGTTTGAAAATAATGCCGATGATATTTACATAAATTTAAAATAAGAAATGATTAAAGGAGATGGTTAAAAGAATGAAGTCATAATGTTAGAAAAAATGGTACTTTAATCTATTTATTATGTGATAAATTGATAAATTTAATGCCGGGGACAACAGAGCTTGAAATAAGGACATTAAACACTCGAAAAGGTGGGGGAGAGGTGGTTTTCGAACGTTTACGAACTCACTTTGAATTTTGCTAACCCTAATTCATCAAAAATACAATATGGATGCCTGTATCCATTCCAGTTCCAACCGCTTCATAAATTCGCGGACAGACGGACAGATGGACAGACAACTTAGGCTATTATTATATATAAGAGATTAATACTTCACGTCTCTATGGATATAAAAAAAAATTTTTTTTTAGAATTTCATAGAATGACTTTACCTCTTCAGCGAACGCATATTACAATCCTAAAAAACATTTTACTAAAATCTACAAAATCTGCTATTATTTTATAATTTTGCCATTTTGATCGACATACATTCTAGGCTTCTAGGGAACATTCTAGGTACAAATTTTTACTATGTTTAATCTTTGGTTAAATCATTATTGGATCGAGTCCCTTTTTAGAAACAGCTTTAATAACAATAGGGCTATATCATGCAGTAGAAACACATCTCAATTTATGACGAATTCTGGCTTTAAATTTCAAATGGGAAGGGCAGTTTAATTGATTGCGAATTGGTTATAGTAAACATGAAAATAAATAGGAAGGGCATTAAAAAAAAAAGCCCGTTCATGACGTTGCAGAGGACATCACTCTATAGAAATGTCACGGAAAGACTATTTCCTCTTCCGCGAAGGTAGATTATGATCTTGTAAACAATCTACCAAAAACTACCATCTGATGTTATTTATAAATTTTCCATGTTGATTGATATTTTAGGATTTGCTCATAATTTTACTTTTTTGACAGGTGCATCGACTGAAATCATGAAAAATATTTTTATCTATTATAAAGATACACTTTGCAGTACTGTGTTTATGTGTAATTCCAAATAAATCTTTTATCACGAAGCTATCATTTTTATATAAATGACACCTTATGTTTA
>CM063500.1:46415904-46428404 GCA_032207245.1 Pardosa pseudoannulata
AAAAAGAAAAACTTGAATACAAAATTTGAAATTTAAAACTTTTAATTGTTACTAAAACTTATTTAAAACAAAATTTACAAAAACTTTTAAGATTTTAAAATTTTATTTTTTAGTTTTCAATTTTACTTCATTTCACATGTGTGAAAATTTTTCCAACTTTAGCTTAACAATTTATATAAACTATTAATAAATTATGGTAATGTAATGTCCAACATTATCTGAAAACAGGGGTTAACAAAATGCAGACTACACACAATTGCTTGGTCAAATAATTAAAGATTTACTGTATACAATTTTTTTATCGCCTGTTGGATTATACTTTGAGTAAAATCACTGCTGCAGTTAATAATGTATGTTTATGAATTTATTTTGGCAGGAGAAAATCGTCGAACGTCGCAAAAAATTTTATTTTGTGTAAAGCTGTTTCCTTATTAAAGCCTGCGCGTATTTTAAGGGTCTTAGGTCTCTTTTCAATTTTAGGTCAAAATTTTCAATTTTTCAATATATATATATATATATATATATATATATATATATATATATATATATATATATATATATATATATATATATATATATATATACATATATATATATACATATATATACATATATATATATACATATATATATGTATATATATACATATATATATACATATATATATGCATATATATATACATATATATATATATATATATATATATATATATATATATATATATATATACAATAATATATATATTATATATATATATATATATATATATATATATACATATATATACATATATATACAGTTTTGATACATATATATACATTTATATATGCATTATATATATATACATATAATATACATATATATATATCCCTACATATATATATATACATATATATATATATATATAAATAAATATATATATATAAATAAATATATATATATACATATATATACATATACATATATATACATACATATATATATACATATATATATATATATACATATATATATATATATATATATATATATATATATATATATATATATATATATATTATATATATATATATATATATATACATATAATACAAAATGCCTACATTATTTTCCCTATCCAGTTTACTTTTCCTATATACACACAACATAAATATATATATATATATATACTTATTTATATAATATATATATATATTTATTATATAAAAGTTATATTAAAAATATAAAAGATACTCTAATGATTTATGTGCTTAATATATGTTTATATATTAAGTTCATTTTTCTCAAAATGCAAATTTTTAATGTATCGCGCAAGATTTCTCGAGACCTATTTAATATTTCTGTTCGAAAGTTTCAGCACATCAATATAATAATGTTTTTTTAATTGAACTAAAATTATTGCTATGAGAGTCATATTTTTTTATTTTAGAGAGGTCAAATGTCAAACAGGAGTAAATCATAAACATGTTTTAAAAATATAAAATATGCTTGAATTATGGCTGTTTTTAGTTAGATTCCATTTTAGAAGTATTTCTTTATTAAAAACGTAAAATTTACCATTTTTAGGCAAAATATATTTTGTAAAACATCGCAAGGAAATAAAATAATTATAAAAAATAAAATAAATTATTAAACTAAAAAATATTTTTGTACTCTTTTTATAAGTATTAAGTTAGTTTATTAAAGAGGTTTATAACAAATTCTGGGAAAATATCAGACATTTTAGTGTGAAATTGAAAAAGTTCTAGAAACTCGATTAGTAGTAACAAAACTATGGAATATATGTTTAACACTCCTGAGATTAACCGTATACTACCCTTACGGATGTTTTTTTTTTCATTTCTCACTTCTACTTCTGGTCAGATTTATTTATACAAATGCTAGATATGATCAATTGCCTACATGATTGGATAAAGAAACGCCACTGTGCTTTGTCAATAAGCAGATACGTAACCAGAAATTAATTTTTTTTAGCATATTGTCATTGTAAACAAGGGCACCCATATGGAAAGTGCAGAAGGGGCTTGAGCTCCCCCCATTTTGTAAAGTCCGTTCTTTAAACTAAATTTAATTCTTAAATATGCAAATGCAACACATGCTACACACATTTTTATCTCAGACCCCCTCAGCCTAAATTCTCTCATATAGGCGCCTTATAATTGCCATGAAAAAATAGACATCTTTAATTTAGTATTATCATTATGTAAAAACTAAAAAATACATTATATCAATCTGATTTCTCCTTTGTAAAACTATTTGTGAACTGATATAATTTTTTAACAAGTTATAAAAATTAGAAAAATTTGGCCGTTTAAGAAAAATAATAGAGATGGTATGAAAAAAATTATTTTGCTTACCAGAATTGATAGAATCCTGTATCATTGAAAATTGATAAAATACCATTTAACGATTGAAAAAAAGCAGTTGCAAATAAAAAAAGGGGGGTACATATGTCCCTTTGCCCCTCCCCCTGGGTACACCTCTGATAGGGAGTAAACAAATTTTTTCATTATGTCTTCGGGACTATGTAGCGATATAAGTAAAAATGTTACGTATTTAAGGCATTGATAGCAATGATGGTGAAAATCTTTAGTACCAGTCTTGTAAGACACAAAGTGGACAAACAAAAATTTATAATAATAATATATTAAGGCTTTCTGTTTATATATTCAAAATGTGGTGATTTGTTTCAATGGTCCGTGAGAAGAAACTATTGCATCAATCTTTCCCATTTTGGTTTTAAATGAAAAATAATTTGCTAATAGATGTGTAAACGTTCGTTTTCACATAAATAAGTTGCATTAATTATCTGAAATTTGCAGTTAAAGTTCACATTTCCTCTGCTGCCCATTACGTCTGGGACACACGCATGCTCAGTGTAACGCGTGCGTTTCTCTGCATACATCCCACAAGGGCTTTAAGTCTTCAAGGTGTTCACTTATTGCTTGAAGAATTTATGCTGACATTTTCACGAGCATAACGCTGTTTTTCTATGTGTTTTGTGTTGTTTATTTTTAAAACACATTATGTGTGTAAATCTGTATTAGGTATGTAATTGTTTATTTAGAGCTGGTTCAGTTTGTATTTAAAATATTAAAACTTAGACTGCAAATAATAGCTAAAGCGAGATGTTCATTTTATAGAAAAATTTTTTTGGTGATTTACAATTTTTATGCATATGAAAAATGTATAAAAACAAATACTTTAATTTTATTTTAGTCTTAAGTAAACATAATCATGTAACAGTGTACACCTTGCTACTTTCCTATTTTTTATAACGAGCGAAACAATTCATCTCCATTCATATAGTGAAGAAAAGTTCAACATCATATTTTGATGGGTTAGTTTCACAGAATTCAATATACATTCAGCTCTAGTTATTTTTTCACAGTGTGTGACCCGCTATCCCACTCTCCTAAAAAATAATTAGGAAATTTTTCCCGCATACGAAAAAGTTTAGTGGCTCTTATCTTAAAAGGGTTTTACAATGTAGACATGTAAATCATGTATGTTATCCAATGTATGTTATCCCCCGTATGGCGAAAGCTGGGTCGGGTGTAGAAGTTACTTACAATGTAGACAAGTGATCTTCGAGAATTTATGTCAGCTTAAGTAGGAATTGCAAGCTAGAATAAAAGAAATGAAAAAAAAATTAAAGAGCGTAAACGAATTTGATAATTTGAAATGGAAGGGTCGGGAACAGAAATGGTGAAACGTATCTGTAGAGATACGCGTAAATATCCTGCGTCGTATATGTAAATATGTAACGTATATATAAGACGTATTGTCAAAGATAATGGCGAATACTCTTTAGTATACCAATCTTAATCATTGTGATACACATTGTAGACAAAAAACAATTTTGTAATAAAATGTATATTAGGTTTAGTTAAAAAAAATATAACTAGCTCTACTTTTTTTTCACAATGTGTGACCCGCCATCCCACTCTTCTTAAAAATAATCAGGAAATTTTTCCCGCATTCGAAAAAGTTTAGTCACTCCTATCTTAAAAGGATTTTGCAATGTGGACAAATGATCTTCGAGGATTTATTTCAGTTTAAGGAGGAATTGTACTCGGGAATAAAAGAATTGAAAAAAATTAAAGAGCGTAAACGAATTCCATAATTTCAAATAGAAAGGTCGTAAACAGAAGTGATAAAACGTATCTGTAGAGATACGCGTAAATATCCTGCGTCGTATATGTAAATATGTAACGTATATATAAGACGTATTGTCAAAGATAATGGCGAATACTCTTTAGTATACCAATCTTAATCATTGGGATGCACATTGTAAACAAAATACAATTCTGTAATAAAATGTATATTAGGTTTAGTTAAAAAAATATAACTAGCTCTACTTTTTTATATACACCTTGTACTTATTACTTTTTACTTTTTTTTTACAATGTGTGACCCGCTATCCCACTCTCCTTAAAAATAATCAGGAAATTTTTCCCGCATACGAAAAAGTTTAGTAATTATTATCTTAAAAGGATTTTACAATGTGGACAAGCGATCTTCGAGATTTTATGTCAGTTTAAGGAGGAATTGTACACGCAAATAAAAGAATTGAAAAAAAAAATTAAAGAGCGTAAACGAATTTGATAATTTGAAATGGAAGGGTTGGGAACAGAAATGGTGAAACGTATCTGTTGCAATACGATAAATATGCTGCGTCATATATGTAAATATGTAACATATATATAAGACGTATTGTCAATGATAATGGCGAATACTCTTTAGTATAGCAATCTTAATCATTGTGATACACATGATTATAACTAGCTCTACTTTTTTTTCACAATGTGTGACCCGCCATCCCACTCTTCTTAAAAATAATCAGGAAATTTTTCCCGCATACGAAAAAGTTTAGTAATTATTATCTTAAAAGGATTTTACAATGTGGACAAGGGATCTTCGAAAATTTATGTTAGTTTAAGGAGGAATTATAAGCTAGAATAAAAGAAAAAAATTAAAGAGCGTAAACGAATTCAATAATTTCAAATGGAAAGGTCGTAAACAGAAGTGGTAAAACGTATCTGTAGCGATACGCGTAAATATCCTGCGTCGTATATGCAAATATATAACGTATATAAGACGTAATTGTCAATAATAATGGCGAACACTCTTTAGTATACCAATAATATTCATTGGGATACACATTGTAGATAAAACAAAATTCTGTAATAAAATGTATATTAGGTTTAGTTTAAAAAAATATAACTAGCTCTACTTTTTTTTTTACAATGTGTGACCCGCTATCCCATTCTCCTTAAAAATAATCAGGAAATTTTTCCCGCATACGAAAAAGTTTAGTAAATCCTATCTTAAAAGGATTTTACAATGTGGACAAGGGATCTTCGAGAACTTATGTTAGTTTAAGGAGGAATTATAAGCTAGAATAAAAGAAAAAAATTAAAGAGCGTAAACGAATTCAATAATTTCAAATGGAAAGGTCGTAAACAGAAGTGGTAAAACGTATCTGTAGCGATACGCGTAAATATCCTGCGTCGTATATGCAAATATATAACGTATATATAAGACGTATTGTCAATAATAATGGCGAACACTCTTTAGAATACCAATAATACTCATTGGGATACACATTGTAGATAAAACAAAATTATGCAATATCTATATTAGGTTTACTTTTTCACAGAAAAAAATATAACTAGCTTTACTTTTTTTTTAACAATGTGTGACCCGGCATCCCACTCGCTTTAAAAATATTTGGGTAACTTATCCAATGTACGATAAAGTTTAGTAACCCTTACCTTAAAAGGATCTTACAAAGCTGACGAGTGAACTCATGTCAGTTGATCCTTAACACATTATTAGACACGCGTATGAAAGAATTGGAATAAATTAAAGCAAGTAAACTAATGCAATAATCCCAAATGGAACGGTCGTAAACATGAGTGGACTTAATGGTGAGACTTAATGGTATCGCATTGTGTTTTTTTTTTCTGTCCGAGTCATGATGTGTCGTAAAAGGTGGCATATCCCCACTACTGGAATAGGAATAAATTCAAAGTGTCTCGTCCTCATTTTGGCTGTCGTCCAGGGTTGAGCACAAACGCAATTCCACATCTCCCCCGGGAAGGTCCCGAAGTAACGCCCAGTTCAACACTGAAGGTATTCTCTGCGTATATGTTTTACCTACATCCGGAATTGACCTGTCAAGCGACGTTACTCGCGTGCTTTGGAAAAGCTGGAAGTAAATAGATAGGCAGAAAGAATTTTTGTTTGCCTTGTGTTTGTATCGACCATTATTTTATCTTGCGACACTTTCTGCTATTGCAATGGAACTGGATGTGGATTTTTAAAGAATTCTTTAGTTACGGAATTACATTAATAGCTTTTCTTTGGGGGCATTCCGAAATCATCAATTGTAACCAAACAGCATTAAAGTGGGTATTAATTTAAATGCTTATTGCACTAATGTAAATTTTATAATTTACTTTTGGCGATACAGCAATTAGGAAAATTCCTTTTCAAGCGCGGTAGCTGACAGTAGACTTTCAGCTGGACGAAACATTTTGGAAAATCTTGTTATTTCTAGCTCACTAAATTATGAGATTTAACTAAAAATTGAAAAGCGAAAGAGGTTCTATAATAATCGAATAATTCCCAAACTTTGAGACGGGACATGTCTTGAATATGTACTCTAAAAGCACAAGTTTAACTAGACATTCACAATGCCCCGTAGACGTCTAAATGACATCTGGGATGCTGAAGAATAGCTATGCGCTGTTAAGGTATCTTTTCACAAATATTATGACAAGCTATGGTTGAATGTACCGGCTTCGGTACCGGAGTTCGGGGGTTTGAATCTCACTGACAGGATGTATGTTCCGTATTAGTTTTAAGCAGCAAGTCCCAGTCTCATCAACCCTAGTGTTTCAAAACACTAGGTCCTAGCTCTTCAAACCTAACTATGTATATAAATGTTGTATTAGCTTTTTAAAGCCAACACAACATTTATTATTTTTGACAAGTGATATGGCTCATAACTGTAATTATCAAGTGCCCATTACTTATGTTCATCAAGTGATAAGATTCATCGCTGTAATTATCAAGTAACTATTACTTATTTTCATCAAGTGATAAGATTCACCACTGTAATTATCAGGTGACCATTAGTTATTTTCATCAAGTGATAAGACTCATCACTGTAATTATCAAGTGACCATTAGTTATTTTCATCAAGTGATAAGGCTCATCACTGCAATTATCAAGTGACCATTACTTAATTTCATCAAGTGATAAGACTCATACTGTAATTATCAGGTGACCATTAGTTATTTTTATCAAGTGATAAGACTCATCACTGTAATTATCAGGTGACCATTATTTATTTTCATCAAGTGACATGCTAGAAACATGACCATTAAATCTGTCGCTCTGTATGTAGACATTTTGAATGAAATAAAAAAAATGTTATTATTCTTTTTTTGTTGTTGTTAAAAAAATTTTCTTTCAAATCAAATATTTCTCAAAAAAAGTTCAATGTGCTGAACATGTCAGTTTTGTGACAAATTTGTGACAATGTTTAAAAATCTGGGTAGACTTTATTTAAAGAATATAACTGTTATCAGAGCACAAGATAAAAGTTGTTACTAAATTTTAAACTTGAAAAATCCATATTTTATGAATTGTTAAACACATATTTTAAATGTTATTTTAAATGTTCAACCCTTTTTAAATATATCAGTTTTAATATATTTCAAGTAAAATTTAGTAAAATTTAATATATTTTGTATACATTGGCAATAATGTTTTCGAATATGTTTAGCATGTTGCCAATTTTACTTTGTTATAGACCATTTTTTCATAAAATGGATGTGTCTCTATTATTAGAAATTTCTCCTAATATTTTCCATGGCTGTTTATGGTAACAACACTGTTTTGTTCTAATGTTTAACGAGTGTTTTTGTAAATAAAGTTGATCATATTGTGTGAATCCAAATGCGATCAAAATCCTACTATGTAGTTTTGGAAAAATCTAGATTCAGTAAAGTCACCGATAATTCATGAAGGTTGAGAACCAGTCTTTCAAATCAAACTATTTTCACTTTACAACGTGACAATATCTTCATTCGTCAGTATATCCCAAAAGTTATATTGGTGTTCAAAGAAAATGCAATCATAATCCTACATATGTAATCTTAAAAAATTCTTGATTCAGTAAAGTCACCGATAATTAATGAAGGTTAAGAACCAATCTTTCAAATCAATTTACTATCTCCAACTTGACAATATCTTCTTAATCGTAATATTCCAAAAATCCTATTGGCGTTCAAAGAAAATGCAATCATAATCCTGCATATGCAGTATTGTAAAAATCTGGATTCAATAAAGCCACCGATAATTAATGAAGGTTGAGAACCAGTCTTTCAAATCAAACTACTTTCCCTTTACAACGTAACAATATCTTATTCATCATTATATCATAAAAGTTATATTGGTGTTCAAAGAAAATGCAATCATAATCCTACATATGTAATCTTGGAAAAGTCTGGATTCAGTAAAGCCACAGATAATTCATGAAGGTTGAGAACCAGTCTTTCAAATCAAACTATTTTCACTTTACATCGGGGCAATATCTTCATCATTATATCCCCAAAATTATATTGGTGTTCAAAGAAAATGCAATCATAATCCTACATATGTAGTCTGGAAAAATCTGGATTCAGTAAAGTCACCGATAATTAATGAAAGTTAAGAACCAATCGATCAAATCAACTTACTTCTCTTTCCAACGTGACAATATCTTTTTCATCATTATAGCGTAAAAATTATATTGATGTTCAAAGAAATTGCAATCTTAATCCTACATATGTAATCTTGGAAAAGTCTGGTTTCAGTAAAGTCACCGATAATTAATGAAGGTTGAGAACCAGTCTTTCAAATCAAACTACTTTCCCTTTACAATGTGACAATATCTTCATCATTATATCATAAAAGTTATATTGATGTTCAAAGAAAATGCAATCATAATCCTACATACGCAGTCTTGGAAAAATCTGGATTCAATAAAAGTCACCCATAATTAATGAAGGTTGAGAACCAGTGTTTCAAATCAACTTACTTTCCATTTACAAGTGACAATATTCTTCATCATTATATCCAAAAGTTATATTAGTTCAAAGAAAATGTCCTACATATGTATTTGGAAAAATCTGGTTTCAGTAAAGTCACCGATAATCAATTAAGGTTAAGAACCAATCGTTCAAATGAACTTATTTTTCTTTCTAAAGTGACAATATTCTTCATCATTAAACCAAAAGTTATATTGGTGTTCAAAGAAAATGCAATCATAATCCTACATATGTAATCTTGGAAAAATATGGTTTCAGTAAAGTCACCGATAATCAATGAAGGTTAAGAACCAATCGTTCAAATGAACTTATTTTTCTTTCTAAAGTGACAATACCTTTCTTCATCATAATATTAAAACGATATTGGTGTCCAAAGACAATTGAATCAAAGCCCATCATTATTATTATCTCTCCATGAATTATTTTTCTTTTAAAGTGATATCAATATATTACAACAAATATTTTTCAAAGAAAATGAATTAATTAAATATGTAATTTTGGATGTTTGTAAAGTAGATAATCAATGAATCATCTTCAAATGAATTATTTTTCTTTTAGTGATGTATTTTTTTAATACCAAAAGTTTATGTATTTAAAAAAAAGCATTAACCTAAGCAATATTATCTTAAAAATGGTTTTCATTAGTAGATATTGAAGATTAAAAATCGTTCAAATGAATTATTTCCTAAGTACAATACCTCTTCACCATAATATTAAAAAAATTTTAAAGACAATGAATCAAATATTTTTTATTATTTAAAATCAATCAGAAATTTTCATACTTCTTTTATTCATCATCATGTTTATGCTTTAGAACATCACTATTTTTTTCACTTCATATAAATACGTGTAAATAAAAGATAATATATTTGATTTTTTGGGATAATATGTATAAAATAAATTTTGTATTTATTAAAAATGATAAAATTATATAATATTATATAATAATTTATATGCTATATATTTTATATAATATAATTTGATGTGTGTATACATTTTAAAATATTTATATATATATTTTGATAAGGTGTAGATTATACAATAGATACAATTATATATAATATATATATATTTTAAATATAATAAAAAATTTTAAAATAATATAAAATACAGAAAAAATTATATATTTATAATTATATTGTATATTGTATAGAGTATTTTACATAATTGATATATCTTATATTGATATATTATACGTATAATACACAATATATATTTATAGACGATTTAACACTATTTGCAGGAATATTGTTTAAATACATATGTATATATAAGATGTGATATGTGATATGTACATATGCATATATATATAATATTTATATATATACACATATTACAATATATATATATATACATATATATATATATATATATATATATATATATATATACATATATATATATGTGCATATACATATATTATAGATATATAGATATTACACATATATATATACATATATATACATATTGACATATATATTATATATTATATATATATATATATACATATAAATACATATATGTATATATATTATATATATATATATATATATATATATATATATATATATATATATATGATAATGCTCTAAGTAGCAAAATAGATTAATCCTCAAATACCGTCCTATATTCTGCATCCTAAGAAGTTGCTAACGTGAAAAATAGACTATAATTTTTTAGAAAAACTACATCGAATTTCGGATCAAAAATGCTCTAATTTAAGATTAAAAAACAAACCGGATCTCGATCATCCGTTTTCGTCCAGGCACAAAAATGTCTATGATTTTATTCACATAAATTATATAATATAGCTGCGATCCCTTCTCATCAAATGTAATAAATTGTTTCGAAAATTATCTTAGATCCAATAAAACCATAACAGATATGATTACAGTCATCATCTTAATTTCCCATCGTCCCGACGTAAACGTGGCATCCCATCTGCAAGACTAGCGAATGAAATTAACTCAGCAGAAAGACGAAAGACGGCCTCCGAAATTCCGGGAGAAAGAGGGGCAACATGGAACCCGTCCAAGAAGAGTCCGCCCCCGCTCGACCATTACCCGGAATCTCATTACGCGGAGTAGCCGGCGTGACGTCATGCGGTCCACTTTTCCTCGGAAAAAAAAATCGGAGCGAGGAAGGGAAGTATGAAATGGAATCTTGCTACCTATACTTTTTTAGGGTTGACTCAGAGTGTGTGTGACGTTCGGCGAACAGACGTTGACTCAGAATTCTTTCAATGATTTCGTTTTTGTTAACACGTAGCGGTTGAAGTTATTACATTATAGCATTTTGAATCATGAAATAATATTGGTGGTTTCATTCTGACAATTTAATCGTTACAATAGCTTTTATATTTTTATACTTTCAGAATGAAAGTAAATATTTACACTCTTTCAAATTATAGAAAATTACCATACAGCCAGTCATAGACGGGGTCAGTAAAATTTTTAATTTTCCGGAATTGTAAAATACCCTTTGAGGCAGGTATAAAACTAGTTTCAGAATATAAGTAAATATTTACACTCTTTCAAATAATAGAAAATTACCATATAGCCAGTCATATGAAGGGATCAGTAAAATTTTTAATTTTCCAGTTGTAAACTACCCTTTGAGGCAGGTATAAAACTGGTTTCAGAATAAAAGTAAATATTTACACTATTTCAAATTATAGAAAATTACCATATAGCCAGTCATATGGCGGGATCAGTAAAATTTTTAATTTTCCGGAATTGTAAAGTACCCTTTGAGGCAGGTATAAAACTAGTTTCAGAATATAAGTAAATATTTACACTCTTTCAAATAATAGAAAATTACCATATAGCCAGTCATATGAAGGGATCAGTAAAATTTTTAATTTTCCAGAAATGTAAAGTACCCTTTGAGGCAGGTATAAAACTGGTTTCAGAATGAAAGTAAATATTTACACTCTTTCACATTATATAAAAATTACCATATAGCCAGTCATATGACGGGATCAGTAAAATTTTTAATTTTCCAGAAATGTAAACTACCCTTTGAGGCAGGTATAAAACTGGTTTCAGAATAAAAGTAAATATTTACACTATTTCAAATTTTAGAAAATTACCATATAGCCAGTCATATGAAGGGATCAGTAAAATTTTTAATTTTCCAGAATGTAAAAGTACCCTTTGAGGCAGGTAAAAACTGTTTCAGAATGAAAGTAAATATTTACACTCTTTCAAATTATAGAAAACGCTGGCTGATTGTTAAGCGCTGATCGTCGGTACTGGAGTTCGTGGGTTCGAATCACACTATGGCATGCGTGTTCGTAGCCGTTCGGAATCGGCTTTAAGCAGTAGGTCCCGGTCTCATTAGCCCTCGTGTGCAAAAGAAGTAGACCGTAGCGCTCCAAACCAAACTTTCAAATT
>CM063500.1:46435904-46436972 GCA_032207245.1 Pardosa pseudoannulata
AAATCTATAAATTTTACATGTTTGTTTAGAAATATCTCTAGGCATGTATATTCAAATTTAAAGTTATTTCTTATATATATATATATATATATATATATATATATATATATATATATATTTGCATTGTATGATAATATCTACAATTAAAATATCCTGTCTGGGAGCTTCAAAAGATTTTGTTAATTGAAGAACCGATAGAAAGAGGCAAAAACCTGAATTATTACATTTCCTTTAGTTATGAAAATTCTACTAATATTTAAAGTACATATGAGAAGAAAACTTTTTTAAAATTTTCCATATTTATGTGTTTCGATTATTAATGTTTTCTTTCGTTTTTTATCTAATTGGTTAGTTGGTTGGTGACTTGCCCATTTATGTAGCCTCCACACTATGGCCTACTGTTCACCATTTCCTGATGGTGACGATGGTTTACGGGTTGCATCCATATACTGAGCCATTACCAACGTCTGGAGGGGGTATGGCTTATCCAGGTCTACGATGGCGGACGATAAAATGGCCTTGACGGAGTATCGCTTTGGAAGCGGTGTTTCTCTAACGTAGCCTCCACACTATAGCCAACCGTTCACCACTTCCTGATGTTAACGATTGTTTACGGGTTGCATCCACACACTGGGCCACTAAATGAGCCGAGAGCGTGGATTTGTCCATAGGGTCTACTGCGTACTTTAGTTGCGCATCTGGATGTCTTTGATCTTTGGAAAAAACTACTTGAAGCCATCCTCCCCTAAGGACATTTTATCGTCTGCCATCGTGGACCATGATAAACCATACCCTTCTAGACGTTGGTAATGACTTGCAGTGGACCGTAGTGTGGAGAGGCCTTTAGAGGTTAAATGATTTCTTATGGGAAGATGGTTGCCATTGCCTCGAGAGTTTCAACATCTAGGAGTGGATCCGTGTAATTTAGAATCAAGAAACAAGCGGAAGACCCTCAGGCTTGACCTGCCACCTCAAGAGGTACCATTTGGAGACTTGGAGAACATTGTGACCTCAAACCTATTTTACGTGCCCCGACCGTCTTTAATAAATTATTTATTCTAATATAAT
>CM063500.1:46437072-46467072 GCA_032207245.1 Pardosa pseudoannulata
TGGTAATGTCTTGCAGTGGGCCATAGTGTGGAGGGGTGATCTTTGGAGAAAAACCGCCTCCAAAGCCATCGTCCGGCAAGGCTATTTTATCGTCTGTCACCATCGACCACTATAAGCCATACCCCCCCCCCCAGACGATGGTAATAGCTTGCAGTGGACCATAGTGGAGAGGGGCCTTTAGCATAATTCAGCCAAGCGAAAGAATATTCGTAGGGATTTTATGAGTAAGCAAGGCGATAAGAGGCAGTTGGCGCGGAAACGTAGAACTGTCAGCAGCTCCATTCGTGGCTCCGCCATGAAGTAAATGAAAATGGCGCAGGTGACCACTAAATTTGAAACTATACTTTTAACACTAGATTGCCCGAGATTTCTTGTATACCTATATTGCCCCAAAACAGTCAAAATGACTGCATTGTGAAAAAATAACAAATATGTAAAGAAATTTGTTTAAAATTAATATTTAATATTATATAATAAAGGAGGGCGGAAGTAACTACAATTATTCATAAACCCATTTATATGTTATAGAAAAAGTCACCAAATTCTAAGAAATTGTGTCATTATATTTCATAATTGTTTTTCTAATTGAAATTAAAAAAACAGTCAAAATGACTGCCTTGGGCAATCTAGTGTTAATAAAGATATTATTTAACAAGAAAGGCTGCTTTTTCCATTCGCCTACCACTGGATACAATATGTATGTATATATATATATATATATATATATATATATATATATATATATATATATATATATATATATATATATATAATATACATTATATATATTATATATATATATAATATACATTATACATATTATATATATGTTACTGTGAAAGACCGAAATCTGGAGAATGTCGACTTTCACCGGTGAATGTCAACATTCACGTAGTCATTTGGTGTATGTCCGAAATATTTGCTAAATACTTTTATTTCTGACTTACACCGGTAAATGTCGACATTCACCATGCACTAATGGTGAATGTTGAACATGTCGGATATTTATATTTTCTTCTCCGTAATTCAGTCAAATCTATAGTAGTAGCACATGTAACTGTTGAACTTAGAACAAATCGGACACTCTTAGAACAGAAAATCATATCAATAATTAACTTAATTATCTGATTGACGTTATACTATCTTATTTGTTGCAACAATTTAAACTGTTATAGTAATTTGAATTGCAAAAGGAGTCCCTTATATTTTTAATGGCATTTATTAATGAAACATTTCTTTTTACAATGACAGCGTTTATAGACATGCCCTCCACTTCTCGAATTAGCTGCAGCTGCTTCTCTCAGCGACATTTCTTGCGAAGAAATCTCATATATAGAGAGTAACTTTTTTTTTACAAAATATAAACTGATTACAGGTATAAAGCAGCATGAGGGTACCATTTTTCTTTACTAGTTTATAAAAGTCAGAATCTTCTATTTCAATAAAAACCGACAATACATTTCGGGCATATGTATGACCACGGTCGACTACAGGGCCTGGTATTCGCACAGTGTCATCGATTTGAGCATTAGGAAATTTTCTTTTTGAAGTTTGTAACATTTTTGTTGCATACATTAGAAGATTATCTTTAGTAGCAGTTCTTTTAATAGAGATAAACATCTGCTGTTTGATCAGGGCTTGATAGAAGGTGTAGTAAGTTGAAGCTTCTCTTTGATATTTTTCTTTGGAATCGACACAGGGACTTTGGAGTATTCCTTCATGGTTTGTGCTATTTTGACATATATCCTTATATGTTTTTAATAATAAATTATGATTTAAAAACGTAACAAAAATATTTTTTCAACATTCACCATCAGTGCATGGGGATTGTCGACATACACCGGTGATAGTCCGAATATATAAGAATATAATAAAATATTCCGTCTTTCACCGACGTATTTGGTGTATGTCAACATTCACCGTGAATGTCGACATTCTCCAATTTCGGACATTCACAGTAACATATATTATATATATATATATATATATATTATATATATATAGATATATATATTATATATATATATATATAAATATATATATATTATATATATATATATTAAAATATATATATATATATAATATATATATTATATATTATATATATATATATATATATCTATAATATAATATAATATATATATATATATATATATATATAATATTACGGACTTCACGGTAAGTGGCTGCTGCCAAGGCCTATAAGAATGACACCGTTTTAGTTAAAGTCCTTTTTCAACGGAACGTTGGAGGACGGGTTCCCACTTCATTATAGGGACAGAACAAATTGAGGGGTCAGCTAGATAAGTAAAATGCCCTTAACACCGAGGTCAACATCTCAGCCAAAATCTCTAGGAAAATCTCTTGGGAAATCTGTTTTATGAATGAAATCTGAAGGATTTCTACTAGCGAACATTCGAGAATATTCGTTAGGGTTCCTTGAAAAGAATTACCTGGAAAAATATAATCTTGAACCGAAAGTGATAAAAACATCAGTACGAACACACACACACACACACACACACACACACACACATATATATATATATATATATATATATATATATATATATATATATGTGTGTGTGTGTGTGTGTGTGTGTGTGTGTGTGTAATAATTTTTTCTCTCTGGTCATAATAATTATGATGCTCCTATTATTTTTACTTGCCAGGGTTACTGGGCAAGGAGAAGCCTAACTCAACTAATAGTAAAAACGATGCAGTCTGGCCACATTGAAGAGAACGGCACAAGTCCATTTTAAACTTTATTAGAGCTGGTAAAACGGACATCTTTACTAATAAATGACAGAGAAAAGAACAAACAAAAATCACTCTGCTGGAACAGAACAGAGGCGCACCCAAGAGAGAAGACAGAAAAAAATTTCCCATTTACTCAGAGAATTTCAGTGTAAGATCAGGAAAAACGGAGCCATTTGCCGGCGATCGCTGGTAAACGTGATGAATAGACAGAAAATTAACATCTATAGGATAGAAAGCTTTGGCAAATGTATCGAAAGAATTTTAAGTCGAGAACGCTCCTTTGATTAAAACATTTAGAGGCTGGGAAAAAGATTTTAAGGAATTAGGATGGGAGAGAGGAGGTTTTTAAGGAAATATTAAAGTTAAATAATTTTGTTGTATTACACACACACACACACACACACACACACATATATATATATATATAATATGTATGCATATATTATATATATATATATATATATATAATATATATATATATATGTGTGGTGTGTGTGTGTGTGTGTGTGTGTGTGTGTAAATAAATATAATAATAAAACAGAAAGGGAAGTAATTTTGATATCTTACACACACACACACACACACACATATATGGCAAGTATGTATATATTAGTCTATGCACAATATTATGTATTATGTTTTAATACATGTATAAAAAAATTGTCGCCAAAAAATTTAAAAAAATCTTAAATCTGAAATTATTAAAGTTAATTTATTTTAATTGAAATTTTTTATTTAAAAATTAAATTTTGACTAAGCAAACAGTAACAAAAAATATTTGGAAATGTACTTTTATATCTATGTTAAAAAGCAATACAATGAACTACAGTGTTAAACACCACACACACACTTCCCATGGTTACATCCAGGGAATGATTTTCGCACGGGGCACTTCGGGCATGTGCCCTGGGCACGAAAATTTTAGGGAGGCACAAAAATTTAGTCGACTGCTTAAAACACATATTAAGTGAGGAAAAATTGCAAACTTAAGCTACCATCGTTAAGTTTTAATAAATTATTGTACGAGGTAATTGTGTTTGTCATGAACTATATTGTTTCCCATTTACTTTAATTTTACTGTTATTTACCTGATAATTAATTCCCTCAACGAACCTGGTGCTCTTTTTATCCTATGGGTTATTTCATATTTATAAGACAGATTATTAGCAACGTACCACTATAAACCGTTAAATCATCTCCCCAATTTAAATTCTTTTTAATTCTATTATTAATATTTATTTTCTGCACCACAGAGCTTCTGGTGTGACAAAGTAAAAATTAAAAAAGGGGGTCACTCCATGTCTTTAAAAGTTCTTAATTTTTAGATAGTATATAACGAAACACTTAGACACAACAATTTTAGTATAATGAGGAATTTTCACGTTTTCTAATTTTATTTTTAAACAACAGTACCTTTTATCTAAACAGAGATGATAATGATTACGTAAAATGAAAATTTGGTGTTTTTGATTTTGAATATTACTTTAATTCTAATTTCTTAAATTTGTTTGCTAATTCAATGTTATCATTTTTATATTACTGTAGTTATGATAATAACTTGTAGCTATAAATTTGCATGGGGGTGGAGGGCACAAAAATTGGATTGCGCTCTGGGCACAAAATTGTCTTAGTTGGGCCCTGTTTACATCCCTATATCCTAGATGAGAATATAGGAATGACACTGCGGATTTTTCAGAATGGATCGTTTTGAAACTATGAAGAGACACAGGTACACGTTATCTGCAAGCGGATCCTTTCCCACACAATGTGAAACCGAATCCTCTCTCATTAGGCAGGAAATATGGCAGTGCCCACAGGCAGCGGAAATCGAAGTCGTGGCAAAGCGTGGACCCCCTAATGATTTTAGGGCGGCGCACCTCACAATCTGAGCAAGGTCACAGGATTATCTGCTTCTCGCTGTTGGAGCATTTCTGATTAGAGCACCAGCCATAGGTGCTTTACCAAAAGTTAGTCTTGGATGTCTAAATGAAAGTGGTCAAAGATGAAGTTACTGAAAAATAATATTCATCTCCTAGGATAGTTTTTTATACGCTATTAACACTCGAACGTCAGGGATTTCGTTTACTCTTAAACATCCACCGGTGTTGTTTCGACACCGCAATATAAAATATATAAAATAGTTGTAATAACTAGGTTAATAATTGCAAGACTACTGTTCAGTTCAGTTCTGTTTAGTTTTAAGACTTTTTAATATTATTTCATGTAGTTAACATATATTATGACCTTTTATATCACAAAAAACGTAATGAAACAAATTAATTAATTTACAAGATTAAATAATTTGTTTTGTTACGGTTTAATATAAAAGTTTAGTATTAGTATAATAAGCAAAGTCGTAATTTTTGTGGGAATGCAAGTTTTTTTAATTGTTTTTATGCATAATGTTTTCCACATGCAATGGATACAGTGATATTCAATTTTTCCTGTACATTTTCCGCAACCATTTTCATGCAAGAGTCGCACAATTTTTTTAGTTGCATTTCCATTACACTCTGTAATTTTGCTTCTGTTTTTTTTTTTTTACGTGTGTGTGTTTTAGCGAATACCTTGCTCTGCGCAAAGTTCAAAAATCGAATGATTTTTTTTTTTTTTTTTTTTTTCATGAGTAGATAAGCAATTGATGTAATGCATATGTAACGAAACACTTAGACACAATAATTTTAGTATAATGGATTCATTTCCGTTGTGAACCCCGTAGCACTGCATTCCAGGTCAAGCAAATGTGCCATAGTACTTTGGGAATTTTGTTTTATTAATATTATCTACCACAGACTAACATACATTTTGTTTATGGTAAACTATCTTTTGTTCAATGGCAGCTATTTATAATGACAAATTGCCTAGCTATATTTAGCTATATTACCTAGGTATATTTAGTTGTACAATCTCTCCTAATTAACCTAGAACCGCAAAACTTTTCCTGTGTGACCACCTTGGAAAAAGAATAAAAGTGTGGAAAAATTTTCAAACCTCCTACAAAAATGCGTAAAGGAGAACAAACTAAACAGGCTCAAGTGTCCAATCGACACCGACGGACGTTCTGTGTTGCTAATTTTCTCAAAATTCTATGCTTAAAGGTCGTTTTGGATCAAAAACTAATTATGATCCAAACCGAAATAAAATAATGGGTTTTGTTTTATATATATATATATATATATATATATATATATATATATATATATATATATATATATATATATGTCGTGATGCAGAGTTAAGGCGAATGGAAAAGTCTTTCTTGATAATAATAAGATTATTAAATCATAGTTCTATTTGAAAGCAATTTGCGCCACTTTCATTTTTTCGTCGAAGACACACATAGAGTGTGTTCACAGGTCAGTGTCCACGCGACAATTGACTGTTATCTGTTTGAAAACTCATCAAATTGTTCCAAAATGCTTCCGCCTGACAGGATGATCCCAAAAGCTTACGTCATTTTCATTTATTTGATAGGTCTTTTTCATTTATTTTATTATTATAAAACAGTTCCCTTGTTAAAATCGTTTTTAACTCACATAATTTCCAACTACCCCTCTATTCCTTAAAATCTTTTTCCCAGCCTCTAAATGTCTTAATCAAAGAAGGGTCTTGGATTTAAATTTCTTTCGATAGATTTCCCAAAGCTTTCTGTCTTATAGATGTAAATTTTCTTTCTACTCAACACATTTCCCAGCTGTCCCCTGCAAATGGCTTCGCGTTTTTCCTGAACTTACACTTAAATTTGCTGAGTAAGTGGGAAAATTCTTTCTGTCTCCGCTCTTGGGTGCACCTCTTTCCGAGAAAAGTGATTTTTATGTCTTTCTCTTGTCTGTCGTTGAGTAGTTAAGATGTCCGTTTTTAGCAACTCTAAAATAAAATTTTAATTAGACTTGTGCCGTTCTCTTCAATGTGGGTTACTGATTAGGCTTCTCCTTGCCCAGTAAAACAATAGGGGCTACAGAATTATTGTGACTACAGGGAAAATAGTTGTTATATATACATATATAATGGAAAAGTTCCTCAAATATGAGGTTTCTAGAAATTTAACACCATTTAACACATAGAATAATTTCTGTTTCTCCGCTTAAATTATTCGGGCTAATTTTCCCAAAATTTCAAGCTTAAAGATCGTTTCGAGTGCAAAAACTGAATGATACCAATCGATCTAAAATTGAACTGATTTTTTTTTTTTAATTAAGAGCAGAAAAATTTATTATTATTATTATTAATTGTTATTGTTATTATTTTTTAAAATTTTTCTTATCATTTTGGGGTAGCAAAATTCCTCTAAAATAAAGTTTCTAAACCTTTAGTGATATTAATTTCGTAAGTTAATTTTTATGCACTTTTAAATATATCGCTATAATTTTAACAAAATTTCACGCTTAAAATATTTTTAGGATCAAAAACTAAATAACCTTAACAAAGTTTATAGCCGGATTTTTTTTTTCTTTAATATACGGAGTAACTTGGAAAAATTCCTCAAAATAAGTTTTGTAGAAATTTAATAACATTCAAAACATAGGATAATTTTTGTTTCTGCTCTTTAAATTATTCGTGCTAATTTTCCCAAAATTTCAAGCTTAAAGATCATATCGAGTCCAAAAACTGAATGACATCTATCAAGCTAAAATTCAGCTGAATATATTTTATAAATAGTAGAAAAATTTATTATTGTTATTATTATTAATTATTATTGTTATTATTTTTTTAAATTTTTCTTTACGTTATGGGGGGCAAAATCCCTCTAAAATGAAGTTTCTAAAACTTTATTTATATTCATCTCTTAAGGTAATTTTTTATGCGCTTTTAAACATATCAATTTTATCGATTAAATATATCTAATTTTAACAACATCTCACTCTAAAAAATATTTTTAGGATAAAAAATTAAATATCCTTAACAAAGTTTCCAGGTTTCTTTTGTTTTTCTTTATACGGTTTAACTTAGAAATGTTCCTCAAAAATAAGTTTTCTAGAAATTTAATAACATTCAAAAGATAAGATAATGTTTCTCTGCGCTTTAAACTATTCGTGCTAATTTCCCCAAAATTCCAAGCTTAAAGATCGTTTCGAGTCCAAAAACTGAATGACACCAATCGATCTAAAATTGAGCTGATTTTTTTTTAAATTAAGAGTAGAAAAATTTATTATTATCCTTATTAATTGTTTTTATTTTTTTCAATTTTTCTTATCATTTTGAGGTAGCAAAATTCCTCTAAAATAAAGTTTCTAAACCTTTAGTGATATTAATCTCCTAAGTTAATTTTTATGCACTTTTAAATATATCGCTATAATTTTAACAAAATTTCACGCTTAAAATATTTTTAGGATTAAAAACTAAGTAACCTTAACAAAGTTTATATCCGCATTTTTTTTTTCTCGAGATAAAATTGAGCTGATTTTTTTTAAATTAAGAGTAGAAAATTTTATTATTATTATTATTATTATTATTATTATTATTATTATTATTATTATTATTATTATTATAAACAATTACATATATAGTACTTTGGTACTTTGGGAAATATATAAAAATTTTGGGAATTATTTGAGCATTTTGTTTTACTAATGTTATCTACCGCAGACTAACGTACATTTTGTTTATGGTTATCTACTTACTAAACTCTTTTGTTGAACAGTAGCTATTTGTAATGATAAATTGCCTAGCCGTTCTAGGTATATTTAGTTGTACAATTTCTCCTAATTAATCTAGAACCTCAAAACTTTTCATGTGTAATAAACCTGGAAAAAGATTAAAAGTCTAGAAAATATTTCATATTCCCTACAAGAATGCGGAAAGGAGAACAAACTAAACAGGCTCATGTGTCCAATGGATACCACCGGACGTTCTGTGTTGCTAATTTTCCCAAAACCCTATACTTAAAGGTCGTTTTGGGATCAAAAACTAATTATGATCCCAAGCAAGATAAAATCCAGGTTTTTTTTCTTCTTTCTTTTAATATACGGTTTAAAGTGGAAAAGTTCCTAAAAACGAGGTTTCTAGAAATTTAATGACATTTAACACATAGGATAATTTTTATTTCTGTGCGTTAAATTATTCATGTTAAATTTCCCAAAATTCCAAGCTTAAAGATCGTTTCAGAGTCCAAAAACTGAATGACACCAATCGAGCTAAAATTGAGCTGAATTTTTTTTTTTTTTTTTTTTTTTTAAATTAAGAGTAGAAAAATTTATTATTATTATTATTTTTTAAATTTTTCTTACCATTTTTTTTTGGGGGGGCGCAAAATCCCTCTAAAATAAAGTTTCTAAAACTTTATTGTTATTTATCTCCTAAGTTAATTTTTATGAGCTTTTAAATATATCACGCTAATTTTAACAAAATCTCCCTCTAAAAAATATTTTTAGGATAAAAAATTAAATAACCTTAACAAAGTTTATATCCGGATTTTTTTTTTCTTTAATACACGGTTTAACGTGGAAAAGTTCCTCAAAATAAGTTTTCTAGAAATTTAATAACTTTCAAAATATAGGATAATTTTTTGTCTTGCTTTAAATTATTCGTTCTAAATTTTCCAAACTTTCAAGCTTAAAGATCGTTTTTAGTCCAAAAACTGAATGACACCAATCGAGCTAAAATTCGGCTGATTTATTTTTACTAAGAGTAGAAAAATTTATTATTATTATTATTATTATTATTATTAATTATATATAGTACTTTGGTACTTTGGGAATTATATACTACTTTGGGATTTTTGATTTACTAATATTATCTACCACAGACTAACGTACATTTTGTTTATGGTTATCTACTTACTAAACTCTTTTGTTGAACGGCAACTATTTATAATGATAATTTACCTAGCCGTTCCAGGTATATTTAGTTGTACAATCTCTCCTGAATAATCTAGAACCTCAAAACTTTTCCTCCTTAATCACTATTAAAAGAAATTATTGATAAAGCTGAAAAGTCTTGAAAACTTTTCAAATTCCTTTCAAAAATACGGAAAGAACAAACTAAACAGGCTCCGATGTCCAATCGACACCGGCGGACGTTCTGTGTTGCTAATATTCCCAAAATTCTATGCTTAAAGGTCGTTTTGGGATCTGTTGTAATGTACTTACAATATGAACATCATTGTTCGTTTACAAAGTGTAACCACAGTAAAAATATGATACCTTATATTTAGATTAAGACAATTATTCTGTACACTATTTACAAATTGTTGTCCTTGATCACCATATAACATAACCAGCAATTATTTATGTTTTATATTCATGTGGTAGCCTGGATGACATCGAACACCAGATTTGATGCGCGCTTAGAGCAAACGAACTTTTACACTTCTATGGTATGGCAACAACCCTCCCGAGTGGAACGCCGAGATTGACAGACTTGAACTGGACGGTACCGAGTGCAGACGGCACTACCGACTGATCGCCAAGACGGGCGCTTATGTTATGCCAGACGGGCACCGATGAGAAACTCTCATTTTAATTGTCCCTAGACACCATATAATTTGTACATAAGTTGTAAATAGTTTTCATTAAATAAGTTAGTGTTTGTTAAGCTTTGGAGCATCTTTTCACCGTGGGAATAAATCTCCCACATTCATATTTACACAATAATTATTACAATTCTCTTTAGTTATGCGTTATTCCCTAATCAAAATATTGAATTACTAACTGAGGCCTAAATAACCGTCATGAATATGTTAAATCTGTTTTACTTCCAGTACAGGCACAGGGGAGCAGGCAGGGGCTTTCCTCATGCAAAGTGTCGGTCCGGGCTTGGGGCGCACGGGACGGCGGTGCTGGCGATCAGCGCTTAGGATTTCGCTGTCCAGCTACTCTTCAATCCCGACTTCGACTCCTTTTTCTTAACTCTCTTTCCCAACTCCTCACCTTCATTTTAACGCCCCTTTTTCTCCTTTGGCAATCGATTGTTTGGTGAAATTTTCCCACATCTGCACCCCCTTCGGGAGTGCAGGTGGGCTCATTAAGATAGCCCCTTTTGTGAAAGCTGACATTTTTAACCCCTGCCCCCATAACTCACGGTTACATATCTGTGCGAGCCTGACCGTTACGCTTGTGCCATTCCGTGATCTAAAACTTCTCCGCAAGGGTCCCTAAATTCGAAGTCAACAATCGAAGTCCTAAATTCTTCTAGGAAATTTCTCCCACATCTGTGCATGCACGTGCTGACCACCGTGGGAAAGTACCTCGGTACAGGAATCAAAAATTAATTATGATCACAACCGAAATAAAATCCTAGGTTATATATTATATATATATATATATATATATATATTATATATATATATATATATATATATATATATATATATATATATACATATATATATGTATATGTATATATATACATATATATATGTATATATATATACATATATACATACATATATATATACATATATATATATATATATACATACATATATATATACATATATATACATACATATATATATATATACATATATATATATATATACATATATATATATATACATATATATATACATATATATATACATACATATATATATATGCATACATATATATATATGTATACATATATATACATATACATACATATATACATATATATACATATACATATATATATATATATATGTGTGTGTGTGTGTGTGTGTGTGTGTGTGTGTGTAATATATCAAAACCATTTAACTTTAATATTTCCTTAAAAACCTCCTCTCTCCCATTCTAATTCCTTAAAATATTTTTCCCAGCCTCTAAATGTCTTAATCAAAGGAATGTCTTCAACTTGAAATTCTTTCGATCCATTTCCCAAAGCTTTCTATCCTATAGATGTAAATTTTATGTCAATTCAACACTTTCCCAGCTGTCGCCAGCAAATGGCTCCGCGTTTTTCCTGATCTTACACTTAAATTTGCTGAGTAAGTGGGAAAATTCTCTCTGTCTTCGCTCTCCAGTGCACCTCTGTTCTAGAAGAGTGATTTTGTGTCTTCCTCTTGTCTGCCGCTGACTAATGAAGATGTCCCTTTTAGCAGCTCTAAAATAAAGATTTCATTAGACTTGTGCCGTTCTCTTCAATGTCACCAGACTGCATCGTTTGTTATTATTGCTAGCTGGATTAGGCTTCTACTTGCCCACTAGCCGGGGCAAGTAAAAACAATAGGGGGCTAAATAATTAGTGTCACTAGAGGGGAAATAGTTGTTACATATATATGTATATATACTGGACACTGGACACTGGAATGAAGGGTTTTGGGGCACCTGGGGACGAAGTCCCCTTATCCCCAATATGAGCTTTGGTATGTGGAACAATTTATATTCATTATTGGCTGATGAAATTAAGATAATACTTATACATATTACAACAACAACACAAAATAAAGGAAAGGAAAGAGAGAAGGAGAAAAAAGAAAAACAGCAAAAACAACAGAAGAGTATTATAGGTTTACAAATTATAACGAGGGAGATGTATCTTCATAGCCCATAATTATATAAATATTAATATTATAATATTTTTTTTTCCCACTCAGTTAAACTCTTTTACAAGAAAACACAATGACAATAGTATACAATTAGAACATCAGTATGGAATACACATGATGCTGAGAGAAAGTCAGCATTATTATAAGCAGGAGGTAAGAGTATTGAGGGTTTTTTATATATATATATTATATATATATATATATATTATCTATCTATCTATATATATATATATATATATATATATATATATATTATATTATATATATATATATATATTTTAATTATAATTATTATTAAAGGGCAGAAGATATTTACAAAGGTATTGAACCAGGAACAAGACCCGTTGAAAGGACCGTAGTCGCCCTAGGACGTCTAGGTTTTTCAAGCGGATCGTAGTCCGGAATATTAACAATTTCTTCGTTATTGATAGAATACATTTTATTATAAAAATTTATTGATATTTTTTTAATAAATTCCCTTATAGTCTCAATGCCCAGGTCCCTATGAATAATGTCGTTACGCAAGTATCTATGGGCTTTAACAATAGCTCTTAAAGTTTTATTTTGAATTACTTGTAATCTCTGGATCTGTGAGTTGGATGCTGAGCCCCAGACCGGTGCTGCATACAGGAGAATGGGCCTTAAAACCGTCTTATAAAGTAGGACTTTATTTCCCATTCCCATTTGATCATGGTACAGGAGGTGAGCTAAGGCATTTTTAGCTTTATAAAATTTAGCAATATTATAACTAATATTATTTTTCCAAGTTAACCTACTATCAATAAGTAAACCTAGGTATTTAATTTCCCTATGTATATATATATATATATATATATATGTATATATATATATATATATATATATAATGGAAAAGTTCCTAAAATATGAGGTTTTAAAGAATTTAATAACATTCAACACATATGATAATTTTTGTTCCTGCGCTTTAAATTATTCGTGCTAAATTTCCCAAAATTTCAAGCTGAAAGGTCGTTTGAGTCCAAAAACTGAATGATACCAATCGATCTAAAATTGAGATGAATTTTTTTTTTTTTAATTAAGAATAGAAAAATTATTATTATTATTATTATTAATTGTTATTTTTATTATTTTTGAAATTTTTCTTATCATTTTGGGGTGGCAAAATCCCTCTCAAATAAAGTTCCTAATACTTTATTGATATCCATCGCCTAAGTGAATTTTTTATGCGCTTTTAAATACATCACGCTAATTTTAACAAAATCTTACGCTAAAAAATATTTTTAGGAGGAAAACTAAGTAATCTAACAAAGTTTATATCCGGATTTCTTTATTTTTTTTCCTTTTTTTTTAATATACGGTTTAACGTGGAAAAGTTCCTCAAAAATAAGTTTTCAAGAAATTTAATAACATTTAACACATAGGATAATTTTTGTTTCTTAGCTTTAAATTATTCGTCATAATTTTCCCAAAATTTCAAGGTTAAAGATCGTTTCGAATCCAAAAACTGTATGATAGCAATCTAGCTCAAACTGAGCTGTTTCTTTTTTTTTCTTCTTCTTTTTTTTTTCTTTTTTTTTTAATTGAGAAAAAAAATTTATTATTATTATTATTAATTATTATGGTTATTATTTTTTTAAACTTTTCTTATCATTTTGGAAGGCCAAATTTTTTATGCACTTTTAAATATATCAATTTTATCAATTAAATATATCTAATTTTAACAAAATATCACTCTAAAAAATATTTTTAAGATCAAAAACTAAGTAACCTCAACAAAGTTTATATTTAGATTAATTTTTTTTTTATTTTTTTTATTTTACGCTTGAAGTTGGGAAAAGTCACTGATAAAGGTAGATCCTAAGAATTTATTAATATTTTTGTCATAAGGTGGTTTTCATTTTCTTTTTTTTTAATTTTCGCTTTTAATTAATTCATGCTAATTTTAGTAAAATCCCACATTTAAGGGTCGTTCTGAAATTAAAAACTAAAATACCCTAAACAAACTAAGAACCAAATATTTTTTTCTTCACAGTTTAATGAAGAAAATTCATTGTAAAATTCATTTTCTAGAAATCTGTTAATATTTATATCCTAGGGTAATTTTTTTCTGCACTTTGAAATAATTCGTGCTAAATTTCTTAAAATCCCACGGTTATTGGTCGTTTTGAGTAAAAACTTCATTTTAGAGGGATTTTGTTGCCACCCCTAAATGATAAGAAAAATTAAAAAAATATTAACAATAATAATTATTAATAATAATAATAAATTTCACTACTCTTAATAAAAAAATCAGCTCAGTTTTAGCTCGATTGGTATCATACAGTTTTTGAACTCGAAACGATCATTAAGCCTGAAATTTTGGGAAAATTAGCACGAATATTTGTAGGATACAAAAACTAAATAACAATTATTAACAAAGTTTATATCCGGATTATTATTTTTTCTATTATTTTTTTTTTGAGAAGTTGGAAAATTCACTGAAAAATGCAGTTCCTAGGAATTTATTAATATTCTTGTCATCAGATGGTTTTCCTTTTTTTTATTTATTTATTTATTTTTTATTTTTTTTTTATTTTCGCTTTTAACTAATTCTTGCTAATTTTAGTAAGATCCCACATTTAAGGGTCGCTCTGAGATTAAAAACTAAAATAATTTAAACAAACTAAGAACCAAATATGTTTTTCTTCACAGTTTAATGAAGAAAATTCATTTTAAAATTCATTTTCTAAAAATCTGTTAATATTCATATCCTAGGGTAATTTTTTCTGCACTTTTAAATAATTCGTGCTAATTTTCTTAAAATCTCACAGCAATTATTGCTCGTTTTAAGTAAAAAAAGGGAAAAAAAATGAATGAATGACTAACAACCAAGCTTAAAACTATTATTATTATTATTATTATTATTATTATTATTATCATTATTATTATTATTAAAGGGTCACAGAACTATTAAAACTTCAAAAACTTTTATTTTTCAATTTTTAATACATGGACTACAATCTTTTCTGTGAATTTTGGTATAACTCTTTTTTTGAAATTCCAAATAGAGCTCGAGTAATGATCAAATGCAGAATTACTCTTTTACAGTTAAAAAGGGAAGCATTTTTATCTTTAATTATATTTTTCTCATTTTCTAAAAAAAAATTCTTCTCTTGCTTGCATTGTATTTCAAAGAAATAATTTGATGAAATTTAGTAGATAAATTCAGTTTGATATGTAGGATAAATTATACCGTAAATTATTTAGTAGATTAAATAATTTATGTTAAATAATTCATATAATTTATTTTATATTAACATTACTTTTTAAAAAATATTACTTTTTTTAAAATATATGAATCCTCTATATAAATAAAAATGTAAATGAGTGTTCTTAACCCAAAAGCTCTGAAATTATTGCACCTATTGGTTTGAAATTTTGGCATAACGCTGTACTAGAGTCCGGGTCTGTTTATATCTACACCGTTTATATATAAAGTTTAAAATCTCTGTGTCGAGAATTTTTCGGACGTAGAATATTTATGTATAAGACATCGCTTTTGACTCTTACATGAATGCTATAAACTACGAATGCTAGGTCTGATTTGTTGATACAAATGTTTATATTGATAAAATATTATGCAGTAAAACATGAGTTTAAAAAGCGATATAGATATGCATTAAGCTGGTTCTGTTATCTATATAAATAAAAATGTAAATGTCTGTACGTAACCAAAAATCTCTGAAAATATTGCATCGATTGTCTTGAAATTTTGGCTTAACGTTGCAGTAGAGTATGTATACATCTACACCGTTTATATACAGAGTTTACAATCTCCGTGTCACGACTGTTTCGTACTTAGAATAATTATGTATAAAACATCGCTTTTGACTCTTACATGAATGTTATAAACTACGAATGTTAGGTATGATTTTTTGATGCAAATGTTAATATTGATAAAATATTATACAGTAAAACTTGAACTTAAAAAGTAATCTAAATATGCATTAAGCTGGTTGTGTTATCTATATTAATAAAAATGTGAATGTTTGTAACCCCAAATCTCTGAAATTATTGCACCGATTGGCTTGAAATTTTGGCGTAACGTTTTACTAGAGTCAGGGTATGTCACAAGATCACAGGATGCAGGTATTACAAAACTGCCTCGGGCCAAGCCCTGAAGTTCTGCATTACATGGGATTTTAGCAAACAAAACTAATGACATGATTTGGCTCTAACATGAAAAAATATCTATAAGAAAAGGGGAGGAATGCTTGAGTTTGGGCTGAGAAAATATTAGTAATAACCATAAAAATAAAATTGAGATAGGCTAAAATTCCAAGTCGGAATTTAGTGAGATGAAATGTAAATAAGTTCATTTAGTGAGATTAATACAGAAGGACAAAATGAAAATTACATTAAAATTTTTTTTTGGTCGAAATGAGGATTTAGAGCATAAAATACTCTAGTAGGTGATAGGTGTGAGTCTAGCTGCAAAGATCAGAGAGCCCAAGATTGGGATCCAGAAGAGAAATTCTCGACGAATCAGGAATGAAAATGAGAACCAATGGCGGCACTCTTAGAAAATTACCCACCAAGATGTGGCCGCGAGAAGCGCTGCTTCAGAATTTTGAAGTACGATAGAGATAAATAGGGGGGGGGGAGAGAGAGACAGAGCAGTGCGGCACAGGATCTCACAGAAAGAATTAGCAACAGAACTCCATGGGCCAAGCCCTCTAGTTCTGGTGTTACTAGTAATGGTATTTGCATTAGACTAATGAAATTGAGTTGGCATGACATAAGAAAGCAGTGGGGCACCTTATCCACACCGTTTATATATAAAGTTTAAAATCTCGGTGTGTGTATCCCAGCAATTTGATTGGCTGCTGGGTGTATGGTTCGGTGGTAAAGTTCCTAGCACCGTAGAATGAAAGCAGTGGTTCGAATCCCACTAGACGCAGTTTTATTAAATTAAACATATTAAGACATGCGCATTTTTCTTTCGTTTCCTTTTAACTACACTAAGCCACAGCAACGCGTGGCCGATCACAACTAGAATTCAATAAAAAAAAGTATTAATCTTATTAAAATGCTTCGGTTTCAGGTAAAGTTCAAGACACATCACGTTCTTTTTCGAAACAAATGGAATTTTGTTTCTGGTACCAATATTTTTATTAGAATCCTGCGCGCAGGAAGTATAGGTAAAATTTTGACGTTAAAATAGGAATCAAACTGTTCAATTTTTTTAGTGATAAAATTTATTTCCTGTGATCTGAAAAAATATAATATATTTTGAACAGTTCAAGCATTTGTTGGTAAAAATCCCCTATATATTAATAGCCTAAGTTATCTGTCCGTATAAAAATATATGTATGAATTAGACAAAAAAGTTATGAGTATATAAATTTAGAAATGAGTTATTGACATATATGTTGGAAACTTTTTTTTTCTTGAATTTTTGCTCTAATTTACTCGATTATCTGTAACTCATTTATCCTTTACAATATTTTCATTATTTAGATTCAATGCATAAATATTCAATGCACAATACATAATGAATATTGCCATGTTCCAGACAATCTAATTACTGATCAAAGAAAATTTATAATACAATATTAAGTATAATATTATGTGAGTATAATATATTGTAACATTTAAGTCAATTTATATCATTAAGTAAAAGTATTTTTTTTACTCTTATAGTTACTCTTAAATGTTAAGTCAAAATAGGTTTTTATTTAATTTTTGGCAAATTTTAACAAAAAATACATGCTATAATGCAAAATTTGTAGCATTAATAATTATTTTAATTTTCCCGTTTCTCAATGTTTTATTATTTAATATTGCATAAACTGTAAGAAATGTTTCCATAAAACCTTTTTGTAAAAATGTTCTCTTCGAACGTGGTTGGCTACCTTAATTTAAAAAAATTTACTGCTTAAAGCTCAATTTTTCCCCAAAAAAAGCAATATACTGAAATATATCATTGTTTAAGTACAATTTAGTACACAAATCGAATATTTTTGTTACGATATGAGAAGACGTTATAAATAAATATATATTGCATTTGATGTTATATACAGGGTGTCTATAAAAGAACTCCGGGGTTTTAAAAATTCATATCTCACTAACTATGAAAGATAGCAAAATTTAGTCGATTTCTCTGAAAAGAGTAGCTCAAAAAGTTTTACTCATGTCATTTGGGAATGTTTGTATGAACTATTGGCTGCGCTGCAGGGCGTTGACCTTGAAATGACGTCGCGAAATTTGAAATGATGTCGATTCCGCAACAAAAGGCTCAATGTGTTATTTGGCTCATAGAAACGAAGTCTGTAGTTACCGTACAAAGAAACTTTCGACGTAACTATGGTGTTAACCCGCCTTCTGACAAAACCATTCGTCAATGGTTCAGTGCATTTAAGGAAACAGGGAATGTTTTGAAGCAAAAGTCGCCGGGTAGGCCGAGTGTGTCTCAAGAGAAAGTGGACAGAACTCCGTTGGATTTTTTTCTTCTGGGGGCATATCCAGAATCTTGTGTATGCAGAGAAAATTCGTGATGTTCAACATCTCAGGGAACGAATAGTCAATTGTGTGGCAACCGTCGCACCAGACATGCTCGCCAGGACATGGGAAGAGGTAGAATACCGTTTAGACTTCTGCCGTGCCACTAACGGGGCTCATATAGAACTTTACTAAGTGTTAAAAAAAACTTGAAAATGTAAGCTTGCCAGTCATGTATAAAACATGTATGTATGTTTTTATTTCATTAAAATATTTTGCCTCAAAACCCCGGAGTTCTTTTATAGACACCCTGTATTAATAAACCACCTGAAACGTTCTCAAATTAGAATTTTTTTCCCACATTTTTAACCAGAAAATGTAATGACTTAGGCTTACATGATAATCCATGCAAAATATGGCAAGTTTTTATGACATCGATTGATGACTTCTAGCGGAAAGTATGTATCATAAATTTTCATAGTTTATTAGAAAACGGCCTGATGAAGCAAAAGAACGAAAAACAGCACCAAAACACGAGAGTCGAGTCAAAATTCATTTACGATGCAAAGAACGAAGTAATATAATTTATAATACTGCTGCATCAGAAATATGACGTTAAAAATAATGCAATTCATCTATATTATTCTTCGAACATGTTTTTCAGCTTAGCAAATTTAGGCCCTGGATACCCTAAACATCATTAAATGCTTTATTTTTGTAACTAAGATATCATAAAATATACAGTGAAAAAATAATTTGAATGTTATCTAAGTGTTATAATTCTAAATTGATTTCATGTAAGCTCCAAGTGGAAACATATTTCGTTTTCTGCTGTTGGCAGTTCTCCAAAATCTTTAAGCGTCAGACAAAAAATCGTTTTGAATTTTAAAATGTCTGACTTTAGAAATTTATGAAGCAAGTATGATTTTTAAATTAAAAGGTTTCATGGATGATTTCCCTTCTATGTTGTACCTTGAAAAGCTAGGCTGGTATGTTTTAGGTTGGAAAAAAAAGTAATAGGTCAGTGTATACAATATTTCGTTGCAATTTTAATCTCTTAAGATTGAATTCCCCTCTCTTTATGTTAACCTATGTGGAAAATAAAATTCTCTCATTGGCTCGCCTTTAAAATTTCCTTAAAAAATTATACTCGTGATATGATATAAATTCGATAGAAATTATCTTTTTCTTTTTTTTTTTAAATTTATATTGTTAAATATAGTTACTTGAGTCTGAGTACGCCAAAATTAATTTTATAATTAATTTTATTTTTAATAATAAATTTTAATTAAACATATTTTCTCGGTGCAAAGATAGCATTTTAGAGAATTTACTGTTTTATCGTGTGGTATAATTGTTTTATGTAGCCTCCACACTATGGTCAATTGTTCACCACTCCAGTGCTGGTCCTGATGGAGAACTTGAACAATGGCTTACGGGTTGCATCCACACACTGGGCCACTAAATGAGCAGAGCGCGTGTATGCATCCATAGAATCTACTGCGCACTTTGGTAGCGCATGCTGTTTGTTTTTGGAGAAAAACCGCTACAGAAGCCATCTTCTACCAACTCCATTTTATCGTCTGCCATCGTCGACCTGGATAAGCCATACCCCTTCCAGATGGTGGTAATAGCTTGCAGTGGACCATAGTGAGGAGGTCTTTAAGAATTCTTGTGTAGCCTCCACACTATTTCCAATTGTTCACCACTCCAGTACTGGTCCTGATGGCGATCTTGAACGATGGTTCACGGGTTGCATCCACACACTGGGCCACTAAATGTGCAGAGCGCTTGTATGCATACATAGAATCTACTGCGCACTATGGTAGCGCATGCTGGTTGTCTTTGATCTTTGGAGAAAAAACCGCTTCCAAAGCCATCCTTTGGCATTTATCGTCTGCATACTGACCTCGATAAGCCATACCTCTCCAGACGGTGGTAATGGCTTGCCGTGGTCCATAGTGTGGTAGGGGGCCTTAAAGAATTCTTGTGTAGCCACACTATGGCCAATTGTTCACCACTCCAGTACTGGTCCTGATGGCGACCTTGGATGATGGTTCATGGTTTGCCTCCACACACTGGGCCGCTAAATGCAGAGCACGTGTATGCATACATAGAATCTACTGCGCACTTTGGCAGCGCATGCTGTTGTCTTTATCTTGGAAAAAACCGCTTCCTAAGCCATCCTCCGCCATTAAGACCATTTTATTGCCTGCCATCGTCGACCTCGATAAGCCATACCTAGACTGAATTGCAAATGGACCATAGTGTGGAGGAGATGCTGGAAAGTAAATATATCACTCGAATGGAATGGCAGCGTATTCCCCTGATTTAAATCCCCTCGAACATGTGTGGGGTGCTTTGAGATGCATCTGCACGCTTACATCCTGGAGAACACCCAACAACTCAAACAGCTGATTGGCGGAATGAGCATTCTTATCAAGAAATATTGACCAGCTGGTTCTGAGTATGCGGAGACGGTGTGAAGCAACCATTGCAGTTAGTAGGGCATATCCCATACTAAGGAATATCTTCTCGTTGTTCTTCCTCTTGGTTAGACAATCATGAGTCACGATACTATGCGTTCAGTAAAGATTGTTTTTATTTAATTCCATACCGTATGCATTGTATTTCTTTTTTAGCGTAGATATTTTCGTCATCCTTTACGTACATAATACTCTCCCTCATTTCTGAATTTCATTTCTCTCATAATTTCTCGAGGAGTTATGGCAAAAATTCCACCTGTCGCTTCAGTTTTGCACACCAGTGTATAAAGTGGTGATATTCCATTGTCCGATGTCAGTTCAATAAATTGTTTATACCTCTGCAAGAGAAATAAAGTTTTGCATTTATGATAAATATATTTTAGATCCATTTTTTGCTTTTTAATTTTTGCGTTGCTCGTTAGCGATGAAGTCCATAGAATTCCTGAGAGAGTCAACATTTATAGCTTATATTCTAATTCTGAGATAAAGGTTTTTGTTGCTGAAACAGTCACGTTTATGGCTGCGGAAAATTAAAGAGTAAATTTGCTGATTTTCTTTAAAATGTCGCTAGCGTACAAAAATTCCTCGAGAAACCAGTGGTGGGTCGTTGGGGAACATTTGGGTTCCGCAGAACACACTTTGAGAAACCGTATCTTAGACAGTCAACTAACTACTGCTCTCAGCCCACGATGAACGAAAAACAGTGAAGAAAATGCAGTTAAAATTTCTGACTGTCACCTAGGGGTGACCAAACGGCTGTCCGTGGTGGAATTTCCTAAATTTACAACTGAAAAAAATATTGCATTTATTTAGTAAATGCAGTATTATTTGATTGATGTGTCGATAATTTTATAGATATCCTATACTATAATACGAGGAATGGTTGTCAAGTCGAAAATCGCCCCAGAATTAATAAACTGTAGTAAACTTGGGGATCTGGTGTTTTTGGTCCCGAGGAATCGATTGGCATCGGTTTTGACTCGCTAAGGTCACGTAGTTCGGCGCTACAGATAGGGCCGGGTTCGAACCCCGGTGCGGGCAAACTTTTTTTCTCCTGCGTCCAAACTAGTGAAAATTGGTACCCGGGAGTTTTCGACCACGAGGAATCGATTGGCTGTAGTTCTGAAGAATTAATAATAATAATAATAAAAGTCTTTATTGATTTGTCTTTATTCCTTGATATCGGTTTCCATTTTTATTTTCTATCAACTCTAAATATTAAATTAATGTAGCAAAGTGTATATAACACATAAACGATATAGTAAGAAAAAAATAATGCAAACAAAAATTTTGAAAAACCAACCACAAAAAATTAAAAAATAATGCTTCACCAACATGCCGAAACAACCTCGCCGTTCAATTTCCAAAGCCACACTAAACACAGAGCATATAACTTATCAAAGTCCGTCGCCGCGTTAGTGCGTCGTCGACCAGGCCATACCAGCATACCAGGAGGTGCCGCTCTGACGCGCCAGTACGTCGGTGGCAGCGAACGTGTTAAGGATCTGATTTCCATTTCAAATCACCGTCAACAAAGTTCGACATTTCAACATTCATCAGATTTCAAGCTACATTTTCAACATGCAGAACGCACCTCTACATGAAATGCTTCAAGGAGCCGGAACTTTGGAACAACAAGCGATCAACTCAATTATACCCGCAAATGGACAACTAGAAGATACCGTCATTGTCAGAATGCTTCTCCATTACTCCGAACAAGCTTACCCGACCGTCAAAGTTGCCGTACTTCACCCTGAATTTGTCGCACGCTTCTACGTTACAACAGCGGATGGCGCTTATGAAGGAATGGCTCTTCTCAACGATATCAGCGACCAGAACAAGGCTTCCAACTATCTATACAGCGTTCAACAAGGATTCGACGTGCTACTCATTCCCATTCACAAGAGAACTCAAATGGATAGAGGCGAGCACTGGATGCTAGGAATTTACGAAGCAAGCTATGGAAAACGTCAACTATTAGTCTGTGATCCAGTCGACAACCCGCTGAACATCGATGCTGATTTGAGAAAAATACTGCGACACGTTTTGAATACCGCTGTTACGAATGAAAAGCTGAAAGGATGCATCGTGAAACCTCGCAACGCTTACAACCACCAAGATGACAGAATAGTTCCCTTTCCAAGCAACTTTGTTTAGAATAGTTTACAATGGTGCACTTTAACCGGTTATCTTTTCACTAATGGTTTCACAAATTTTCTTATGGCATGTATTGTTTTGATAAATCACAATTGAAAATTTAAATCTTCGAGTTAGCTTCGATACCTGTTTTCTCCGAGCGGAGCTCGGTCACCCGGTACTGTCTTTAAATATCAAATATGCCTCTGAACTCGCCATTGCGCCCCCCTCTGGAGGGGTTGATCGCATACTGGGGGAAGGTACCGTTTCCATTGGAAACCAATGATTTAGCGATACGACATGTTTTTACCACACAAAGAGTATTTACAATGGTACCTACAGCTTAAAGCAGGGGTGGGCAAATACATTTAAGCGCGGGCCAAAATGAAATTTTCAAAATGTCTCCCGGGCCGGAGGACTATACCGCGTACGCTCTGTACACGCGAATGTTTTGGGTGGAGTTTTTTCCCTGCTCAAGAAATTTTTTTGACAAAAACACTATAAGTATCATTTTAAAGCATTTGGACAGAGAAATTTGACAGTTAATAAAAGATAATAGTAATAATAAATTGTCTTACTTAGGTGTATATGCGAACAATTTGTGCCCAGTAAAATATGTCTCGTAATTTTTAAAGAAATATAACCCATTATACTAAATTAACGGTCATTAAATAAATCACTTAATGAAAGATTTTATTTTAATATTTATTTATATCTTAATGATGCAAACTATTTTATTTTGATCATAGTTATTACATTTTTATATTTATATTACATTTTGTAAATATACTAGTAAATAGAATTATAAAAAGAAAAGACAAACATCAAACGTTAAAATAGAATAGTTTTAGTTAATGCGAAACGTGAAATCTGGAATGTTCATTTGATATTATTTCTTCAAAATTTGGATCCAAATCACTTGTAGCAATCCTTAATACCGAGTGTAGAATTTCGTCAGAAATTTGTGATCGATATTTATTTTTCGTGTAAATCATTAAGGAAAACGCATTGGCGAAATCCGGAAACACGCACCAAGGCTTGGAGAGAAATGAAGCCGGCAGGCTATTTTTCATTATTTATATGTACACTACGCATACAAATACTGTTGATTTCAATAAAATCGCATATAAGAGATTAAAAAAATTGCATGCAGGATTTTTCAACGGGCCGGATAAAGTAAGCAAAAGGGCCGGATAGGAAACGCGGGCTGGCTTTTGCCCACCTCTGGCTTAAAGAGTATTCTGTATGACTACATACATCCATGCCAACAGTGTAATTTGAATTTATGAACTCCAGTTCCAGACGGCATTCTACTCATTCAGCTGTTGTTTTGCTTGAGCGGATTTAAGTCACATTCAGTATAAGATAATACTACGTTTCTGTGCTCGGATGTTACTAAAATCACTTCCCTAACACGTTGACTTCCAGAAGCATTTTCAATGGTTTAATATTGTGATATATCGTTTACCGAATATCGATATATAGTAGAACCTCGATTAACTGAAACTCTCTGTTAACCGAAATCGATTTCTTCTTCACTTTTTTTTTCACTTTCTAGTAACATCCAAAATTTTCTATTTAAAAACATGCATTTTTTAAGTTTTCTTTTTTCTCACATTCCTTTTGTATGCAAGCCGTCATTTCCAACCTACGAGTGCAGATGAATATTTTGGAATTCTCTTTTTTAGAATTCCTTCTCTCAAGCATAATTCTCTGTATGAGTGTACTTCTCCCCACTTTCAAACATCCCTGTTCCAAACAAAAATACACCCCATTTTGAAATTTGGTAGGTTTTGCATCGAAAACCCTTTTGTTATTTGGTCATTGTCCATTCTGATTAGATGGTCTGCCCACCTTATTCTTTGCAATTTGAAAAAAATTATTATGTCAGGTTCATTATATAAATTATATAGTTCTAAACTTGATCTCTTGAGCCGTATATTATTTTTTTGTATTCCTCCAGATATACTTCTAAGGATTTTTCTTTCAAAGGTAGGCAGTATCTTTTCATCTGACAAAGTTGTTACCCAGGTTTCACATGCATAAGTTAAAACTGATCTTATTACACATTTGTAAAGTAAAAATTTTGTTTTCCTTTTTATTAATTTTGATTTTATATATTTTCGTAGGACATAAAAACATTTATTTGCCATCCTAACTCTCTTGTGGATCTCTGTCGTAACATCATTTTTGTTGTTTACCTCAGATCCTAAATAGGTGAAGTAGTGGCTTGCGGTCCATATGTGCAGGGTGTGCTCTGCAAACCCTGGCAAAATTATGAGAGACAATAATTTTCTGCACTTATGTCTACCTATCTTTATATGGTATATAATAAATATTATTTATAATATATTCAAATATTATGTTGATTTGCTTGCTTGTATTCTCGCAGTGCGTGCGGTACTAGGTGCTGCACCACGTAGCGCATTCAAAAGCATAAGAAATTTTTATGTGTATGCATTGTGCACTAATAGAAAATCACGCTTTATATGTATGGGCAACTGGAAAAGCACAACATACTATAGCACTGAGGCAAGTGCAGCTATTTTTCCTGCACTTGGCATTCAGAATCATCCGAAGGTACGGTTTATTAAGCGTTGTATTAGAGCGGGGACTTACGTGCTGAAGCGCTTTTGGTTTTTTAACTGATTAACTGGCCATACGATTTTGCAGACGGTTCATGTTTAAATTTATATATTGTAAGATTTTGTTTTCATGGAAATATAAAAGAAGTATTTCATCAATATAAAGGGAAATGTTTTAGTGTGGTAAAGTAATTTCGGTGATGTATTATATTTATAGAAATAATTCGCTGAAAAACAATGTTGTTTTGTTTTAAAGAAACGAATTTGAACAGAACAGTCCAAATTTTACCATTCATTGTGTTTTACAGACAGTATATAAGTTATATCTGTAACACCATATCCCTGGTTTTGTTTTTAAAAATTGTGAAGATGTTTTTCGCAGATTATATGATTTCCAAATGTTAAAAACAATTAATAAATATAATTTAATCCACTGACCGAATGAGAAACAGTTCGTTCTATTGCGCCATCGTGCAGTGAAATCCTCTGCACGTGGAATAGACTTTCGGTTTTTCGGGCGCCGTGTGGTGCTATGTTTGCTGAAAATGTAAGTTTTCCGTGGAAATATAAGCTTTTCATTATTTTATTAGTAATACGGATAGACGTATGGATTTTGTGTACAAATGAATAATAAGCGTTAAGGAAGTGTTTAATACGCATTTTTATGGTTTTATTATTATTGTTGTTGTTGCTCTCTGCACACCCTGCATAAACACGTACCGCACGCCACTGAGGTGAAGCAATCAACCACCTCAAATTTATATCCTTCCATTTCTAGATGTTCACTTACGTACCCAGTTTTTGTGAATAGCATATATTTTGTCTTATTTTCATTTGGATATTACATATATATATATATAAATGCCAACTCGAAGATCTTCATAAAAGTTTAATTTAGATTTCATTTTAAAATTCCAATTTTTAAATTTGAAAGGAGAACAATATGATTAACGATTTTATACATATTTACATCGAGTGAACTACGCATAGCGATCAAAGAACTTTAACGTACTTATTCGTACCGCGAGCGATGTCAAGGGGTCACGTGATTGGTGGCATTTTCATAATTCAAGCTTCCCGCCCTCGGGCGGTTGCCATGGTTACCGTTGCAGCCGAAACTCGGTTCTTCCGAATCCAAAATAGGAATGTTTAGATCAAAGAGCATTATTTATTATTTAATAGAGTTTGGGGTGAGGGGAGGGGAATGAGTTATTTTGCGGTTTTACTCCAAGGGGCACAATTTTTACTTTGTTTTATTTATTTACTTTTTTATTCCTCTCTTCTTGCTCGAATCCGGTTGAGGTTTCTACATTTTCTGCTCCTCTTTCTTTTTAGTAGACTAGCCATCTATATGAAACAGGCCTTTCAGGTAGATAGAGAGGTCATGGGATTCGAAGATAGTTCTTTTTTTTATATATATAAGCCTTCAGCGTTGCCAAATTTTTACGCAGTCAGTCAAGTTAAAGACCGTGGAAAAAGAGGTATTTGAAAAAAATAAGCAAGTATTTGAAGAAATAAACAAAGCGGTTTTAATCGTCGTTTGTTATAATCGAGTGTCGGCCATCTACTGACGTACGGGTTGCAATATTACCATGAATTTGTTGCTCTTTTCGTGCCTGTCAAATATTCTGTTAGACCAATTCGATCTGGAATGCTTAACATCGGGTATTTGAATGAGTCGATTCCTACAAGCATTGCCTTAAGCTATGTTACTTCCTGTGTTCCATCTGTCTTTCAGTATTTTTCATATATATATATATATATATATATATATATATATATATATATATATATATATATGTATATATATATATGTACATATATATACATACATGTATATATCTGTACATGTACATGTATATATTGTAACGTACTGGAGATATGGTAGACGAAGCCGTCAATGAAACAGGCTAGAAAACTGTTTAATCTAAACTAAATTTTTTATTCAGGTGAATAAATTATGTACAGCTATGTACAGGTTCAGTAGATTTCTAAATATTCCGGGATCTCGTGCTGAGATAACATTCACACAATAAAGATGCGTGGGTACTGGGTACAGTGTGGCTAGGGCTTCTAATCACTGGAATTGTTCCCTAATTAGTGCCACTATCACCTCCGGGCTGACGATTAGTACAGTCGGCTATCACACCAAGGTTCGAAAGTTCAGAGTGCGTATCACGCTGGGGTTCGTGAAGGAAACTCGGGATGCAAGACGATCCAAATTGAGAGCAAAGGTCACTCTCGGCTACCTACTTCTATGCACGAAATAAAAAACAATTAGCAAAATAACGGGAATGGGATTCCCAAGTCGAAGGTCGACTTCTTAGCAAACAGAGACGCTGGCGGTCTCTAATCAAGCAAACTCCAGAATCGGAGATACAAGCGGTTCCTCTCGAGCTACAAAGCTACTCTCAGGAAGTAGCTTCAAGAAGAAAAAGCCCCGTCTTGGCACCGCCACTCTTCTTTTATAGCGGTCCCGGTTCCCCTTATGCGATTCTTCGGGAAACTTCCAGAAGTCGGATGATGCAATCTTGCGGTCACTTCCCGCCTGAATCATCTGTTTCGTTTCCATATGTGGCCGAAAAGCTGTCTTCAGATCAGCCGACCCAAACAACTTAATTGCCTTTTTCGTTACCGCTAATGGGCGCATGTGGCACTGTAATTATTGAGTCTTTTCACTCAACAGTCTCACAAAACTTCAGACCCGTTGGCTCCAGCACACGGACAGTTTTCAATTAAACTGGGACCTAGTATATACGTGTATTGTTAAACCACCCGTTTCTACCTGCCGCTAGCCGTAATTGTCCGCAGCGAAAGGTCACCTTCGGGCTCCTCGTTCTTTAGGGTCATGTAGCGGATCGTTACAATATGTACATACATGTATATAAATATATATATATATATATATATATATATATATATATATATATATATATATATATATATATGACATGGACGAGTGGTTAAGGCATGGAAGACACATTTTATTTCATATATAAAAACTTCTTTATTGTAATCCTTCTGTCCATAGCTATGCCATTTAGAAATCCTTTGTTCTCATACTTTGCCACGACAAGCGTGGAGGATGTTATCAGCCCGAGTTCCCGCTCAGAACTGTCTTTTTTGGAGTTGCTACCTAAGCAAAATTCCTATGTCTACTTCCACGTCAGCTCTTTTACTCTGTATAGTTTCACTCTAGGGTATGTCTTTCTCCTAATTCGTTATCGTTAATGAGTTCTAACTATTTTTAATTATAACTCGCTTAATTCTAAACCCCTATTTTTAAACCTGACACACACACACACACACACACACACACACACACACACACACATATATATATATATATATATATATATATATATATATATATATATATATACATGCATATACGTATACATATATATATGTATATATATGTATGTATATAGATAGATAGATAGATAGATAGATAGAGAGAGAGACAGATAAATATGAAGCCCAGTGACGTTGGGGTAGCGCTTCGTGCTCCCACGAAAAAAGTCTGAGGTTCGATTCCCGGGTTGGGCGAAGTTGCCTCCGTCCTTTCAGTGGGTAGACAAACTGAGGACCAAGTATGCTTGAGAACTATACACTGTGGGGTTCCGCGTAATATTGGCTACCTAACTGGAACATATGCTTTGCACCTCAGGACCGTTGTTCTCAGAAACGGAGATTGGCACCTTAAGCCTTGACCCCGTAGAGGTTGTTGCGCAGAGGAGTTTAGTATATATATATATATATATATATATATATATATATATATATATATATATATATATATATATATATATATATATATATATATATATATATATATATATATATATGTGTGTGTGTGTGTGTGTGTGTGTGTGTGTGTGTGTGTGTGTGTGTGTAATGAGTGAAAATATTCTTCTCCGATTACACAAGAGGAATAGTCCATATTTTTAAATGGCGGAGTTTTCTTGGCAATAAAACTCAGCTGCAGTCATGGCATCACAGAATCAGATTTCAGACTTGTGGAACTTCCCGTTTGTTGACAATTACAACGCATCGATCAACTGAACATCTTTACAGTGAAAAAGCTCTTCATAGTAGAAATGAGGTT
>CM063500.1:46467172-46469672 GCA_032207245.1 Pardosa pseudoannulata
AGCAATCACCATCACATACATGGTATTCTAGTAAGAATCCTTTGACTTCAAAGGTTTTTGAGGGTGACAGGAGTGACCAAACTGAGTTGGCTCAACTGGCTTCAGTGCAGTTAAAATCGGGTTTTCCAGTGGTGCTGGAAATTCCCTGTTTCCAATAAGTGTAATATTGAAGCCATACAGCACCCGATCATCTGCATTAATTGGTACACATAGATCTTTGAGGAGAACATATATCTTGTGTACTTCAAGCGAACAATCTCATAGATCTGGTCTGATTCATATCAGAGGATAAGCAAGAAGAAAAAGAAGTGTTACTCATATGGTAAATTTTGATATATGTCTCAACACGTTATTTTCATTCAAATTGAATAAAATATGTGTTTTACTCTGTAAACTGTAAATGTATGGGATACTCTACTTCTGAAAAATTAGAATTTATTTATATAAAATGAAATATATTACACGTATTAATTTAATTTTATATGTCAGAAAAAAATGATAATAAATTTCTATTAGATATGAAAAAAAAAAATATTTGTCTATATATATTTCAAAAGTTATATTAGGCTAAATAGATTCCTACTTTTCTCTTGATGTGTATGAGTTACATTTATTTAAAATGTAGTACTTTAAACAGCAAAACTGAATTATTATAATAAAGCTAGGCCTTTATTAATGATAGGGGAGAGTGGCTCACCTTGGGACACAGTACACCTCGGGACAGCTTAATTTTTTGCCCTAAATTTTAAATTAACTCTTAGCTCTTGTAGATGCAGATAGATATCAGCACAGTCAACTTGTCATGATGTGTGAGTGGCTCACCTTGGGACACAGTACACCTCGGGACAGCTTTATTTTTTGCCCTAAAATTTTAAATTAACTCTTAGCTCTTGTAGATGCAGATAGATATCAGCACAGTCAACTTGTCAGATGTGTTTTGATTCTATTGATGAAGCAGGTAAGGATTTATTAAGATTTTTATTTTGAGCACATGTCTAGTAACTTTCATGAAAAATTTTGATAAGTTGTAAAGTGGATTTTTAAGGAAATTATTTTGAAATAAAAGGTATTATAATAAAATTTAAAAGTTTCTCTATAAATCTGAAGTATAGTAATTGGTCTGCTGCTAAGCCTAAGAGCATGTCATTCTAAAATTTCATAGAGCGTGTATGGTACACCTTGGGACAGGTGGAGGTGGTCCACCTTGGGACACAAGATAAACCTAGCTAACTTTTATTTCAAATATTTTTACAAAAAGATATTGCATTTAAAATATTCTTTTATTTAACCTACATAACCTGTGTTTATTAATAGTTATTTCTTCTTTTAGGAACTTATTAGGCTTAACAATGGCAAGGATTAGAAGTAAAGAATATCTAAAAAATGAAGCAGTTCGTGCAGACAATATTCAGAAAGCTGCTGCAAAACTTTTTTCAGGTGAAATGTCTTTTAGGGAAGCTGCTGCAGTCTACAATGTTAGTAAAACCACCCTGAATCCCCATATTAAAACTGACGGTGAGGAATACGAGTTATCTTTTTTGAGACGACTAAATCAATAACTGTCATTTATTTATTCTGAAAAAGAGGACAAATCTTATGTAAATATAAATGATATTTTATTAAAACCGAAATCCCCAGAGAAAAGTACCGAACGTTCTTTGGGTTTGGTATTTGATTCCAAAGAATTGACTACAATTAAATATAAAATTTGTTAATTTAATTTGTGCTTTCAACTAATTTGTATTAATCAACTAATTTATTTGTTGTTTTGTAAACAAAATTAGAAAATATTAATTTCTAATAATTATGTTTATCACTTGAAATACTTTTATTTTCTTGAATAAATAATTCCAAGTATATTGTAATTCAATAATTGAATTTTCCACATCTATTTTTAATTGTCCCAAGGTGAGCCACCAGGTAGTACACCTTGGGACAAAGTACAAGTTTATTAAATATTTTTTTTTTAATTTTTCTATAATGGATATGAGATTAAAAACTATTTAATAATGTAGGCAAAGGTTTAAAATAATATTAGGTAAAATTTTGACAACAATTCATTAATATCAAAAAATTAGAAAAGAAAGAAAAAAAGTGTCCCAAGGTGAGCCACTCTCTCCTATAGGAAAAATTAATCTAAACAGAATCGAGCATTTTATTTTATAAAGAATAAAAAAAGGACAACTATAATGAAGGATATTTTAGCTTTACTTTAGGTACTTCAATCCTCTTAAGTACTGTTTCCTGTTTCGGGAAATTAAATTTAAATAATTATCAATTTAATAAATTTTATTATTTTATTTTATTCTCAGAATAAAAATGATAATAAGCTTCTATCAGATATAAAAAAATAAGTACTAATATACATAAATCAAAAATTACATTTAGGTAAATAGATTTTCCTTTTTTAACCATCGTGTATATATTTTACGTTTATTTTAAAAATTTTATATTTCCTGAAACAAAACTAAACTATTTTAATAACCTAGTCTCTTATTTA
>CM063500.1:46495945-46508445 GCA_032207245.1 Pardosa pseudoannulata
CTATATTATGTATATATATAATTATATAGATATATATTATATATATATTTAAATATTATTTATATATGTATAATATATATTATAATACATACATATATAATATATATATATATATTTATATATATATATATAATATAAAATATATTTATATATATATATATATATAATATATATATTTATATATATATATATATATAATAATATATATATATATATATATATTATGTATTTATTATAAATTATATATATACATATATATACAATATTTATATATACATATTATAATATATATTTATTAAGAAAAGAAACAACATATATATAAAGATAAATATATAAAGAAAAACATATATATTTTGATAATATAAATAAATTGTGTATATAACATAAAATATATATTTTATATTATAATTTTTAAAACATATTATTTCTTATAATTTTTAATATTTTCAATATTTTCTTATTCACAATATAAATGAAAAAGATTAGAAACAAAAAGGAACATATATATATATATAAATAAACATAAAGGAATAAATAACCAACATTCTCCGTATCGTAATATTACTAATATCAATAAAGAATAAAGGAATTAGATGGTTGAATAAAAAACGAGAATCAAAACGGAATTACGCAAAAAAGAGATTACCAAATGTTACCACAATTGAAAGAAAAACAAAGATATTTCACCAAAAAATGTTATTTTAGAGATCGAATATCCAGAAATGTATTTTAGAATGTAATTACACACACATATAAAAATATATATAAATAATATACAGGTTTGAGAGGATTATTCCAAAAGAATTTTTATGATAGAGGAATAAAATTCTTTCTTACCATTGTTTCTTAAAATGAAAAACAAAAATTTTAAAGGCATTAGCTTTACAGCACGAAATGTCAGTTACAAGACTGGAAAAAGCATTGCGGATACATTTCGCTGCGGAATTGTACCGGGAGCGGGTGTTTTACTCGTAAATTTAGTTATTCAGTTAAATCTCAATAGACAAAAAATTATTTAATTTTTTAACACTAGAATTACGGTGGTCTTTGTATACCTAGAATTACGGCGGGTGTCATTTTTTTCAACTCCTCTTCTTAGCCCACTCTCCTGTTTCTAATCATGGATCTTGTTGGTGCTTCAACCACATTTGGCGAAATTGGCGTGCTTGCAGCTTGCGTGCGTGGCGTGCTTGCAGCGTGGCGTTTGAAATCTGGCGAGGGGATCGTAACTCAACAAATTGATACATAAACAAAAACAACATTTTGGGGAAAAATTTTACAAAAATTGAATATTTAAAATCTAATTGAATTAACAAAGAAAACACAAAGGAAACACATAACATTCATACTAAATAGACTGAAACATTCACTTAATCAAATATATAAAATAAATAACTGAGTATTTTCATCACAAATTTGTGATTTAGTTAAATTGTAAAATTATAATTTAAATATAAAAAAATTATAATAATAGAGAAAGTTTGTCCAAAATGATAGGCGGGATCTCATCCAGCAAAAAACTCTTTGACTTAAAAGAAACTGTATTTTGAGTGGAGGTTGAAGAGGAGATGTAAAATTGAAAATTTTTTTTCAAATCTCTTATTACACTTTGATAAGATATCTGCTAATTTCTCTACATTTTCTCTCAAGATATTTTGCAAGGGTCGTCGGCCTTAAGTAATTGAAGTATTTTCTACTTTCCATACAGTTCCACCTCTAGCAATTTCTTTACAAGTGTTAGTCTGAATTATGTTTAATTTCATATTCACTTTTAAGCGTCTACTAGTTCCCTTTTTGGCATTCTTAGGTACATCAGAATTTGAACTCGTAGAAACAAATCCATTTGTTCTTTCACTTGAGCTAGAGGATGATATTGCCTGATTACTCTCTATAATAAATTCAGAATCACAATATGTGTCATATCCATCTTTATCTGAAGAATTATTTTCGATTTCAGAACCGGAATCAGCATCAGATAGTTCTGGCATCAGTTTCACGATTTCTTCATGCGTTAGTCCTTTTCTACGTGCCATTAGTACTTCACTATAATAAAATCATGTAAATAGAATAAAATTTTCCACTAAAATTTGTTATGAATAATAAACAAAATATCTACGAAAAATCTACAAACGTTCAGCTCGTAATAATCTCTTTTCTGTTTTCTTTCCACAAAGAAAAGTATTGCACACATTTCAAATCATGTGACTAGCAGTTGTGACTAAGCAGACTCGCCTTTGTTTGTATTTTGTTTAGCAGGTGTAAATAAAATAGTTTACAGAAGTAACAGTGTTCAGATAATACAATGGAATGTATTCCAATTTCTTTTCTCTCAGAGGTGTCAAAATGACACCTGACGTATTTCTATGACGTATTTCTAGTACGGGTTAGTGTAACAACATGGTTTGTTTGTGGGTACGAAAATAACGGATATACAGTCAAAACTGTCTATCTTGAATCTTTTGGGAGTTAAAAAAAAAATTCAAGATAAACAGGTTTCGAGATACAGAGGTTTTATGAAAATAGACAAAGAAAATTTCTTTACACAATACAAAATATTGAAAATTTGAACTACTTTTAGTTTTATGTACATATCTTACAGAAAATAATCCTTAGGGGTTTTTGATGCAAAACTTTTTTAGACTGACAATTTTGTAGCTTTGACATAGTAGCGAAACAATCCTGATCAATATTTCCTTGGGATTCAAGAAAAATTCTTAGTGTTTCAATGGCTTTTTCTACTTCTTTTGGCATAACATTTCTTTCTATATCGATGTTATCCTATTTGTCATGATCCTCTTCATCATCAGAAGTTTCCTGAACTTTTTTTAAATTTTCGGAATCAGTTAATAATGTTCTGCTCCTTACCACTGATTCATCTACTTCTATAAAATCTTTAAATGAAGTGTCAGTATTCAGTTTCTCTCTAATCATCTATTCCTTCGGGTTTTCATCAGTTTCCTCGGCAGTTGCTTTTCGGTTTCTTTAGATGTTGTTCTCCACTGTGCATTTTTAGTACAATTCCCACCCAGTCCCCGACCAAATAATCCCCGAGAGAGAAAACTAGAAGAATATTTCCTGGAAATGGGACCTTGTGCGGTTCTCAACGCAATAAGACTCTAAACTGAAATGTTGTGTTTCTTACGAAAATTCGATATAGACAGGTTTGAGAAAAAATAATTTGAGATAGGTTTGAAAAATACGTTAAATTTTTATTGAAATTATAGGGAAATTGAAAACATTTGACATAGATAGGTTTTCGAGATAGACAGGTTTGACTGTATACAGGAAAACGAAGCCGAATGTTCTTGTCTACTACATACATTCTGGAAAAATTTAGATAAATAATTAAACATATTTTAGAGAAAATTTTTACTACTGGGATGAAGAAAAGCTGCAAAGACAATGTCGTGTGTGCGCTGTGAGAAAAGTGCGGAGTGAAACATCTTACATATGCAAGTTTGCCGTGTACCTCTTCATAGAGGAAAATGCTTTGAACGTTACCACACTGTAAAATGTTATTAGTTTTATGATTGCTCTTTTCATTTTTTTTGTAACTTAAAAATGTTTATATATAACATAATTCGAAAAATTAGAACTATATACGACTATTTCTATTTGATTTTTCATATTTACGATACTATTATAAATTTATCCAAGAAAAATATATTTTTGTTTACAAAAATCTTATGGTTGCTATTTATATATTTCTGTTTATATATTTGTTTATATATTTCAATATAAAATACGAAAAGTTGGTTAACACTAGAATTACGGAAGGGGTCATTTTGACACCTAACAAACTTTTATCTGTAACAGCTCTATTTTTTTTTCCCTTTTGGCAAATATCTTAATCTTTTTTCGACTTTTCATAAATCATTGTGATTTACGAAATAGTACAAATTTCAAGAAAATCGTATTCTTATTTTAGCCTTAGCAAATGATTATAAACCCGTACTAGTACGTGACCCGCGCTCAAGTATCAGTCGTCGGAAAACGTCCTAGTATGTGTCCCGCATACAATGTGTTAATAAAATAATTTGCTTATTAATAGAAAGCTTAAATATTTATTCCGTTTGATTTAAATTTTGTTATTTTAGTTATTTTCTTTAAACAATACTGTTTTCAAGAATTTCTTCAATTTTCTTCAGGCTAAAATTTTCAGTTAAAATATTAAGCCGATACATTTTTACTGATTATGCCGATTCATATTTTCTGATTCAGTTGAAAACTTAGAAAGTAAATGCTGTTTCGATAACTAGTTACCTGGTTAAAAAAAAAAGAATGGGCTTTAAAATCTTTTATAAATACCTTTTAAAAAATACTTTATTGTTTCAATATATACTACATAAAAGTACTAATGAATATATATCCTAAAATTTATTCAAGTATCAATGCATAAACGAATTCATCAACAAGAACTGAATTGTTTAAAATATGCACTAAAACCTCGATCCCTCAAATGAACTGATTTACAAAAGCTAAATTTTGCACTGTAACATACTCAAGTTGTAAAAGCTTTTATACAGTAATCAACTTAATAGCAGGCGCTTTAATATTTATTCTGATAATCAAAAGCCCTAACTTTTGTTTGAGAGATAATAAAAAGTTCTCAAATACCCAACAAATTAAGTCATGTAACTCACGCTCAGTGAATGTATTTGTTCTCGGTAACAGAAAAAAAAAAAAAAAAGTTTTGCATGCGACAAAGCTATCACTCGTTATGATTCTTTGCAAAGTATGACGTCACTCAGGTAGTTTGACGTCATATGTTAACGATCGTTTGCAGTTACATCTTTAAATGAAATGCTGTCGAAAAGAAATGTAGCTTTTTTCCCATATCAGCTATGAAAATTTAATGAACTTAGCAATTGACTGTGTTTGTCAATAGGTAAAATTTATATATTTTTTATGATATCTCGATACATTTTCAGGATAGCTACACAATGCAAAATGAAAATATGATTGTTACAAGATATGGAACAGTAAAACATAAATGATAAAATATTGCAGAAATAGGTATATGTAAATTATTATAAATTCTAAAAAAATGTCCTTAACCAGATGAATAAATAATGACTATTGAATAAGATTATATTTTAAGAGGATTTATTTAAAAAAGATAAGATCTACTCATGCATGATCTCAAGATTAAAAAGGGGAGAAATTTGCCAACAATAACTCTGTTAATCTTGGGAACCTAATATATTTTTATTTAAAATCTTATTAAAAAAACAGCTTCTAAAATAAATGAATAACTAATTATTGATTTCAGACTTTGCAATCAATAGAACTCAAATGTAAAATAGGTTTTTTTTTTCTACTGAATGACACTTTTAGAATTATATAGTGATTTATTTCAATAAATGAAATATTTTAAAATTAGTTATTAAATAAACTTTTATATTAAAAGATAAATATATAGGCAATATATAAAAGTTATTTAACTCTCTCTATGACAATAAAAAATTACAGATAATTTAGGGTATTTAAATAGCTATAAGATTTTGGAATATTATTTCAAAATGGCACAATGAGACCCAAAATTTTTATTATTATTATTTTTTTTATTATTATTATTATTATTTTTTTTTTTTTTTTTTGTTCCTTGAAAATCTATATAGGTGCACCTTTATAGACAAGCATTTTATTCCAATCGAATAATAATTTTATTTTATAAAAATCTGTTTGGCTTCGAATTTTGTCATTTTACGTTTATTTTCAGTTTAATATGTTTTACCTTATTCTGGGATACAAAATGCTCCATGTATATTATTTGTTTCCAAATTTCTTAAACATTTTCTAGACGTTAGTTGTTCTTTTTCATAAAACTGAGTAAGGTTTTTTTACATTAATTTGTTTTCCAAAAAGGGGAGGGGAGGTTACGGTGAAACGATGTGAAATGTTAAAATCTTGTACAATTATAGATAATTCTCATATAAAATTTGCATGTAGTATAAGGGAAATATAATATCTAAATATATTTTTATACACTTTCTAAGCATATAGTAAAAAAGTTATAGCTTTTATAAATGCCAACTTGTCATTATTTATAGTAATTTCAAAGAATGCAATTATGATAGATTTGTGTAAAGAGCTTATAAAGGATATCAAGTTATAAATCGAAGTAATACAGCATAAGATATAGATATTGTATGTATTTAGAAATATGTTTTATCTTTATATATAAAATTCTTCTGTCCGTGTGTTTGTAATAGAACTCCTCCTAAACGGCTGGACTGATTTCGATGAAATTTTGTGCATGTAATTAAGTTTATTCGAGAACGGTTTACATTCACAGATTGATCCGATAAAAAAGGTTTTTATTAAAAATTCAGAATTGCAAGTTTATTGCGATTATTATATTGCCGCTCGAAACCCTTCACTGCTGCAGTATCTGTGGCGCAGGGGTCAGCGCAATGGGCTTCAGTACGAGAATTCCCAGGATCAAATTCCCGTACAGGTGATGTGGGACTTTTAATTTAATCCAATTACGGTTTTGATGACTGTACGCTTGGTGGCATTTAAAAATAATTTTTTTTTTTACTTTTCCATCAAAACGGTCCAATTTATAATTTATTTGAAAACATTTTACAATTTTTGCATTTACAGCTTTTAAACATGACAACGTCTGTCGGGTCATCTAGTTATTTGTATAATTCCATTTTGTAATAATGTGATAATTATAAGAAAATGCTTACATGACCTCAAAGAAAATTTTACAATAAAAATAATTTTTGTTTCATTGCAGTGAAACAACTCCCACTCTCCAGATACACACACACACGCAAAAAATAAATAAATAAATAAATAAAATGTATGATGAGGTGTTATGCCTTACAATGTTACTGAATTAGTGACTAGTTTTATTTTGTTTGAATTTTAGATGTTTATAACCTGTGTTACAAGACCAAAATTTCCTAAAATTAATGAAGCTGTTCATTTTCGACGGATTGGCTTGTTCTTGATAGAAAATAATATTGATCGCTTTGCTTTATGCCGTATCTGTTTAAGGACTTTTAAGTGCCTCATAGTACCCCAGAGTTCTACGGAATGCAGTTATGACTACATTTCTAGACGTGAAATCCACAAACTATGGCTAGTTCAAGTAAATCATGAGGATATAGTGCAGCCAGTCTTATAAAATCTGAGATTTGAATTATTGGAAGTGCAGTACAAGGACGAACTTAGGTGGTAGACTTAATAGACAACTATCTACCATGACAAAAATTAAGAGAGGATATACCGTCTGTACTGAAGTGTAATATGAATAAATAAAAATAAACACAACCCACAAATATAAATTTCGAATACTTGAATTAAGAATACAAATAAGTAGTAAAATCAAATACACCCGAAACTGGCAGGCTTTAGGCATTCTTATATTTTCAGTGCGTCTTAAACCAAATTGAAAAAGTTTATTCAAATGTAACAGGAGTAGATAAGCTTTATGGCATTTTATATAATAGGTACTAATTTTAATTTGTAAGTTTATTGTCGTAGCTCGTTAAATATAAAAACAATTGTTTTGCTACGACAACTGTACATTCTGTTATTAAATGTAAATGGTTCTTTTGTACAGTTTTGTATTTTTATTTTTATTAATTTATTTATTAATTTATTTTTGGTTTTAATTATTTTTTTTTAAGGTTGGGGGAGTGAGGAATGCTTTTAGTTACCAGTGGCGGCAAAAATATGAGAGCCAGAAATGCATGTACTTAATATTACAATAGATATGTAACCTAGATAACGTTATGCTTAGTAAAATAGATTTAAATCAATTAACTATGAAATTAATAATCTCATTAACTAAAATATTTAAGTGGTCATTATTTAAATTATAATCAACTGTTAAGTTTGAAAAGAAAAATGTAAAACAGAGATCTTTGGTGTTCTGTTACAAAGATAATTCATGACAGATGGAAAGCATAAATAATTAAACACAATTTCCTGCTGGAAAACACAGCCTGGTGTCAAGCAAGCATGCGCTCTGTTGTGTCAGATGAACACAAAGGCGAGCAGAAGAGTTAAACCAGTTATGACGTAATAAAACAAATATCAATCCGTGAGATTGCATGCATCCCAATGAACGAAATCCACAATTGCGTAATTACTTTCCACCAAAAAGGCAGCCAGCTCCTACAACGTCAACCGTTGGGCCCACGAACACATAACCTGGAAAATCGCCTGCGTTTAACGTAATTTTTCCCGCGAGAATTCCCACCCCACAATTTGGCAACAGCTGCGATCGTCCACCTCTCGGGACTTAACGGAATTGTTTTATACCTACAGATCACGAGTGAATAAAAATAAGCATTAAATCTGCGCGGTCACCCCCGCATCTGTATCCGTGACACCCCTCCGCGGATACAGGGAGGGGGGAGTTTCATTCTGTTCCCTGCTCCCCCCCTTTCCGCTCGAAATGGACGATAGATGACGTTTGGGGGGATTTCTCATTGTTGAAAGTGGGTAAATATGAAGTGCACACTCAGCCTGGTAAATAGTTCTTTTTTATACCGAAATTAATGTTTTCTGCATGCGGTGTGATATGCAGTAATGACACGCTTCCTGAGTAATTAAAATGAATTGCAGTAAAGCACCTTTTATACGTCGTTCAAGGGTCCTATTCCACTGAGTTGAATGTCCACAGTCGCATTAATGCTGCAGTTTTGAATTAAATTTATTGTCGTAATTTTTATAAACAGAATGACGACTAATTAATTCAAATCACTCACTACATTAGGATTTTACGATTAACCCTCTGACTGCTCAATTTATAAACCGAGATCTCTTTTAAAGTTGCGTATTTTTTTGTTGCATAGTTCAAGTTTATATATATATATATATATATATATATATATATATATATATATATATATATATATATATATATATATATATGTATATATATATATATATATATATATATATATATATATATATATATATATATATATATATATATGTATATATATATATATATATATATATGTATGTATATATGTATATATATGTATGTATATATATGTATATATATATGTATATATATATATGTATATATATATATATATATGTATATATATATATATATATATATATATATATATATGTATATATATGTATGTGTATTATATATATATATATATATATATATATATATATATATATATATTGGAGAATTGAAATACTAATTCTTTTCTAGAAAAGATTTTTTATATTGACTTTTATCATGAGAAACTAAGCTTTCAGAAAAACTAATGTTAGATGTTATCACATAAAAAAATTATTTTTTAATAAATTTCAATTGAAATACAGTTAATTTCTATTTATAACATACTATCTATAATTCTATTATCTAATATAACTATAGTTCTAGTCATATAATTCTATTTATTACCAAATTAAATGTCTAATATTGTATATACTTTATTCGACTGGTTAAACATTAAAAAGGCCGAATGTGCTTCTTAATAAAGGAAGAAAAACACATGCCCGTGGAAATCGCGGGATGAGCAGTCAGAGGGTTAAAGGAAATATATATAAAATTCATACTAAATCTTTTATATAATAGCTAAAAGATACAGACAGTTAAAGTAAAACTGTGATACACTGTTTTTTTTTAATTTTGGATTTTAAAAATGAAAAATGCGAAAAAAACTAAGTCATATACATAAGGGTTCCCACTGAAACTTTAAACAGAAAATATCACACTTTTAATTTTTCTAAAATCGAGAATTTTGCCCAGTGTACGTTTTTATACTAATCTAGTTTTTTCTTTATAAATCAAAATAAGTGCTACGTAGTGCTATATTGTGTACAGTTTAAAGCTTTATGTGTAAAAATGCTTATTAATAGTCTTGTTATTTAAATAAAAAATGTCTCGAAATATTCTCTTTTAAAATTTCAAATTGAACAGAAAAAAAGCTGACGACTGTATTTATATCTCTCTATATCTTCATCAAATTTTTCACATAACGTTTTTAGAATGTTCTAGTCATTTTTTACTCAAATCGAATTTAAGCAATGCAGTATTATATTTTAGGGAATTTTTCAAAAATATCTAATGCTTTTGTTAATAAATACTAAGTAATTTCTAAATTTGTTGTTTAATCGATGGTTTTTTTACAGTAAAAACTGTTGCTCATAAGTCATTTGGTTTAACTTATGAACATATTCTTATCACACATATAGTGATAAGATTCTTATCACTATTTACCACTATATTGTCACTATATCACTATAGTACTTATGAACATATACTTACCACATATATACTTATCCCATATACAGTGAAATATATCACTTATATATGTGGAATATATAAGTGAACATATATATCACTTATGTGAAATATATGTTCCTATATTTCACATAATTATATGTGAAATACCTTCCTATATTTCCCATATACTTATGTGAAATATAGGAAGGTGAGCACAGCAATTTTCAATATACTATTCAATATTTCTCTGTAATCTTTATTCTGTGTATAATTTTTACCTGTATTGGCAGGAAAAAAATGTCAAGAATTTTCACTTACTATAGTCAAATACTTTTAGAACTTGAAGAAATTACTTATAGTCAAATACTTTTAGAACAGTAATTAAAATCCAGAAAATTAATGAGTGTGGTTTAATTCAAATTCTTCAGATAAACGTATTGTATACATATTTTTAAATCGATTTTTTTTTTTAAGTTTCAAGAGCCATGTGCTCTTTTTAATAGCTTCAATCGCTCGCTTTGCAGGCTTGTGCAGAAATCTGCCACTAAAGGTATTCGCAAAGAAGAAATAAGGACAAAGCTTCTGTACCAGTAATCACAGAAAAAGAGCTGAGTGGTATTTATTTACAGCGGGAGATCGGAAGCACCGCTAGCAATTGAACCCTCGTGGATTGATATCACGAGATAATACGCTTCCCTCCCGGTGCTTACCGTTTACTCCTCACGCAAAAGCAATTAGAGTAGGAACCTGCTGTTCGTAATTTAATGCCCCTTGGATTTATTGCGATATCCAGGCTTCTAGGTCAAATGGGGCTTACTATATGGAAGCGAATATTGGTAGGTTATAAAATAAATACTTTTCGACATCGTAATTATGTAAGACCCAAAACATCGTTATTTTTAGGTACTACTTTTTTTTTTAACATTTGTCCCAAATGTATTTAACCTTTATACACTTTTATGCTATTAATAATATTTATCTGCTTTTAACAAAGTTATTTAAATGATTGCTGATGCAAGTTTAATATCCCATTGTTAAGAAAATGGGGGTATTTATATACTAGCATATAGCCCGTCATATGACGGGATCAGTAAAATTTTTAATTTTCCAGAAATGTAAAGTACCCTATGATGCAGGTAAAAAAAATGGTTTGTTTTTTGGCTGAGAATTACCTGGTACAAGCTCAATAATTTGTTTGTCTTTATACTTCTCTAAAGTCTCCCGATACTGTGAATGCAGTTTAGAATCACCTTGAATTCATTTAATCAAACCGTGTGGTTATGTATAAAAAACAAACACACCAACGAACAAACTTATTAATTTTCAAAGATATATAACTTAAACAATAGATTTTTATTGCTTTGGTATTCTTAAAATGTTTGGGTTTTTTTAATGTAAATTTTATTTTTGTTGTTAGAACGAGTGACCTATTTTTGTGGATTAAGTTTTATTTTGCCATATGCAACAACAAGATATGCATTTACATCTGCAAATTTCTTGTACATTTGAAAACAGGGATAGAGAAAGAGGAACGAAATTCCGGTATTGGAAAAAAGTGACATCCGAAAAGGGGTGACAGGGTTGTCTTCGATTATTCTAATATTGACAGTATTCTTTTAAGTTTTTTCGTCATTTCTAATTTGACCCAATTCGGTAAAAAAAATAATGCGGATATGTATAAAGAAGGAGAAAAAAATTATATATATATATATATATATATATATATATATATATATATATATATATATATATATAATATATATATATATATATATATATATATATATATATATATATATATATATATATATATATATATATATATATATATATATATATATATATATATATATATATATATATATAATGTCAGGTTAAGAATTAAGCGAGTTATAATTAAAAATAGCTTGAACTCATTAACGACAAGGTAATAGGAGAAGCACATACCCTCGAACGGAACTATACACAGTAAAAGAGCTGACGCGGATATAGACATAGGAATTTTGCTTAGGTAGCAACGCCAAAAGAGACAGTTCTGACCGGGAACTCGGGCTGATAACATCCTCCATGCTTATCGTGACAAAGTATGAGAACAAAGGATATCTAAATGGCATAGCCATGGATACAATAAAGAAGTTTTTATATATGAAATCAAATGTGTCGTCCATGTCATATATATATATATATATATATATATATATATATATATATATATATATGTGTGTGTGTGTGTGTGTGTGTGTGTATGTTGCCAGCGAAAATATTATTCACCGATTTATCT
>CM063500.1:46528445-46540945 GCA_032207245.1 Pardosa pseudoannulata
GGATTTGAGTTATAAATACGCTATAAGTTAATTATTAAAAAATTATAGTGATTTAAATAAGCTTAATTATTTTGATTTTAATTTTTGAGAATGTAAGGATTTGACCTATAAAGACATTATAAGTTAATTATTAAAAATTATGGTGATTTTTAAAAATGTAAGGATTTGAGTTATAAATACAGTATAAGTTCATTCTAAAAAATTATGGTGATTTAAATAAGCTATATGTTTAATTATTTTGATTTTAATTTTTGAGAATGTAAGGATTTTACCTATAAAGACATTATAAGTTAATTATTAAAAATTATGGTGATTTTTAAAAATGTATGTATTTGAGTTATAAATGTCAGTTAATTCTTAAAAATTATGATGATTTAAATGAGCTATATATTAAACTGAATTGAAGATTTTAAATTTTGAGATGAATTTTTAATTTTTTTTTCAGAGAAATCTATCATCTAAGTATTGATTTCCGAGAAATATACTGAAAAAGTCTTGAATATTCCATATCGTGGAGAAGAAGACTACATTTAAGTCATGGCATACTGTTCGCATTTCTACGCAGGTGATAATGAATCACCACATTTCTCAACTGAAGTTCCTGAGCTAGCTACGAGCCTACTCATCCAGGATGAAAGAACACTATTATTTATGAGGAAAGCTGAACACGATAAGGAGGAAATTCTTAAGCTTGAAAGAGCTTACATCGACAGAATCGCCAACGTGGACCAAGCTCTCCGGAGGAATTTTATCCGAATTTTCAACGTCCAGGAGACCCCCAAAGAGGATTTGAGTTCTATTGTACTTGGCATTCTTAACAGTAAGATGGACTTACAACTCGAATTATCCGATCTAGTGGAATGCAAGCGAATCGGTGGTTCAAACAGTCCAAAACCGATCCTGGTAATGTTCTCAACCTATAAAACTATGCTTGCAGTCATGGAGAGAAAGATGTGCCTGAAAGGAACCAACATCGGAATTTGTGAGGATCTGTGCCCCGAAAGACTTGCAGTTTTGAAAAAAGCCAACGTTTTCTTTGGAAAGACAAATGTGTGGATTGACAAAGGGGCCATTATGGTGAAATTGCAGAACAAAGTGCATCAAAGATTTCACTCTATGACAGAATTGGATGAGTTTCTGAATTTGAGACATGACTTAGCAAATTTATCCCTGTAACTCTAACATTCTGAAAATGAAGTTGAACTGAATAGAAGATTTTAGTTTTTGAGAACGGAAGGATTTGATTTATAAACATGGAATAAGTTAATTCTTAAAAATTATGGGGATTTAAATGAGCTGTATATTTAACTGAATTGAAGATTTTAATTTTTGAGAATGTAAGGATTTGACCTATAAAATATTGTAAGTTAATTATTAAAAATTATGATGATTTTTAAAAATGTAAGGATTTTAGTTATAAATACGCTATAAGTTAATTATTAAAAACTATGGTGATTTTTAAAAATGTAAGGATTTAAGTTAGAACTACGATATAAGTTAATTCTTAAAAATTATGGTGATTTAAATGAGCTATATATTTAACTGAATTGAAGATTTTAATTTTTGAGAATGTAAGGATTTGATCTATAAAAACATTGTAAGTTAATTTTAAAAAAGTATGGTGATTTTAAAAAATGTAAGGATTTGAATTATAAACATGGAATAAGTTAATTATTAAAAATTGTGGTGATTTAAATGAGCTATATGTTTAACTAAAGATTTTAATTTTTGAGAATGTAAGGATTTCACCTATAAAATATTATAAGTTAATTATTAAAAATTATGGTGATTTTTATAAATGTATAAGGATTTGATTTATAAATACGGTATAAGTTAATTCTTATAAATTATGGTGATTTAAATGAGTTATATGTTTTACTGAATTGAAGATTTTAATTTTTGAGAATGTAAGGATTTGACCTATAAAGACATTATAAGTTAATTATTAAAAATTATGGTGATTTTTAAAAATTTATGTATTTGAGTTATAAATATAAGTTAATTCTTAAAGATTATGGTGATTTAAGTGAGCTATATATTTAACTCAATTGAAGATTTTAATTTTTGAGAATGTAAGGATTTGATCTATAAAAACATTATAAGTTAATTGTTAAAAATTATAGTGATTTTTAAAAATGTAACGATTTGAGTTATAAATACGCTATAAGTTAATTCTTAAAAATTATGGTGATTTAAATAAGCTATATGTTACTCTGAATTGAAGATTTTAATTTTTGAGAATGTAAGGATTTGACCTATAAAAACATTATAAGTTAATTATTAAAAATTATGGTGATTTTTAAAAATTTATGTATTTGAGTTATAAATCTAAGTTAATTCTTAAAGAATATGGTGATTTAAGTGAGCTATATATTTTACTCAATTGAAGATTTTAATTTTTGAGAATGTAAGGATTTGAACTGTAAAAACATTATAAATTAGTTAATTATTAAAAATTATGGTGATTTAAATAAGCTATATTGTACTCTGAATTGAAGATTTTAATTTTTGAGAATGTAAAGATTTTAATTATTAAAAATTAATTTTTAAAAATGTAAGGATTTGAGTTATAACTACGATACAAGTTAATTCTTAAAAATTATGGTGATTTAAATGAGCTATATGTTTAAACTGAATTGAAGATTGTTTGCATGCTTTAATGTATATGCAGTAAAATTATATACTGCGGCTCTTTTACTATTGGGAAATAAAAATTTTAAATATCCTAACATGGTTTAATTTTCTTTCTATCTAAATCACATAAAGATATGAGATTTATTTTAATACTAGCATATAGCCCGTCCTATGAGGGGATCAGTAAAATTTTTAATTTTCCAGAATTGAAACCCTATGGGGCAGGTAAAAAAAATGGTTTGTTTTTTGGCTGAGAATTATTTTGCAACAAAATATTACCTTAAGAAACTTATTTACGTGATATTTAAGTTTAGTGATAAAACGTAGGGAAATAATGCAGAAGATATTTAAATAATCTAAAATAAATGATTCAATGAGATGGTTAAAGGAATGACGTCATAATGCTAGAAAAAAATTCTTATTTTTACCTATTTATTATATGATAAATTGATACATTTAATCGCCTGCTCTTAAAATGGATCTTGATATAATAATGGTAATACCTGAATTTAATAAAATAAAAATAATAAAAATCTGAAAAACGGTAAAAATTTATTTTAAAAACAATAAAAAAACTTTAGGAATAAGAATTCAAAAGAAAAAGCAGAAATATTATTAAATTAAATAGACATTTAGAAAAATTCGGCTACTTCAGGAACAGAACCATCAACCCGAGAGATTCGACGATCAAGTGGGCAGACACTCTACCCCATGTGCCAGCTTACATGTGGTGAAGGTATTGGTTAGAATATATAAGCGTCAAGTAAAAACAGTCCAAGAATTTAAATATTGCTCTTCGCCTTTGCCATTCTATCAATAATGAATTTAGTATAGAATAAGAGGGAAAATAAGGCTTGAAATAATAGCATTAAACGCTCCAAAAGGGGGGAGAATGAGTTAGATTTTGAATTTTGCTAACCCTAACTCATAAAAAAACCAATATGGTTGCCTGTATCCATTCCAGGTACAACCGCTTCATAAATTCGCGGACAGACAGCTTAGGCTATTATTATATAGGGGATTTAATCAAGTGAAATAAATTTATCAGCTACACACACACGCAAGTATATGTGAATATATAAACAAGCTTATTTATATAAACATATGTATGTATATAAATATATATATACATATGCATATATATAAACATTATATATATATATATATATATATATATATCTTATTATTATTATATGACTACTCCATATAATTAACAAAATGAAATGAAAAAAATGTTATTAAATTTATTATAAAGGATATCATTTAAAAAAAAAGGTGCAGTTTATGGGTGCCATAAATTGCATTCTTTTTTCTCAAATTACCAAAAATATCTGATAAATCTAGAGTGTTATATAATTTATTTTCGGTTACTAGTAATAGTATCCAAGGAAGTACATAAACAGTAAAATTTAGCAAAAAAATGTACATCAAATTGAAATTTACATTTTACACATTATGAATTTTACATTTATGAATTATTTTAGCTCTATTTCTTCACATTTTTAAATATATATTTACGAATTCTTATAAAAGTTTTTTCATATATATCAATACAATGTCACATACATAACAACATATGTGAAGAAGTATTCATTAAAAACAAATCGAGGTTTTTATAACAACAGTTATTACGAGACGTGAAACATCAGAGAGAAAAAATATATTTTATCTATAAACATTTTCAGTAAAACCTTTTATTTTTAAATATATATATATATATATATATATATATATATATATATATATATATATATATATATATATATATATATGTGTGTGTGTGTGTGTGTGTATGTATGATGTATATATATATATATATGTATGTATAAATGTATACCTGTATGTATATATATATATGTGTGTGTGTGTGTGTGTCTGTATAATGTGGCCAGTTGTAAGAAAATTAGCATTTCTTCTAGCGTTCGTTTCGCTATACTGGTGAAAAGAATTTAAGTCGGCGAACACTATTTTAAACCTGACAATTATACGGATGGAAATTTAGACATAAAAGAATGAGGACGGGTGAAAGAAAAATTTTATATAGATATTTTAGGTGTAACAAAGTATATATATAATTTACGTATATGTGTATGTATATTATATATATATATATATATATATATATATATATATATATATATATATATATATATATATGTATGTATGTATGTATATATATATTTATTTATTTATATATCTATTTATATTCATATTTATTTATATATGTATATATACATATATATATATATATGTGTATATATGCACATATATATATTTATATATGCATATATATAAATATAAATGTATAAATATAAGTATAAATATATGTATATATATATATATATATGTATATATGTATATGCATATATATACATATAAATGTATATATGTAAATATATATATATATATATATATATGTATGTATGTATGTATGTATGTATATTCAATTTAAAATGATTTACAACCGGCTAAAACAAAACTGTAAAAGACTTCAGCAGATTATACTAAAACACGCGACAGAATAAATACATACGAGTACATCAGAAATTCAATGAAAATAGCTGAAGGTAAGGGCGCAATTAAAACGAGAGAGCAAAATAATGCTCTTTCAGGCTTCAGCGTTAAAACTAGAGATCCTATCAACTAAATGTAAAGGAGCTGGCAGTGTGCCTAGTCCAGTTGACAAGCGCACAAGAAAAATAAATATTTTTATACCACTTTTTTTTTTTTTTAACAAAAACGCACTAAAAACTAAAAAATAATTTTGAAACAGCGCATAGAAGAGAAATTGTGTGAAATGCATCTGTATGAAAATTGCAATAAGCTGATATAGAGAAATTGCGTGAGGAACTTCTATAAGATAAGGGCCAGCTGTAATGATGGGTTATGCAACTAAAAATATAAGCGTGGAGCGCTCAATATATAACAATTGAATATCACATTGGTATTTTAATGTAAATATTCCCTTATACAGTTATATCTCTATTGAAACATGTTACTTTGACACTTTTCCAATTGCGCCCCAAGCTTTTGAGTCAAAATATCTTTACATTTTAGTTTGAATTTTTAGATATGTTGATAGATTAGTTACTAGTTTAAACTCTCTGCAATCAGGATTCCAAGCACTGTAAATAGTTTTTTTTTGCATTTAGAAATTTTTTTTTTTTTTTTTTTTTTTTTTTTCCTCCAATCTAACTTTTATGATTGAATATTATATTGTTATCTGAAAGAACCTATGTTCAAAATTTCATGTTTATAGCTAGTCAGGGAGGTAGTTAAACACTGATTGCAAAATTTCTACTAACACACAAGTGAAAGTAAATTAAAGCAACTGAAATACGTTTTTTTTTCAGTTTTTTATTTGAAGATACATATTGAATTCAGTAGCAATTGCTTGGGCATAGAGTACCTTTTTTGCCCTACCACTCTTTTCTCAGAGAAATGCGCACTGACACCCATTTTTGAAATCAGTCGGTGAAGTAACCCATAATTATCCAGCATTTAGGATTCTATTATTCGGTTCAAAACATTCAATGGTATTCTTCTGTTAGGTGAAGTGTATTATTCTGGCAACTGTAAAAAACCGAAGCCATCTCAATATGAAAAGAACTGATGTTCGTGCGACAGCACTTTTTGCAGTTGGTGTCTTAAATTTAATTAATAAACGTGGTTTAGTTTATCCTATTCTATGCTTTTTATGCAAGAGTTTAAGCCCTGGTGTTATCTACAATATTATATGAACGAATACTTTGCCAAATCGATTGACTGCTTGAAACAAGAAGAAGAAAATGGTAATATATATATATATATATATATATATATATATATATATATATATATATATATATATATATATATATATGTATGTATATATATGTATGTATATATATATGTATATATATGTATATGTATATGCATACATATATGTATGTATATATGCATATATATGTATATGTATATGTATATATATATATATATATATATATATATATGTATGTATGTATGTATATATGTACATATATGTATATATATATATATATATATATATATATATATATATATATATATATATTATATATTTGTATATATATGTATATATATGTATATATATATGTATGTATGTATGTATTTATATATATATATATATATATATATATATATATATGCATATATATATATATATATATATATATAAACTAAAAAATAATTTTGAAACAGCGCATAAAAGAGAAATTGTCTGAAATGCATCTGTATGGAAATGGCAGTGCGCTGATATAGAGAAATTGCGTGATGAATTTCTATAGGATAATAGCCAGTTGTGATGATGGGTTATGCAACTAAAAATAAAAGCGTGGAGCGCTCAACATATAACAATTAAATATCATACTGGTATTTTAATATAAATATTCCCTTATACATTTATATCTGTATTGAAACATGTTACTTTGACACTCTTTCCAATTGCACCCCACGATTTTATTTTGTGTCAAAATATCTTTACATTTTAGTTTGAATTTTTAGTTATGTTGGTAGATTAGTTACTAGTTAAAACTCTCTGCAATGAGGAGTCCAAGCACTGTAAATAGTTTTTTTGCATTTAGAATTTTTTTTTTTTTTTTTGTCCAATCTAACTTTTGTGATTGAATATTGTATTGTTACCTGAAAGGGCCTATGTCCAAAATTTCATTTCTAGCTAGTCAGGAAGGTAGTTAAACACTGATTGCAAAACTTCTACTAACTCACACGTGAAAGTAAATGAAAGCAATCGAAATCAGTTTATTTCAGTTGTTTATTTCAAGTTACATATTGAATTCAGCAGCAATTGCTTGGGCATAGAGTACCTTTTTTGTCCTACCGCTCTTTTCTCAGCGAAATGCGCACTGACACCCATTTTTGAAATCAGTTGGGGAAGTAACCCAAAATTATTCAGCTTTTAGGAATAGAACCTTCTTTTCAAAACATTCGATGGTATTCCTCCGTTAGATCAAGTATATTATTCTGACAACTGTAACGAAGCGAAGCCAAGTCAATATGAAAAAGACTGATGTTCGTGCGCCAGCACTTCTTACGGTTTGTTTCTTAAATTTAATTAATAAACGTGGTTTATTTTATCCTATTCTATGATTTTTAAGCCCTGGTGCTACCTACGATATTATATGATATGAACGAATGCTTTGCCAAATCGATTAACTGCATGAAACAAGAAATAGAAAATGGTAATATATATGTATACATATGTATGTACATATATATTGTGTGTGTGTGTGTGTGTGTGTGTCGTGGTGCACAGTTAAGGCGAATGGAAAAAAGTCTTTCTTGATCGTAATAAGTTTATTAAATCATAGTTCTATTTGAAAGCCACTTGCGCCATTTTCATTTTTTCGTCAAAGATACGCGTAGTGTTTACAGTTCTATGTCCCCGCGCCAATTGACTGTTATATGTTAGCAAGCTCATCAAATTGTTCCAAAATGCTTCCGCCTGACCGGATTATCCCATAAGCTTACGTGAGCGTGGGTCTTTTACATTTATTTTATTATTATAAAAGAGTTTCCTTTTAAAATCGCTTATATCTCACGTAATTTCTTTAGTACCCCTTTTTTAGACCTGACACACACACACACACACACACACACATATATATATATATATATATATATATATATATGTGTGTGTGTGTGTGTGTGTGTGTGTGTGTTTGTGTGTGTGTGTGTGTATTTCAAAAACATATTATTTTTAAATAGTAATTTTAAAAGATTTGCCAATAAAGTTTTGAGCAGTAACCGATTTGAGCAATACAACATACCTGTTGTTCTTAACTTAGAAAAATAATTTTTAAAAAAGTATGTCCTTGTTTTTTCAATATATGAATCTTTTACTTGCGTATCAAGTAACCTCACAACTTAAATTATTAACAATTTTAAAGTGAAATCACTTAACCCTTTTGTGGGCCGTGGGAAGATTACTTCGCACTTACACGACCTTACAAAATACACCTGTGGGAAACAATAAACTTATTATAATATATTAGTCTTGTTATTGAAACGACTGGAAGACTGATTCCCGCTTTGGTCATCAATTGTTCGATCGATTGAATAAAATTAGCAGCTTTGTTTTGAAAGTTTGGAAACGTGGAATGAAAAATAAATGGTCCATGAAAGTGTTAATTGATACCTAACTGTATATATTCAAATCCCATTTAATAAATAACAACTCTACTAACTGACAAATTTATTAAATATTGAAATTTGGTATAGTTTTGAATAGAACGGAACACTTTTTTCTGCTATAACGAGGCTAGTACCCATTGCTTACAGCCGATTACGAGTAACTATTAACGTCCATTCCAGTAGTGGGATTTGATCCCACTAACTCTGGCACCGAAGAACAGTGCCCTACTCACTTGGTTAATAGCCTTTAAATAACAAATAACTTATTTTAGAAGCTATTCGGATTAACTTCATACTCTAAATCGTAGTAAAAATCTAGTTAAAGCGCTTTTTCATGAAGCGATTGGAAGTTAAATACATGTGAAATTAATTTTCTGTCACTTTTAAATACACGGCGTTAAAAAAAAATGTGCACAAATTCACTTTTTTTCTCATCCATTTGTAATATTTTTCAAATTGACCTGTAGTTACTTTTCTGACTAACGCACAAACGATATGACTAATACACAGGTCTGACGCATAAACAGACGAACCATTTAGCTCGTCTTTAAAATTCCATTATGAAAAATATCTCATGTGCAGGCTTGTATTCTATTTTTTCTTTTTTTGTTTCGGCTGTGGTGTGTATTGTCATTCACACTTTCTTGTAACAGCTTTAAAAGATTTGAACCACAACTCTTGATCTTTACTATTGAACATTAACACTTGTACTTTAATATGCCGAATTAATTCTCTTAATCGCGTAAAAATTGTTGTAGAATAACGATTATCCATCGATATTCTACCTTATATAATATATATACATACACACACACACACACATATATATATATATATATATATATATATATATATATATATATATATATATATATATATATATATATATATATATATATATATATATATATATATATATATATATATATATATATATATATATATATATACGTAATGATTCAGTGTTAAGGCGGATGGAAAAGTCTTTCTTGATAATAATAAGTTTATTAAAACATCGTTTCATTTAAGGAAAACTTGCGTCATTTTCATTTATTCGTCGAAGACACGCGTAGAGTATGTTCACAGTTTCATATCCACGAGCTAACTGACTCTTATCTGTTTACAAACTCATCAAATCAATCCAAAATGATTCCGCCTGACCGGATTATCCTAAAAGTTTACGCGAGCGGGGGTCTTTTTCATTTATTTTATGATTATAAAAGTGTTCCCTTTTAAAATCGGTTATAACTCACTTAATTTCTAATTACCCCTTTTTTAGACCTGACACACACACATATATGTGTGTGTGTGTATATATATATGTATATATATATATATGTGTATATATATATATATATAACAACAACATATTATTTTTCAAATAGTAATTTTAAAAGATTTGCCAATAAAGTTTTGAGCAATACACCGATGTTGTTCTTAACTTAGAAATGTAATTTTAAAAAAAGTATGTCCTTGTTTCTTTTTAATATATGAATCTTTTACTTGCCATATCATGTAACTCCACAACTTAAATTATTAACAATATTAATGTTAAATCACTTAATTGATACTTAACTGTATATATTAAAATTAAATTTAATAGATAGCAACACTACTAAATGACAAATTTTTTAAACATTGGAATTTGGTATAGTTTTGAATAGAACGGAACACTTTTTTCTGCTATAACGAGGCCTGTACCAATTGCTTACAGCCGATTACGAGTAATTATTAACGTCCATTCCAGCAGTGGGATTTGAACCCACTAATTCTGGTACCAAAGAACACTGCCCTACTCACTTGGTTAACAGCCTTTAAATAACAAATAACTTATTTTGGAAGCTATTCTGATTAACTTCATACTCTGAAATCGTAGCAATAAAAATCTAGTTAAAGCGCTTTTACATGAAGCTATTGATAGTTAAATGCATGTGAAATTCATTTTTCTGTCATTTTAAATACATAGAAAAAAAAAAGTGTACACAAATTCATTTTTGTCTCATCCATTTGTATTATTTTTCATTTACCTGCAGTTATTTTTCTGACTAACGCACAACGATATGACTAATACACAGGTCTGACGCAAAACAGACAAACCCTTTAGCTCGTCTTTAAATTCCATTATGAAAAATATCTCACGTCCATTTTATTCTATTTTTTTTTCAAATTTCGGCTGTGGTGTATATTGTCATTCATTTTCTGTAACAGCAAAAAGATTTGAACCACAACTATATATACACAGGTCATGTTTATGATAGCCAAAAAGCTTCGTACATGCTACCCTTCCGTTTGATATGATAGCTAGACTCGCCATGAGTTGAGATGTGTTAAACTGCGTAAAACTGCCTAAACTACTGCATAAATACTTTCACAAAGCCTTATGACGTCACTGGTTGCCTTATTACGTTTACTTCTTTTTTTAGTGACGTCATAATACATATGAAAATATCATCTAGATACATTCAAATCTAAATCGTTTGAAGATACTTTCAACTTCAGGATTGTGGCAACTTTCCAGTAAAAAGGAAAGAGAATTTCTTTAAAATAGATGAGAATAGAATATCATAATATCTGATATCAAAATTGACTTACTTGCGCAATGGTTGGAAATGAATTGAAAAATTTTATCTTATATTGATTTTATGATATCTTAGAATTCTTTTTTCCTGAAACGATTCCCGCTTCGGTTTTGAGCTGTCATCATTGTCGATCGATTGAATAAAATTAGCAGCTTTGTTTTGAAAGTTTGGAAACGTGGAATGAAAAATTAATGGTCCATGAAAGTGTTAATTGATACCTAACTGTATATATTCAAATCCCATTTAATAAATAACAACTCTACTAACTGACAAATTTATTAAATATTGAAATTTGGTATAGTTTTGAATAGAACGGAACACTTTTTTTCTGCTATAACGAGGCGGTACCAATTGCTTACAGCCGATTACGAGTAACTATTAACGTCCATTCCAGTAGTGGGATTTGATCCCACTAACTCTGGCACCGAAGAACAGTGCCCTACTCACTTGGTTAATAGCCTTTAAATAACAAATAACTTATTTTAGAAGCTATTCGGATTAACTTCATACTCTAAATCGTAGTAAAAATCTAGTTAAAGCGCTTTTTCATGAAGCGATTGGAAGTTAAATACATGTGAAATTAATTTTCTGTCACTTTTAAATACACGGCGTTAAAAAAAAATGTGCACAAATTCACTTTTTTTCTCATCCATTTGTAATATTTTTCAAATTGACCTGTAGTTACTTTTCTTCTAAAGCACAAACGATATGACTAATACACAGGTCTGACTCATAAATAGACAAACCATTTAGCTCGTCTTTAAAATTCCATTCAAAATTCCATCAAAAAATATCTCATGTGCAGGCTTGTATTCTATTTTTTTTTGTTTGTTTGTTTGATTCTGCTGTGGTGTATATTGTAATTCACACTTTCTTGTAACAGCTTTAAAAGATTTCAACCAAAACTCTTGATCTTTACTGTTGAACATTAACACTTGTACTTTAATATGCCGAATTAATTCTCTTAATCGCGTAAAAATTGTTGTAGAATAACGATTATCCATCGATATTCTACCTTATATAATATATATACATACACACACACACACACATATATATATACATATATATATATATATATATATATATATACACATATACACACACACACATATATAT
>CM063500.1:46545945-46553445 GCA_032207245.1 Pardosa pseudoannulata
TCTGCTCTCCATCCTATCACGTAACAGGACGAGATAAATTAATGTTGACAACTAACATGCGGTCAGTAAAGATAAACAAATTATTGAGCGTATACCAGATAATTCTCATTCAAAAAACAAACCGCTTTTTTTTTGCCTGCCTCATAGGGTACTTTACAATTCTGGAATTAAAAAAAGTTTATTAATCCCGTCTATATGCTAGTTGCTAGTTTAATTAATAATTAATTATTTATTAAACTTAAATCTTCCAATTATGTTTTTGGAGAGACTAACCAGATAATTGTTTTTTTATGTAGAACATCACGCATTTTTTATATGTTTATACGGATTAGCAATTGAACAGAATTTATTTCTGTTAATAAGTTGATTGACAAAATTGCTTTTAAAGACAGACTTGTGATAAAAAGAACTGAAGTCCTGAAATTAATTATTAACAATTTCGGAAGTGTTATCAGACCTTTTATCAAACAAATCAAAAGTAAATTGCGACAGACTATTTATTTTTATATTTAAATCTAGGAAGTTTATGTGTAAATAATCAGTGCTACTAGATAATAATTTTACGTTTTAGAAAAGAAGTTAAATGCTGCCATAGCTTTTATTGAATACTATTATTTCATTTATGTACCGGAATATTTCATAATGCTCATTTCGTAAATTATTGAACTCCTAATAAGAGATATATAAATTACCAAACAGACTTGAGGCATTGCTACCCTAAAGTATACCAACATTTTGCAAATAAAATTTACAGTTCTGCAAAATAAAATTTATGCACTGTAGTAAAATCTAACAATTTTTAAAAGAGATTTATATTGAAATCCCGAAGCGATCTGAAATTATCAGTATTAGCTATTTTTTTAATTATCATATTTAGATTCTAAAAATCTATGCTATTAAATAGATCTCTAAAATTATAAAAATTCTACTGTTTTACAATTAGATATAGCGATAATCTTATGAATAAAACTATAGCTGTTATCAATTATAACAGTATCAAAGGTACAAATTACTGAAAAAAAGATTCTAAATAGCATAGTATTGTTGAACTAGCTATAGTTGCATAAGTGCTATGGCCACAAATGACATCCTGAAAAATAACAGGATATATATACATATACATACAAAATAATGAATAATCAGAAAGATTTTTTTGTTTGTATTTCCATATGCTCATATAAAACTAATTCATTGGAAAAACTTCAAACGCATCTAGAAAATAAATTTATTTTTAGCACTTTATTATCAGTACTCATAAAATGCAACTAAGATCAAAGCCTTTATAGAAGCATTTACTAAAGTAAATGGCACAGCTCCAGGCTTCAAATTCATTAAAGGCAAAATATAATGTACTGCACTTACTGGTTATATTCAAATATATCCTTAAATTGTAGGAATATTTAACCCATTTTTACTTAAAACAGGTTATTTTTCTCTTTAAATACACTAAGAGGGGAATCTAGCTGTTAAAAACAAATTTTTTACAGTTGAAATTCCAAGAGATTTGACATTATGAGTATTAACTAATTTTTAAATTGATCATATTTACATCCTAAATATCTATGCTATTAAATAGATCTCTAAAGTCATAAGATTCTGCTGTTTTACAATCAGAGATAGCGCTAGTCTCATTAATAAAACTATTGCTATTATCTATTATAACAGTACCTAATGTACAAATTACTGAAAAAAGAGATTTTAAATAGTATAGTAACATTGAACTAGCTATAATTGCATAAATGCTATGATCACAAATGACAGACCGAAAAATAACAGGATTATATATATATATATATATATATATATATATATATATAATATATATATATATATATATATATATATATATATATATATATATATATATATATATATATATACATATATATACATATATATACATATATATATACATATATATACATATATATATTATATATATAGATAGATAAATAGATATACATATACATATATACATACAAAAAATATTGCATAATCTGAAAATTTTTTATTTTTATTTTCATGTGCTTATATAAAACTAATTCTTTCGAAGAACTTCAAACGCATTTAGAAAATAAATTTATTTTTAGCACTTTATTATCAGTACTCATAAAATGCAACTAAGATCAAAGCCTTTATAGAAGCATTTACTAAAGTAAATGGCACAGCTCCAGGCTTCAAATTTTTTTAAATGAAAAATATAATATGCTATTGTTACTGGTTTAAAATCAAATATATCCTTAAATTGTAGGAATATTTAACCCATTTTTACTTAAAACAGGTTATTTTTCTCTTTAAATACACTAAGAGGGGAATCTAGCTGTTAAAAACAATTCTTTTACAGTTGAAATTCCAAGGAGATTTGACATTATCAGTATTAACTAATTTTTAAATTATCATATTTAGATCCTTAATATATATGCTATTAAACGAATCTCTAAAATCATAGGATTCTACTGTTTTACTATTAGAGATAGCACTAGTGTTTTATGATTAAACATACAAAAAAATTTTGCAATCTGAAAGGTTTTTTTATTTTTATTTTCATGTGCTTATATAAAACTAATTCTTTCGAAGAACTTCAAACGCATTTAGAAAATAAATTTATTTTTAGCACTTTATTATCAGTACTCATAAAATGCAACTAAGATCAAAGCCTTTATAGAAGCATTTATTAAAGTAAATGACACAGCTCCAGGCTTCAAATTTATTTAATGCAAATGTAATACAATGCAAACATGTATTATTCTAATTATTCAGTGGATATACGAACTAACCCATGAATGACTATCGCTTCCTTTTTGAGAAAGTTAAAATGCAGTTTTTGAATCTTTATGCTTTCTTAGAATATGTCTTCCTTTTCGGCGAAGGTAATGGGTGAAACTTTAAACTGTATTCCGAATTTTTGAGTATATAACATTTTTATTTTATTTTCTAAACAGATAGATCTTTATAGCGTTCGAAATTATGTATCCTATTTTAGATTTTATTAGAAACGAACTATAAATTACTTAATTCATTCTACCTTTTTTTTAGTCTAAAAATCATATTTCCTTTTGGCCTCAAAATATTACATACATTTACAAATGTGTGTATATGTATAATATATGTATGTTTACATATACATAGTTTGGTAGGCATTAAAATTAATAAATATTGACATTAAAATTAATAAAGTGTTTAAGAAAAGTTTAATTAAAATTAATAAAGTGTTTATAAAAGAGTGACATTTCATAATAGTTTTTAATTATATCCAATAACACCTGTAACTTAAATAAATGTATTCCTTACTTGAGGAATGTATTCTTTACTTGAATGTATGAACTTGTATTCAGTTCATGTGTTTTTCTAAACAATGCTTATTAATGTTTCCATACACTTCTCATAAAATTTCTGATATAAATCGTTAATTCATACATTCTTCTTTAACACGTTTAAGAACAAAACAATCACATATTTTGCCGTTTTGCTGAGGTCAATTGATCATCCAGGCAAAGCGAAAATGTTAGGAAATTATTCAATTTTTATCCATAACTACCAAGTGTGCCCGTGCTTTGCTACGGTGAACTTAATGTATTACTTTTAAACAAAGAATTTTTTTTTCGTAACTCTCTAAATTCGTCACAGTACAGTTCGAGTCATTGGCATATTTATATATTTCTATTATAAGCGTATTATAACAATATTCAGTTTTTATACTACTGTATTACTACTGTACGTTGATTAGCAACGTTAATAGATCTTGACATATTAAGTGGTAGAATAGGAAGCAGAGGTTTTGACAACAACAGTGCTAATTTTGGTGGTATTAATAAATGTTGTCCAAAATTAAGGAAATTTATGACAAACCACATGGTTTTGTATGAAACAGAAACACATTCATATTGACAACCATATGAATATAAAGATAACTATATAAAATGATAGGTTTTTATTTGCCCATGAGAGTCACTGAAATTTGTACTTTTTGTTGTTAGAATATTGTTGATAAACATTTCATTGTAACGTAAAAATTAACCAAGAATTAAATTTAAAATTAGTTTTTATATAAAAATGCTATAATTTGCGTCACATAGAAATGAAAGTTAATCACTTTATATCTCAATTTCCAGGTCAAATCGAATTGATACTACGCAGACGATGTTTAAATAATATAAAATAAGAAATGAATAAATGAGATATTTAAAGGAATGACGTCATAATGATAAAAAAAATATCGTTTTCACCTATTTATTATGGGATAAATTGAAAATTTTAATCTCCTGCTTTTAACCGAGGAAAACTGCGATTAAAACAATTACATGGGATTAACGGAATGACGTCACATTGCTAGAAATTATTGCTTCTTTCACTTAGTTATGATGCGATAAATTGAAAAGTTAATCGTTTGCGTTTAACCGGGGAAAATAATGCTTGGAATAATGATATAAAACGCTCGAAAAAGGGGGAAGGAATGAATTTCGAACGTTAAAAATTTACAAAAACCTTCCTAGGGATATACCTAATAATTTCCCAAATTTTCACGGCGATTGGATGTATGGTTTTTGAGTCTATCGAGTACAGACAGACACAAATTCATTTATATATATAGATTTTATACCTTTAACAAGTATTACGGCATATAATTATTTGAATAACAATTTAAGTTTATTCCATATCTGTGATTAATTTAAATATGTTAGTTAAACCCTAAATATTTTACATTTCTACAGCAATAAAAACTTTGAACAAAACTGTAGGTTTTCAAATAATATATATCAATATCTCCATTAAATATTCGTATAATTTCTTAATTAAAAACTGCATTTGCCTCATGATTTCTTAAGGGAAAATTGTCCAGTGATTCTTGTTTTAAAGAATATGACACCTATTAGCTGTTCTTATAACAATTTTACTTCAACCACATTTTTAAATTTAATGATATTTTAGTTACTTTAATTACATGCATCACTGCACATTTATTCCTAAATTAGGTACAAAATTTTTGGTTGAAATTTAAAAAGTATAAAATGACAATAACGTTTAATATCATGCAATATCATGCTCTTACGCAGGCACAAATGTCACACTAACAATATTTTTATAAGTTAATTCTCTGAAAATTTTAAAAAATTTATCAAATATTTTTAATGAAGTATACGTAATATTAATTCTATTGTATATCATTTTAAATACCTATTATATTTATTTAATTTCGAGTAATTCTGAGGTTCGTTAGTTCACTTTAAAAAAAATGTAAAAGTCCTCAGAAAAACTGCAATTTTCACTGATTTTTATTATTGACTGATAAAAAATATGGGAAGTGTTTTTCATTACAATATTATTATTTATTATTACAATTTAAGCGTTCTCATAATATCCACAAATGAAGAAAAACTCAGTAACATGTTTACTCTTGAACAAGCAATAAAAATTTAAAAAAAAAGGTTGTTTAAATAATACCTATGAATACTTCCATTCACTTATTGTAGAATATCTTAAAATGAATTCGTGTAACTCAAGAATGTTTGTTTTAAGGGGGCACATCAGCTGTAAGCAACTTAAAGTGGAAGATTTTTTCCTATTTTTCACTTTGCTATATCTTTTTTAATTATTATCATAACTACACAGGATTTTCAGCATTTCTTCCGTATGTTATATACAGTGGACTCCGCTTAATGTTATCGCGGTTAATGTTATCAATCGCTTATTAAATCACTTGGTACCGATTTTCTCTATTCATTTGTACGTTAAAATTATCGCTTTATGCGATCGTTACATCGGTTAATGTTATTAGTTTTCGAACCTCATTTTAACTGGCAAAAAATATTCACAATATATTCAGTAGGAACCCATCCTTTCTTTTCCTTCTTTGTTGTTTGAAGTTTTGAAAATACTGCCTTTTCCATTTAGGGAATGAACAAAGGAGTGGGAAATTACACGCTCCTGACATTTATCAGAAATACGCACACCCTGCTGGTGGTCAGTGGTTGTCAGGTAAGCAGAAGGCAACACATTCTTATCGGAACTGAGAAGAATCATGTACATATTTTATGCCTTGCTCGCTTACATGCAGCTTGTCGATATGGAAGTCAGAAAGCGAAATGATTTAAGATTAAAACAAAGGATTGAAATTTTAAATCGTTATGACAGGCTGATTATGATTATGAACAATTTATCAGTGAGTTCTTAAAAAAATTGTAGACAGTCAACAATTGATCAATTCTTTTAATTATGCATACAATTCTTATACTTTAAAGGATAATATACATAAATGCAGCATAATATAAGGTGTGATTTTTCATTTTACTTTGAAATTTAGTACTTGTGAATTAAAGACGGGAGCAATTTATCTAATTTTGCATATCGTTTATTTTAATCAATCGGATATTGTTATCAAAATTCACGGTATCCCAAACTGATCACATTAAGCGGAGTCCACTGTAATTAGTTTTGCTGAATGCACTTTTTTTCTAAAAACTAAGAATTTTTTATATAAAGTAAAAAGTAAGAGCTTGTTTTAAAAATTTTTTAAAAAAATTTTCACACACTATGAGCAGACTTACAAAAAGTGAGTTTCAACAACTTTTACTTTTGAAAACACAATATAAGGTATTTCTCCCGCTATTTAAATTATTAAAAACTATCAAATGTATTACACCAAGGGATTGAATTTTCAAAAAAATTAAATAAAGTTTAAAAATTCCATTTGAAATACTATAAATATTAAATTAAATAAAATAAAACTAAAAAAGTATGTAGAGTTTCACCGTAAGTCTATAAAGTATTTACAGTGAAAATTTCAAATTAATACGTGCAGTAGTTTTTTATTTAGAGTGCGCGCAACCTGAAAAAACACTGTTTTCAGTAAAGGTTTGTACAGTTGTACAGGTTCTAACTCGAATATTTCAATGAGGTTTGTTTTAAACGATTTAGAAATGTCTGAAGATTTAAAAAATGTAAAAATCAAGAAATCGAACTTTTGAAGATTTAACCCTCTGACTGCTCATTCCGTGATTTCCATAGGCAATTCAAATGTAGCAAAATTTGCTCATCCCGCGATTTTCGCCGCCATGTGCTTTTCTTCCTTTATTAAGAAGCACATTCCGCCTTTTCACCGTTTAACCAGTGGAATAAATTATATACAGTATTAGACATTTAATTAGGTAATAAATAGAATTATATGACTAGAACTATAGTTTTAATAGATAATAGAATTATAAATAGTATGTTATAAATAGAAATTAACTGTGTTTCAATTGAAATTTATTAAAAAATAAATTTTTTATGTGATAGCATCTGAAATTAGTTTTTCTGAAACCTTTGTTTCTGATGATAAAAGTCAATATAAAAAATCCTTCCTAGAAAAAAAATTAGTATTTCCATTCTCCAATTTATATATATACTTAAACTATGCAACAAAAAAAAATATCGCAAATTTTAAAGAGATCTGGGTTTACAAATTGAGCAGTCAGAGGGTTAAAGGTGATATGTTTGTTCCCTTAGCATGCTTATGCGAAA
>CM063500.1:46558445-46565945 GCA_032207245.1 Pardosa pseudoannulata
TCTTTAACACACAATAGTTTCACTCCAGTAGGTATCAATATAAATTTTAAAGAAATACTGGGGTTTTCAATTAAAACGTATAAACATTTCTATTTAATTCTAGAAGAATTTCTTAAAATGAAGCGACATAGTTCAGAAATTCTCTTCTTAACACATTTTTAACAAACAACACACACTAGATAAGCCACAAATACCTCAAAAAGAGGTATGAAAAATCTACTTTTTTATGAAATTAGATATCTTAACTCATGACTGCTTTTTCTCGAGGTTCGAATGGTTATCCATGTTGAAAGACAGGTCTAATAAAAAATTTAATTTTAACTAAATTTTTCCAATTTTGATCAACAAATAAGTTTTTTATTTATTTATTTATTTATTTATTTATTTATTTTTACAGTTACGGTTTAAGTTTATCCCTAAAAAATCCCCAGCTAAAACAAATATTGTCTTTAAAACTCAGTAATTTGATGCAAGTAGACATCAATATAAATTTGAAAGAAATGCTGGTGTTTTTCAATTAAAATATATTAACATTTCTATTTACTTCTAGTAGAATTTCTTAAAATGAAGCTGCATAGTTCAAAAATTCTCTTCTTAACAAATTTTTAAGAAACAACAAACACTAGATAAGCAACTAACACCTAAAATAAAGGTATAAAAAATCTACCTTTTTATAAAATTAGATATCCTACTCATGACTATTTTTCTTCGAGTTTCGAATAGTTCTCCATGTAGAAACACAAGTTTCATAAAAAATTTAAATTTAACCAAATTTTTTCAATTTTGGTTAACAAGGAACAGGGGTATTTTTTAGCTACGTATTAAGTTTATCCCGTAATATCCCCAGCTAAAATAAGTATTTTCTTTAAAACTCAATAATTTCACTCAAGTAGACATCAATATAAATTTGAAAGAAATACTGGGGTTTTTTCAATTAAAGAGTATGAAAACTTTTATTTATTTCTAGTAGAATTTCTTAAAATAAAGCGGAATGAAATTCTCTTCTTAACAAATTTTTAAGAAACAACAAACACTAGATAAGCAACTAACACCTAAAATAAAGGTATAAAAAATCTACCTTTTTATAAAATTAGATATCCTACTCATGACTGTTTTTTCTTGAGGTTAGAATGGTTCTCCATGTAGAAACACAAGTTTCATAAAAAATTTAAATTTAACCAAATTTTTTCAATTTTGGTTAACAAGGAAAAGGGGTATTTTTTAGCTATGTATTAAGTTTATCCCGTAATATCCCCAGCTAAAATAAGTATTTTCTTTAAAACTCAATAATTTCACTCAAGTAGACATCAATATAAATTTGAAAGAAATACTGGGGTTTTTTCAATTAAAGAGTATGAAAACTTTTATTTATTTCTAGTAGAATTTCTTAAAATAAAGCGGAATGAAATTCTCTTCTTAACACATTTTTAAGAAACAACAAACACTAGGTAAACTACAAATACCCCAAACAAAGGTATAAAAAATCTACCTTTTTTATAAAATTAGATATCTTACTCATGACTATTTTTTTCGAGTTTCGAATAGTTATCCATGTAGAAACCCAAGTTTCATAAAAAAATTAAATTTAACCAAATTTTTTTCAATTTTGATTAAAAAGGAAAAGGGTTTTAAGTTACAGGTTAAGTTTATCCCATTATATCCACAACTAAAATAAATATGTTCTTTAAAAGTCAATAATTTCACTCTTAGGCAGATATCATTATAAAAACTTAAATACTGGGTTTTTTTTTATTAGAACTGATTAACATTTCTATTTCTTCTAGTAGAATTTCTTAAAATGAAGAGGCATAATTCACAAATTCTCTTCTTAACACATTATTAAGAAACAACAAACACTAAATAAGCTACAAATACCTAAAAAAAAGGTAGAAAAAAAATCTATCTTTTTATAAAATTAAATATCTCACTCATCACTGGTTTTTGTAAAGGTTTGAATGGTTATCCATGTAGAAAGACCTAATAAATTAAGATAGACAAGTCAATAAAGTAAGACAGACCTAATAAAAAATTTAAATTTAACCAAGTTTTTTCAATTTTAAATAACAAGCAAAAGGGTTTTGTTTTCAGTTACAGTTTAATTTTTAAAAGTATTAACATTCTAGTACAATTTCTTAAAATGAAGCGGCATATTTCAGAAATTCTCTTCTAAACAGATTTTTAAGAAACAACAAAGACTAGATATCAACTAAAACCTAAAAAAAGGTATAAAAAATCTATCTTTTTGTAAAATTAGATATCTTACACATGACTGCTTTTTCTCGAGGTTCGAAATGTTATCAATGTAGAAAAACAAGTTTCATAACAAATTTAAATTTAACCAAATTTCTTTAACAAGAAAAAAAAGGTTCCTTTCAGTTACAGTTTAAGTTTTTCTTCTGTTTAAGTTCAAGCTAAAATAAATATGTTCTTTAAAACTCAATAATTTCACTCAAGTAGACATAAATTAAAATTTGAAAGAATTACTGAGGTTTTTCATATATAGCGTATTAACATTTCTATTTACTTCTAGAAAAATATCTTAAAATGAAGTGGCATAGATCAGAAATTCTCTTATTAACTCAATTTTTAAGAAACAACAAATACTAGATAAGCTACAAATACCTCAAAAAGAGGTATAAAAAATCTACCTTTTTATAAAATTAGATATCTTACTCATGACTGCTTTTTCTCGAGGTTCCAATGGGAATCCATGTAGAAAAACAGGCCTAATAAAAAATTTTAATTTAACCAAATTTTTTTAATTTTAATTAACAAGCAAAAGGGTTATTTTTTCAGTTACAGTTTAATTTTTAAAAGTATTAACTTTCTAGTAGAATTTCTTAAAATTAAGCAGTATATTTCAAAAATTCTCTTTTTAACACATTTATAAGAAACAACAAACACTAGATAAGCTAAAAATGCCTCAAAAAGAGGTATAAAAAATCTACCTTTTTATAAAATTAGATATCTTACTCATGACTTCTTTTTCTCGAGGTTCGAATGGTTATCCATGTACAAAGCCAAGTCTAATAAAAAATTTAAATTTAACCAAATTTTTCAATTTTGATTAACAACGAAAAATGGGGTTTTTTTCAGTTACAGTTTAAGTTTATCCCGTAATATCCCCAGCTAAAATAAATATGTTCTTTAAAACTCAATAGTCTCAATCAAGTAGACATCAATAAAAATTTTAAAGAAATACTGGTTTTTTTCAATTAAAACGTATTAACATTTCTATTTACTTCTAGTAGATTTTTTTTTAAATGAAGCGGCATAGTTCAGAAATTCTCTTCTTAGCGCATTTTTAAGAAACAACAAACACTAGATAAGCTAAGAATACCTCAAAAAAGGTAGAAAAATCTACTTTTTTATAAAATTAGATATTTTACTCATGACTTCTTTTTCTCGAGGTACGAATGGTTATCCATGTATAAAAACAGGCCTAATAAAAATTTTAAATTCAAGCAAGTTTTTTCAATTTTAATTAACAAGCAAAAGTTTTTATTTTCAGTTACAGTTTAATTTTAAAAAGTATTAACATTCTAGCAGAATTTCTTAAAATGAAGCGGCATAGTTCAGAAATTCTTTTTTTAACACATTTTTAAGAAACAACAAACACTAGATAAGCTACAAAAAAAAGTAGAAAAAGTCTACCTTTTTATAAAATTAGATATCTCATTAGTGCTTTTTGTCGAGATTCGAATGGTTATCCATGTAGAAAGACAGGCCTAATAAAAAATTTTAATTTAACCAAATTTTTTTCAATTTTAATTAACAAGCAAAAGGGGTTTTTTTTAGTTACAGTTTAATTTTATCCCTTAATATCCCCAGCTAAAAATGTTCATGAAAACTGAATAATTTCCCTAAATTAGACATTAAAAATTTTAAAGAAATACTGGGATTTTTCAATTAAAACGCATGAACATTTTTATTTACTTCTAGTATAATTGCTTAAAATGAAACGGCATAGTTCAAAAATTCTCTTCTTAACACATTTTTAAGGAATAACAAACACTAGATAAGCTACAAATACCTAAAAAAAAGTTTTAAAAAATCTACCTTTTTATAAAATTAGATATCTCACTCATGACTGCTTTTTCTCGAGGATCGAAAGTTAATCAACGTAGAAAAAAAAAATTCATAAAAAATTGAAATTTAACCAAATATTTTTCCATTTTAATTAACAAGGAAAAGTTTTTTTTTTCAGTTACAGTTTAAGTTTATCACGTAATATGTTTAGCTAAACTAAATATGTTCTTTAAAACTCAAGAATTTCCCTCATTTAAACATCAATAAAAATTTGAAAGAAATAGTGAGGTTTTTCTATTGAAAAGTATTAACATTTTTATCTACTTCTAGTAGAATGTTTTAAAAAGCAGTGGCATAGTTCAGTAATTCACTTCTCAACATGTTGTGAAATAACAAACACTAAATAAGTAACAAATACCTCTAAAAATGTAGAAAAGCTGCCATTTTTATAAAGTTAAATATCTTACTCATAACTGCTTTTTCTCGAGGTTCAAATGATAATCCAAATAAAAAGAAAGAATGAAAAAGCCTAAAAATGTAAAAATTTGAATTTAAACAAATTTTTAAAGTATGGATTGATTAACAGGGAAAAAGAGAATTATTTTATTCATTTATATTTTAAGTTTATCCCGTAATATCCACGTCTAAAATAGATATGTTCTTTAAAACTCAGTAATTTTACTTTTAGATAGACATCAATAAAAATTAAAAAGGAATACTGAGGTTTTCAATTAAATGTATTAAATTTTTTATTTACTACTAGTAGAATTTTTTGAATTAGCATAGTTCAGGAATTTTCCTCTTAATATGCTTTGAAGTATCAGTAAACATTAAATGAACGGAAAATTTCCCTTTTATCCTCTTTTGATAAAAATTCAGGAGTATGGTATGAAATGGGGTTTTTTTCAGCTACAGTTTAAATTTATCCCTTAATATCCCCAGCTAAAATAAATATGTTCTTTAAAACTCAATAGTTTCACTCAAGTAGACATCAATAAAAATTTGAAAGAATTACTGAGGTCTTTCAATTAAAACGTATTAATATTTCTATTTACTTCTAGTAGAATTTTCTAAAATCAAGCGTCATAGTTCAAAAATTTTCTTCTTAACACATTTTTAAGAAACAACAAACACTAGATAAGCTACAAATACCTTAAAAAAAGTTAGAAAAAAATCTACCTTTTTATAAAATTAGATATCTTACTCATGGCTGCTTTTTCTCGAGGTTCGAATGGTTACCCATGTAGAAAAACAGGCCTAATAAAAAATTAAAATTTAACTATTTTTTTACAATTTTAATTAACATCGAAAAGGGTTTTTTTCAGTTACAGTTTAATTTTAAAAAGTATTAACATTCTAGTAGAATTTCTTAAAATGAAGCGGCATATTTCAGAAATTCTTTTCTTGCACATTGTTAAGAAACAACAAACACTAGATAAGCTACAACAAAAGGTAGAAAAAGTCTACCTTTTTATAAAATTAGATATCTCATTAGTGCTTTTTGTCGAGATTCGAATGGTTATCCATGTAGAAAGAGAGGCCTTATAAAAATTTAAATTTAACCAAATTTTTTTCAATTTTAATTAACAAGCAAAAGGGTTTTTTTCAGTTACAGTTTAATTTTATCCCTTAATATCCCCAGCTAAAAATGTTCATTAAAACTGAATAATTTCACTAAATTAGACATTAAAAATTTTAAGGAAATACTGGGGGTTTTCAATTAAAACGCATGATTACTTTTATTTACTTCTAGTATAATTGCTTAAAATGAAACGGCATAGTTCAAAAATTCTCTTCTTAACACATTTTTAAGGAATAACAAACACTAGATAAGCTACAAATACCTAAAAAAAAGTTTTAAAAAATCTACCTTTTTATAAAATTAGATATCTCACTCATGACTTCTTTTTCTCGAGGCTCGAAAGTTAATCAACGTACAAAAAAAATTCATAAAAAATTGAAATTTAACCAAATATTTTTCCATTTTAATTAACAAGCAAAAGGGTTTTTTTTTTCAGTTACAGTTTAAGTTTATCACGTAATATGCCCAGCTAAACTAAATATGTTCTTTAAAACTCAATAATTTCCCTCATTTAAACATCAATAAAAATTTGAAAGAAATAGTGAGGTTTTTCTATTGAAACGTATTGACATTTTTATCTACTTCTAGTAGAATGTTTTAAAAAGAAGTGGCATAGTTCAGTAATTCACTTCTCAACATGTTTTGAAGTAACAAACACTAAATAAGTAACAAATACCTCTAAAAATGTAGAAAAGCTGCCATTTTTATAAAGTTAAATATCTTAATCATAACTGCTTTTTCTCGAGGTTCAAATGATAATCCAAATAAAATGAAAGAATGAAAAAGCCTAAAAATGTAAAAATTTGAATTTAAACAAATTTTTAAAGTATGGATTGATTAACAGGGAAAAAGAGAATTATTTTATTCAATTATATTTTAAGTTTATCCCGTAATATCCACGTCTAAAATAGATACGTTCTTTAAAACTCAGTAATTTTACTTTTAGACAGACATCAATGAAAATTTTAAAGGAATACTGAAGTTTTCAATTAAATGTATTAAATTTTTTATTTACTACTAGTAGAATATTTTGAAATAGCATAGTTCAGGAATTTTCCTTTTAATATGCTTTGAAGTATCAGTAATCATTAAATGAACGGAAAATTTCCCTTTTATCCTCTTTTTATAAAAATTCAGGAGTAAGGTATGATATCTTGTTCATAGCGGGTTTTTGTCGATACTCGGTTTAGTATCCAGATAGAAAAATCAAATGCTCATGAAAAATTTAAGCGTAGTAAAAAATTTCAATTTTAGATAAATTTTTAAAATACTGATTAATAAGGAATATGTAATTTAATTTTTTCGGTTACAGATTAAATTTATCCCATAATATCCACAGCTAAACTAAATATGCTCTTTAAAACTCATACTCTATGATGCTGATTAATATGGAATATGGAATTTAATTTTTTTCGGTTACAGCTTAAATTTATCCCATAATATCCACAGATAAAATAAATATGTTCTTTTAAACACATACTTAATAATACTGATTAATGAAGAATGTGCTATTTAATTTTTTCAGTTAGCCATTAACTTTATCCCGTAATATCCACAGCTAAAATAAATATGCTCTTTTAAACATATACTCAATGATACTGATTAATAAAAAATGTGGAATTTAATTTTTTCGGTTACAGATTAAATTTATCCCATAATATCCACAGCTAAAGTAAATATGCTCTTTAAAACTCAATGATACTGATTAATAAGGAATTTGGAATTTAATTTTTTCGGTTACAGATTAAATTTATCCCATAATATCCGCAGCTAAAATAAACATGCTCTTTTAAACACATACTAAATGATACTGATTAATAAGGAATATGCAATTTAAAATTTTCGGTTACAGATTAAATTTATCCCATAATATGAACAGCTAAAATAAA
>CM063500.1:46570945-46583445 GCA_032207245.1 Pardosa pseudoannulata
ATATATATATATATATATATATATATATATATATATATATATATATATATATATATATATATATATATATATATATATATATATATATATATATATATATATATATATACATGTTGCGGCGAATGAAAAACGTGCTAGTAATAACTAGCATTTCACTTTTTTGAGAATGGCATCACTTACGTTGTTAATTTTATAAATGTTACTTGTTCTTTTTTTTGTAATTGTAAGTTAGGAAATAAATACGTGTGTAAAATTACTATCTCCTAACATCACATATATGTGTGTGTGTGTGTGTGTGTGTGTGTGTGTGGCTGATCAGTTGTTTACAAAACAAATATTGCTTGAAGTGGAAATGACTGCGACGGCTGGTCTAGTGCTAACAATTTTACATGTTTTCTAAAAATCAAATAATACTTTGGAAAAATGAATTTTTCATAAAAAATTTTTCTCAATTGATCTTTACTTTTTCATGGATTACTTCGAACTGTTTTCCTTGCACTTCTAATACACATTAAAATAATTCTTGTTTATCCGTTTTGAATTCCGATTCCATTCGGATTATTGAATTCAACTAAAAAGTAAGAAAGTCCGAAAAGAAATTTAAATTTTCAATTTTTGCTAGTTGGGCGAGTTTGGAGTCTACTAGAGAGCAAGCATCATTTCCCAGTTACTGCACGCTTTTTCAGTTAGAGAGCTCGTTTATCAACCTGTGTTTTATAAAGAAGTTTGCTTAATTTAAAATCACGGCTTGTACGGAGAAAACCGTGTAAACCAAGAACAGCCTCTTTGTCATGTTGATAGATAGGGTAAAAAATTTCGTACAAAATAAAATTTCTGTGTGTAACATTCAAACCAAATGGCAGACATCTGGGGAATTTATTTAAATTTCGTACTCTGCTATACATACGGACAAAGGTAAAATTTACTCCAATATAATTCTCTAAAAATGTTTTGTATTCAGGAAGTTACAAGGTATCTATATTTATCAAAATATTATTATAAATACTAGACGACCCAACAGACGTTGTCCTGTTTTAACGTTGTCAATCCAAAAATCCCCTATATAATAATAACCTAAGTTACCTGTCTGTCTGTCTTCGAATTTATGAAAAGTTGTACCTGGAATGGATAGAGCAGGGATGGACAAACTACGGCCTGCGGATAGAATTTTAAGTTGCCGGTCCGAGGCAAATTAAAAGAAATATATATTTATACATTATATATCCATCTCCTTTTCTACTTTGCTTAAATATTATATCCCAAATTTATTATCCCAAGCCCAGTAGATCAGCGGTATATTTTCTTCTTATATATGAGCAAGTGTTTTCAACTTGAACCTTAGAAAGAATAATTTCAGAAGTAGACTGACAGATGAGCATTTAGCATCGTTCCTTAAAATCAGTACATCTCACTTCGAATCACGTATCAGGAACTTTTAAAAATGAAATCGCAATTTCATTCATCTCATTAACGTATTTAAACCGTTAGGTACTTGTTTATTATTTTTTAAATTTCAGAAAAATTTATCTTGGCCCGCCAAACTTATTTTCTTTCGATTTTTGGCCCGTGGACGAAAAAGTTTGTCCATCCCTGGGATAGAGGCATCCATATTGGATTCTTGATGAGTTAGGGTTAGCAACGTTCGTAATCCACCCTTGCCTAATTTTCTAGTATTTAATACCATTATTACAAGCCTTATTTTCCCCAGTTAAGAGCAGGCGATTAAATTTATCAATTTGTCACCTAATAAATAGGTTAAAATAACATCTTTGTCTAGCATTATGACGTCATTCCTTACACCATCTCACTTAATCATTTTTTATTTTAAGTTATTTAAATATCGTTTGCATTATTTTCATACATTTTATTACTGAACCTAGATATTACATCAATAATTTTCTTTTATATTTATCTTAAATAATAGATTAGGTACATATGTGATAATGTTAAATTAAGTCCTCGATTTTTTTTAATTTTTTTTTATTATTATTATTATTATTATTTGGCAATGAAAAATTTATTACTGGTATTAACAAGTTCTATCTACCTCCAGGGTGTAGTAGAAATGATAGTTTCACTCCTTTAGTTCCATTAATTACTGTGGCCAAAAAAATTGGGAAGAATTTAACGATAATTTCGATGTAGCTAAGAAAACTTTGAATTATCTTTCTAAATGAATTCAACGTGATTCTAAACTGCATTCACAGTATCGGGAGACTTTAGAGGAAAATGAAGATAAACAAATTATTGAGCGTGTACCAGATAATTCTGAGCCAAAAAACAAACCTTTTTTTATCTGCCTTATAGGGTACTTTACAATTCTGGAAAATTAAAATTTTTACTGATTCCGTCATATGACGGGCTATATGATACTTGCAAAATGTTTTTAAATAAATTGTAAATTGGACCGTTGTGGATGGAAAAGTAAGGAGAAAAATTGTTTTAAAAATACTTTACGTCACCAGTATCCACTACGCGTACAGTCATCGAAAACGTGATTAGATTAAATTAATAATCCCACATCTATTGTACGGGGATTTCATCCTGGGACTTCTCGTACTAAAGCCCGTTGCGCTGACCACTGCGGAACAGATACGTTGGGAGTGAAGGGTTTCGAGCGGAATTATAATAATCTCAATAAGCCAGTAATTCTAGATTTTTAATTAAAAAATTTTTTTTATCGGATAAAATTGCGAATCTAAGCATTCTCGAATCCACTTAATTACATACACAAAATTTCATCAGAATCAGTCCATCTGTTTAGGAGGAGTTTTATTACAAGCACACGGGCAGAAAAATTTTATATCCCTTATATAATAATAGCCCAAGTTATCTGTCCGTCTGTCCACGAATTTTTGAAGCAGTTGGACCTGGAATGGAAATAGGCGTCCATATTGGATTCTTAATGAGTTAGGGTTAGCAAAATTTAAAGCGAGTAAAGTTTATCTTCTCCTTAACTATCGATCTGATTCTAAAATAAATTGGTGTAAATATGCTTCATATCACAGCGAAAAATACTGCCGTATTTAAAACGTTCGAAATCCCCTCCTTCACCCCTTTTCGAGAGTTTAATGCGATTATTTCAAGCCCTATTTTCCCCGGTTAAGAGCAGGCGATTAAATTTATCAATTTATTATATAATAAATAGATGAAAATAACATTTTTTGCTATCATTATGACGTCAATCCTTTAACCATCTCATTGAATCATTTCTTATTTTAAATTATTTAAATATCGTCTGCATTATTTTCATACGTTTTATCACTGAAACTTTGATATTACGTAATTAATTTTCTTTTATATTTGGCTTAAATAATAGATTAGGTACGTATGGGATAATTTAAAATTTAATCATAGATTATTTTTTGCTGCAAGATAATTATCCGCCAAAAAACAAATCATTTTTTTACCTGCCTCATAGGGTACTTTACAATTCTGGAAAATTAAAAATTTTACTGATCCAGTCATATGGCGGGCTATATGCTAGTATAAATATATTAAAAATTTCAATGTTCTCTTTAAAATATAAATAAGAGTAAAAAATAATGTGTAACGCAGACCGTAAAAGAATCTTTCCTCCACTGATAATAAAACCTGCTTATAATGTCTCTGTCTATACCGACAAACCTATTAATATCGATATTTTCTTTAATTCTCAGTTACTAGAGGTTGATTCGGGGTACCTGGTCCGTTGGTCGAATCCCCAATTTGTAAGATGTTTAATTCATTTTGCAATCTGCTTTCTTTAAAATAAATATACAATAAATAAAAAAATGCATATTTTAAGAATGAGGTAAAAAAAATTTTACCAAGCTCTAATCAGATTAATTTAAAAAAAAAATAAGATATACAGTAGAACCTCGGTATAACGACTCCATGTGGGACCAACATCATATGGTCATTGTAACGAATTGAAAAAACAATAAAAAAAAATTGAGCAAAGAAATGATGCAACAGTACATACCTAGAGAACACTTCTATTTATTTTTATTTCCATTACTGAATTTTTGAAAAAAGTGTTTGATCGACGCTTGTTTCAAGTTCATTTGGGAATTTTTCCTTATCACTGATTCCATATCCGTTAGATTTTGAAGGAAATCTTCAGAATTAGTTGTCCTTCAAAATATGGACGCAAGGCATTGATTGCATTGAAGGCTTCTTTTTCAATCACTTTTTCAAAATCTTGGACGATATCTTCTTCGTCCTCGGAATCGCAGATTTCTTCATTTCCGGTAATACGGGCAATAAAATCGTCCTCATTCAAATTTTCTCCGCAGCACTGTAAAGTTTCGTCTACCGCAACAAACTCATCAAAAGATAATTGAAGATTTACTTCTCCCCTTTTTGTCACGTCCTTTCCCTTCCTTTAACCAAATACAAAGAGAGGAGTACAGGTTTCTTGAATTTGTACCAAAGTACAATAATTTTGAAATAGCCCACTTACTCATGAGTTCTGCGGTCTAAGATTGACGGTCGTTTTAACGAAAAATAATACGCTTGAGGTCGTCGTAATGACTCAAAATTAACATTATTCCTATGGTAAAATAATTGGGACTTTTTTAGATGGTCGTTCTAACGAAGGGGTCGTTGTATCCTGTGGTCGTTAAAAAGAGGCTGTCCTAATGTAAGAGTAAATGAAATGTTTTGATAAACATGGGGAGATATATACCATTTTCCTGGAACAATTGGAAAGTGTGGCCAGTGGACAGAAAATTACCATTTATTCAAACGTCAGTTTTGAAAGATGGGTAAAAGAAATTTAAGTCTGTGAACACTTCTTTATCTGACATTTTATGGCAGGGAAATTAGTGGAATAAAAAGTAAGAAGGGAAAAAGGAAAATTTTGAATATCTATTTTAGGGATAATAATTTAGATGCATCAATATATATATGAATACATAGACATGAAATATATATATATATATATATATATATATATATATATATATATTGTAACGGCGTGATTTAGCGGTGTATCGTCATCAAAGAACTTTGCTTTGAGAGGTGGACTTGTGTGGATACAAAGGATTTTTTTCCCGCACCAAGATGTCTACACTGCTGTGCCCTATAGTAAAGGAACAATATGCCAGACAACACGGCACCTTCACTGACAGCCAAAAATATGATCGTGGGAACGACAAAGCATTTGCCGCTACTTAGATGTAGCCGCTAAGAATTCCAGGAATCCTTGGCTTTGCGGCCGATGATAATTCAACCCAGACCAATCCAGTTGGTCGAAGGTGAGGTCATCGCTAGGTAACCCAATAATGAAATTGTGGGTGAGGCCCCTCCCCTAGAAAGAAAAAAGCGAAGATTTTTTTTTTTCACTCAAGAGAAAGTTAGCTAGCAACCACCTAATTCAGAGGTCGCCTTGACCAGTCTCACTACCGGAAAGATTTATTTAGCGTAATCCCGTCTTGGGATATATCTCTTTCTGAGATTGAAGCGATACCCTGTGCTTTGGGTTTCCTTTTTCTAATATAATCCTCTTCAGGATTGTTTGCAGTTCTTCAGAACTAACTGTGCTTAGATGTCCTACCTGTACTGCAGAGAACTTCCGCGAGAGCGCTACGAATTATTTCTTCCGTCTAATCAACCATATTTCGGCAGAGACTGAATTTCGTTTAGGTACCCGTCTCTACTCAGGCCTAAGTGTACTAAACACTTACCTGTGATTAGAAATTGTTTTTTTATATAGTTGTGAAATGATGTATATAGCAGAAGTGTAAATAAATTCATTAATCAAGATACACCTGATTCTTCCTTGTGTCACCTGAAACAGGGACCGGATACGTTACAATATATATATATATATATATATATATATATATATATATATATATATATATATATATATATATATATATATATATATATATATATATATATATATATATATACATACATATATATATATGTATATATATATATATATGTATATATATATATGTATATATATATATATATACATATATATATGTATATATATATATATATATATATATATTTATATATATATATATATATATATATATATATATATATAGAGAGAGAGAGAGAGAGAGAGAGAGAGAGAGAGAGAACTGCCCGAGTATTTCTCTGAGCTTCAAAATTTTCCGACCCTTTTCAGATGTTTGAGTTTCTTGAATGGCAACAAGAAGGGGGAAAACAAGAAGATGAAAACATGTTAGAAATGTTTGAGAACAACAATCTAAGATATTAATTCTTTAGGTTTTGGCGAACCATCTCTTAATCATTTTTATTGTAAATAAATGTTATTTTGCGTATTGTCAACATTACCTATGACGTTTGTTGGTGTCATCCTGACTCTCCATATATATTATATATATATATATATATATAATATATATATATATATATATATATATAAATATATATATATATATATATATATATATATATATATATATATATATATATATATATATATTATATATATAAACATATATATATATGCATATAAATATATGTATATACATACATATATATACATATATATATATATACATATATATATACATACATACATATATATACATATATATATGCATTATATATATATATACAATACATATATATATATATGCATATATATATTATACATATACATATGTAGATATATATATTTATATATACATACATACATATACATATATATATACATATACATATATATACATATATACATATATATAAATATACATATATATACATATATATATAAACATATATATATATATACATATACATTTATACATATACATATATATACATACATATATACATATATATAAATATATATATATTACATATATATATATATACATATATATATATATATATATATACATATATATTTATATAATATGCTTTTATGTTTATATACATATACAAATAGTATAATGTTTGATAATATATTTTAGATATATACATATATTATTATATTTATATGTAAAAATATATTTGTCTATGCATTGTATAAAAGGAATCCTTCATTGCGAGCATAAACACAATATATTCTGTTATGCTGAACAAACATTTAACAAAATTATATACATATCAATGTTTGACATTTACGAGTTGACTGTCGGAAAAAATATCACTGGCCGAAGCGTTACTACGCACTTTCTTAATAGCATAAAAAAACCACATTTGAAGAAAAAGAAGTGGAATATAATTTTTTTAGCGATAACTTAAAAATTGTCTGTTATATTAATTTATATTGTTACTTCAAGTTTCAAAAGATGAAATGGAATTTTGCTTTTATTTGCTTGATTTATTCTCTTATAAAGAATAAAATGAATAACCTGGAATACTGTAAAATCTTAGATTGCCTTTTGACCAATATAATTGACTTCTAAGCTGAACACTTGTCCTTGTGCACAAATTTATTTGCAAGCTGAAGAAAGCACTGTATAAGTTCATATGAATTTTAAACAATCTCTTAACACATTGTGTGCGGGTACACTTCGCAGAGGAATTGTACCGGGAGATTTTTGTGCTTAAATTTAGTTATTCAGTTAATTTGAAAACCGAAAAAAAAATTTAATTTTTTTTTTCAACTTTTCTATGATTTTTTTATATTTTATAATAAATATAAATAATTTTCATCTTAATAGATAAAAATAAAAAGATTTGAATATAAAACACAAATGATCTAACTTTATAAGATATAAATTTCTAAATACTAAAATATTCTGTTAAATAATTTATCTATTTTTAAGTTTCAAGTATTTATATGAATTTATACATCTTTAAAAAGAATATAAATAGAATACAAGTAAAATTATTTTGACTTTTATTACTGAAGAAAACACTGTCATATAAAATTTATAAAACAACATGTACATAATCTTTTTCGGGTACATTTGCAATTGTATCAAGCGAGATTACATTTATTTAGTAACAGTTAAATCTCAATACACCGAAAATTGTTTAATTTTTTAATCAACTTTTCGTTTTTTATATTTTAATTTATAAACAAATATAGAAATAGAAATAGAAATATCTAAATAACAACAAGATTTAATAATATAAATATATAAATAACTAAAAGAAATTATAAATAGAAATATATAAATAACAATAAGATTTTGTAAACAAAAAATATATTTGTAGTGGATAAATTTATAATAGTGTCGTAAATATGAAAAATCCAATAGAAATAGTAGTATATAGTTTTAACTTTTTCCGTTCTGTGGTTTCGCATCGACTGATGTAAAAACTAGTTTTCATTTATCTAAATTTTTCCAGAATCTATGTAGTAGACAAGAACATTCGGCTTCGTTTTCCTGTATATACCGTTATTTTTGTACCCACAAACAAACCATGTTTTTACACTAACCCGTACTAGTACTTTACCCGCTCTCAAGTATCAATCGTCAGAAAATGTACTAGTACGTGACCCGTGCTCAAGTATCAATCGTCAGAAAACGTACTAGTTCGTGTCCCGCATACAATGTGTTAACTAACTAAAATGAACACTACATATTCTGGAGGATATAAACTAAGCATGAAGTATTAGCACCTCGACCGCAAAACCCAAAATACATTTACAGAATTATTCGAGATGGGTAAGAATTTCTGGGACCGGGTCTCCCGACACGTTCGATAGTTCCACAAAGACACACTCACACGCAAAATAAATAAATAAATAAATAGAATTTACTACTACATCTTGATGTTATTTAAACTCCTGCCGTCCGAATCTTCTCAGAACCATCCCTCCCCCCCCCCCGTATTTTCCTTTTTTCTTGCCTCAGTTCAGAAATGCACTGGCCCTTTGGCGATGATTCCTCTGCTAGGATTGGTTTCTGAAACCTCAGTTTCAATCCTCCCACACACTTTCGAGTCCCCCCATCTCCTCTGCTTTTAGCCTGGTTGCAGCAGCATTCTCTAGGGCTCCAAATTTGGAGGGTCAAATCCTAAGATTGCCATTGTTCCGTCACTTCAATTTTCATTGGACGTGAAAGTCGCTTCTGGATCCCAACCTTAGTTAACCGATTTCCCTAATTGTGTACTGGGACAAGGTAGAATTATAAATAATTAGGCCCCCTTCTCTGAGGGCGTTAACTGTAGCCCCAGTGGGCAATTTAGGTTAGGATTTAAAAAGGGGAAAGAAAAGGGACGAGAGGTTATTTGCCTTTGACTTAAGATTTGAAAATCCCTTAGAATTTTCTCGGGGTATCTTAGAGATTGTATAAAAAATGCCTACATTTGTTTCCCGATCTAGTTTTCCTTACACACACACGCACGCACACACACATATATATATATATATATATATATATATATATATATATACTATATATATATATATATATTTATATATATATATATATATATATATATATATATATATATATATATATATATTTGTGTGTGTGTGTGTGTAAAAATTTATTCCTCTAATCACAATAATTACACAGGCCTGCGATGAAAAAAATACAAGGGATGTGACATCTAAACTTAATGTATTTTATAGTACTTATTTTGAAAAGAATCATTAAAAATGTCTATCACGTCACATTTTTTTGAAAAATTGAATTTTATGTGGTTTTTTATGAATATTTCTCATGTATTTTGCTTTGATACTTTCCTTCGTGTTTTGACATTTTACCGTGATGAAACCCTCAAAATTACCCTTCTGTGGTAAACTACAACAGCGCAGTTAGTATTTTAGGGCTTTTAAAGCTTCAATGTTGATCCAGATCACCGATTAGACAGATTCCTGGAAGCGCGCGAGCCTGGGAAGAGCCTAGGAACGCGCATTGTCCGTCTTCATCATCCCTCCCTCCCGTCGCAATCGCTGTTAACCTATAGCGACGCTCGAACCCTTATCAGTGACCTCATGTAAGCACCAGTACTTAGTCTGTAAAAGAGGCAACTCATTTATTAGGCTGCAGATTGAAAGAAAAAAACTTATTGGTCAAAGGAACCACTTTTTATTGGTACAGGAATCGTGAAAAGGAATTTATTCAGTATTTTGACGAAGACAAGAACCTCATTTATTGCTCAGATGTTCCTGGATTGATGAGAAAATTTAAGATTCCCTACAATAAAGATGAATGGAGGCTTTTTATAGATTCGTGAAAAAGGAACCTTAAAGCTGTCCTACTTCATCAAGGAGACCAATGGGCGTCTGTGCCATTTGAATACTCGGTGCATTTAAAAGAAAGGTATGAAAACCTAACTCTCGTTCTCAACAAAATGAAATATGAAAACCATGGCTGGATCATTTGCAGTGATTTAAAAATCATCACCATGCTTCTCGATCAACAAAACGGGTATACAAAATTTCCGTGTTTTATTTGTGAGTGAGACAGCCGGGGCAAAACACAATATTGGGTCAGAAAAGATTGGCTCAAAAGGCAGAATCTTGCGCCAGGCACCAAAAATGTAATTCGAGAAAGCTTAGTTGATCAAAAAAATATTACTACCCCCTGCACATAAAATTAGGTGTTATGAAGCAGTTTGTTAAGGCTCTTCCAAAAGATGGTGAGTGCTTAAAATATATGTGTAAAAAGTTTCCTGGATTTTCTGAAGCCAAATTGAAAGAGGGAGTCTTCGTAGGACCAGACATCCGAAAACTTATTAGGAATAACAAATTTGAGACAACTATGACATTAAAGGAAAGAGAAGCTTGGGTTGCCTTCAAAGATGTTGTGGAAAAATTTCTGGGCAATCACAAAGATCCTAAATTTAAAAGAATTGTTGGCAACATGCTAGACAAATTTCAAGTGTTGGGCTGCTCCAGGTGTGAACAGGGAGAAGGTTCCACCAAGACATGAAGGATATGGAGAGAAAATATCAAGGTAGGTGGAATAAGAATATGCTTGTCGACTATTGTTGGATGTTAGCAAGAGATGAAGATAAGATTGAACATAAGAGAAGAACGTCAAAAAGAAATTTTAACAGAAAAAATGTACGTAACTAAATTTAAATGTCTTTGTTTCGTATTGAGTTTCAAATATATTTCAAACTTACATTTATTATATATAAACCTTAATAAAAAGTAAAAACAGGTAGTTGGGGGTTTTCTAGGACTGTTTTTCTTATAAAATTAATGTAAAAAATTTAATAACGAGGGAACTTTTTGTCTCGCTCTGGTGCAGCTCATGCATTCTGGTTGCGATGGTTTTCATTCTTTATATACAAAATGTATACATTTTTAATTTTAATTGTTGTTTAAAAATTAATATGCCTAATCATAAACAGATTAAATAAACTCACATGAATAGATAAAACCCACTGTTGCCAGTCAGTACAAGCTAACAGTTCGAGAGTATTTTTTCCATATAGGATATTACCAGTAATATGTACATCAATTTTACAAAAAATCCTGACGTGATGGAAAAAATTGGAGGTCATTTTCGAAATCAGCATACCAAATAACTTAAAAATAAGAAAAAACTTCTCTTGTATTTTTCAAAAATTTCAATTTCGCAGGCCTGTGTTATGTAGCCTTATTGTTTTTACTTGCCTGGGCTACTGGGCAAGGAGAAGAGTAATCCACTGACATATATATACATATATATATATATATATATATATATATATATATATATATATATATATATATGTATGTATATAGATATATATATACACATATATATACATATATGTATATATACACATATATATACATATATGTATATATATGTATATGTATATATATACATATATATACATATACATATACATATATATATACATATATGTACATATACATATATATACATATAGACACATACATATATATATGTATATATATACATACATATATATATATATATATATACATATATATATACATATATATATATATACATATATATATGTATATACATATATATACATATATATATATACACATATATGTACATATATATACATATATATACATATATATATATATATCTGTATATATATATATATATCTGTATATATATATATATATATATATATATATATATATATATATATATATATATATATATATATATAGTTCTGTTTGTCCCGGAATATCCGTGGCGTGAAAACTAAACACAAAGTCTCTCAAGAGAGCTTTGGTGAGCGAGTGTGTGGTCAGCAGAGAGAGGAGAATTTCCGGCCAGCGTCCGGCATCCTCCCTTTACACCTCCCAGAGAGAGAGAGAGAGGTAAAAAATAAAAAAAGTAAATCGCAATCTAGGGTGGCCCAATCGATGAAATAGCTCTCTCCCTTCATTTACCTGATTCAAGCCGTTGTGGCCCGGGGGCCGGTAGTAGTCAATAGGGGGTGCCGCAGGGGGGAGAAGGTGTACCTGGCTTCCGTGGAATGGCGAAATAATGAGCGTATTGATTTCCCCCTCCTCTACACAGTCGATAAACCGTCACGGACAGAAGAGAAAAGAACACGGGCCCGAGCGAGCGAGTGTTGCAGCACCTGGTGCCGCACTACACTCACACACACACACACTCGCGTACCACACTGGGAAT
>CM063500.1:46590945-46605945 GCA_032207245.1 Pardosa pseudoannulata
AGTTATTCGTGTAAGCATTTTTATACTTAAAATTTCTTTCTATAGTTAAAATTTGATAAATATCATCCTCGAAGCGTAACGGGTATAAAACAGGCTCATATGTTACTCTTTTGTGTTACACTTTTTTACACTACAATAAATTTTATTTCTGATTGCTAAATTTAATTTTTTTTAATACTCTAATTTACTGTTAGATTTGAGACAAGTACCTACGCACTTACAAGAAATTAAAGATTTATAAAAGATTTAAAAGATTATTAAAGATTTAAAAGAAATCGATAGGACCAGCGTATCTAATAGTGTTCGACATTGAACTGAATTTTAATCTTAAAAATCTCAGAAATATAAAAATAGTTAATATAAAAATTATAATAAAACTAGGCGCATTCACTAACTACCTGTAGTATCAAAATAATGTCTCGGATAATTTTTTTCTTTGCAAAATGGAATAAATCATAAGAATAGAATTAAAGTACAACAGTTCCCTCTACTAATCGTGTTCGAAAGGATTTAAAGATTCCAGTAAAATGGCCCAAATGACAGTTTCAAAGAAGGCAGTATTCAGGTTCTATTATCGGCTGACAAGGAAAGCTGTGGAAATCAATGAATTTTTGAATTACTGTGAAGTTAAAGAAAAGCAGAGCTGACAGAAGGAGCTGTGTCAAAATCAACTGTTTAAAACGATAACACACATGTGAACGTTTTGCAAGGAGACCTGAGATTTGCATTCCATTGACGGCCACCATAAGGGAAGAGTACGCATCGAAAGGTGGTAATTTGATGTTAGAAATGTTGAAGGCGACTGCATTGTACTTCACATCTTTACCCCTGTTGAACCATGACTTCAGTACGATACGGAGAAGACATCCTTGCTTTGCTTTTTAGACTCTCTGCTGCAGACAAGGGTTTTGATTTTGTATTTGTGGATGATATCGCATTTAGTAATGAAAATGCACTATTATTCGATTGATTTATTGATGATTTTTATAGATATTACGCAAACTAGTCTTTCCCCTTGAATGCTTCATCAGCATTTGAATCCGCTACAGCCCCCTTGGAAGATTTCAGCGCCCACTTAGGGGGGGGGTATTGCCCCTTTGAGAATCTATCGTCTAAACCATGAATGATATCATTTTGAATGATCAGCACTTCTCACTTAATAATTCTCACGTATTTCACCGCAGTACCACTTAGCATACACTTTAGGCATTCCAGGGTGCCACGGCACCGAGTTCAAGAACTACTAAGGTAAAGAATTTGACTCACCTCAATATAAATTCAATGCAATTCTTAAGACGTTCTGAGAGTAGTGCAGTGGCGAGGGAAGTCAACTTAAATTTTAAATAACGTCATGCCTTCTTTAATAATTTCGCATTTTTTTCCTGATTATTTTCCTTGACAACCACACATGACATGGGGCAACCGGTTTTAGAACAGCGGCGATAGATTATATTGACAGTTAACTATCTCCAGAAACATGTGAAACAAAAACGTTTTGTTAAGTCTACAATTTAAAGAGAAAACTATAATTTTTTTTATATCTATCCTCACACTAATGTCAAATCGCTTATAAAGTGTCACAGCTCGAAATTCCTACAACTTTTTCTTTTTCTTTGAGTGACGCAATCTTGGCACTGTTTCTGTCTAACAAAATCCACATTTGATAATTTTTTTTTCAGCTCGTTGATTCTCAGGTCACGTTTTCTTGCAAGTTATGACTTTTCCTTCACTTTCACACACACACACACACACTGGTTTTTATAAAGTTTTCAGTACATGAAATAAACCTAATTTACTTTTATTGATAAAAAACATATTAAAAAAATAAAGTACTTTAATCCTTAAAAGATTTGACTTCGAAAATTCAACGTATATCGACGTTTTGGATCTCCGTCATTCCCTCCCCTCCCGAAAAAAAAGAACATTTTTGGAATGTTATAGGCAGCATGGTTTACTTTGGTTCGATTTAGAGAGCTATTGTCTATATTCTTGCTACAAGAGCTTGTGAGACCACACAGTAGCATAGAGTCAACGTCCAATTTCGTAGAAACTCACCAAAAGTTATATATAATATATATAACTTTTGGACTTTAATATACTTAACATACTAAAATATACTTTATATATATACTATATATACTTTAATATATATATATAGTATATAGATATATAGTATATTTAATATATATCTGTATACTATATATACTTTAATATACTAAAAATATATTAAGTATATTAATATACTTTAATATACTTTTAATATACTTTAAGACATATGAGTTATATTTTTGGCCACATATCTGGAGCTCGGCGAAAAACAAAATGAAACACTCGAAACTATCAGAATGGGATACCTTACTAATGTTTTTTGTATTGTGATTGTAACGCTGAATCTATTCGACAGGTCATGAAAACTCATGCTGTCAATTTTGTTTTAATAAATTTATGGACACTGAAATTGAAGAAATCACTAACCTCCAGGATTATGATTCTAGATAGTTGAACAGAAGGTAACTACAATCATTCTATCAATTAATAAACTAATACATTACTAGCCTCTCTCTTTTTCTTTTTGTTTTTTTTTCTTGGACTCTTTAATTTTTATCCGTTAGTACTTGTATTTTTCATTGTTTTATGGCCACTGACAATGAAGAAATTACTAACCTCCAGGATTAGGATTCTAGATAGTTGAACAGAGGGTAACTACAATCATTCTATCAATTAATAAACTAACACTTTACTAGCCTCTCTCTTTTTCTTTGACTCTTAATTTTTTCCGTTAGTACTTGTATTTTTCATTGTTTTATGGCCACTGACATTGAAGAAATCACTAACCTCCAGGATTAGGATTCTAGATAGTTGAACAGAGAGTAAATACAATCATTCTATCAATTAATAAACCAATACATTACTAGCCTCTCTCTTTTTCTTTGACTCTTAATTTTTATCCGTTAGTACTTGTATTTTTCATTGTTTTATGGCCACTGACATTGAAGAAATCACTAACCTGTAGGATTCTAGATAGTTGAACAGAGGGTAACTACAATCATTCTATCAATTAATAAACTAACACTTTACTAGCCTCTCTCTTTTTCTTTGACTCTTAATTTTTATTTAGTACTTGTATTTTTCATTGTTTTATGGCCATTGACATTGAAGAAATCACTAAACTCCAGGATTAGGATTCTAGATAGTTGAACAGAGGGTAACTACAATCATTCTATCAATTAATAAACTAACACTTTACTAGCCTCTCTCTTTTTCTTTGACTCTTAATTTTTTCCGTTAGTACTTGTATTTTTCATTGTTTTATGGCCACTGACATTGAAGAAATCACTAACCTCCAGGATTAGGATTCTAGATAGTTGAACAGAGAGTAAATACAATCATTCTATCAATTAATAAACCAATACATTACTAGCCTCTCTCTTTTTCTTTGACTCTTAATTTTTATCCGTTAGTACTTGTATTTTTCATTGTTTTATTAAACCTTGTTTTTAAGTATTGCCATTTCTAATTTTTATTATGTTATTTTGGGCCAAAGTTAATGAATGCAATTGTTTGACAGTTTTAATTTTATGATTATCGATCATCATGAACAGTTTATGCTCTACGGTCTCTCATAAGCTATGCCATGTCTATGTTTATGCTTATATTTACTCTGTAAAAATTTCTCATGCATTTTAGATTCCTCTTAGACTTCCTTCAAGTCCCAGAGCGGAGATGAATGGGATAGAAAGGTTTTCGGAAGCTTACTATCCTGCGATTTCTCTCATCCAAGGTGCACGAAAAAAATCAAGCCCCATTTTAACAGCAGGAGATTAAACATTTCCGTTTATCACATAATAAATAGGTAAAAATAATAACGTCATTCCTTTAACCATGTTATTTAATTTCTTATTTTAAGTTATTTAAATATCGTCTGCTTTATTTTCATTCGTTTTATCACTGAACTCGGATATCACGTAAATATTTTCTTTTATATTTGGCTTAAATAATAGATTAGGTACTTATGTGATAATTTTAAATTTAATCATCGATTATTTTTTATTGCAAGATAATTATCAAGAAAATTAAAAATTTTACTGATCTCATCATATGTCGGGCTATATTCTAGTTATTCATATTAATGTTAGGTATTCGTAATGTTTAGGTGTGTGTGCAATTTTTTAGACCCACTACGAACTCTTTATTCCTGTTAATGTTAGATATTCGTGTGTGCACTTTTTTTTTAACCAACTACAAACTTATTACAGTCAGTACTTGCTATATGGTCACCCGCTTATAAGGTCACCCCACTTATATGGTCAGTTTTCTAAAGACCCGTCTAACTTATTAGGGAACATGTGTTATAGTGCACCGCTTATAGAATCATTTTCTTTTTCTTGTGGCCGGTTATATCGTCAGTTTCATGTTTCATGTCTCCGCTGAGATGACTATATAAACGATACAGACTCTACTTATATTCATCTTAAATACGAGGGTTGCCTTTTAAGTTTTTACGAAAAAATAGGACGAAAAAGAATTTTTGGGGAACAAACTTTTATTGCTTTTCAAAATATTCGCCTTTAAGATTTATGCACTTTTCTATTCGTTCAAGTCAATTCATGACGCAATTTATCCACTCTGAAGTTGATATCTCAGAAACATGGTTTTGGAAGGCATCAACAGAGTCTTCAGATGAGAAAAATCGCTTCCCACGCATTTTTTGTTTGACATAAGGGAACAAGAAAAAGTCGATTGGAAACAAATGAGGAGAATATGAGATGTGGAACATCAATTCGATATTTTTATCTTTCAAACAATCAATTGTTTCACGTGCTATGTGTGATGAGGCGAGTTAGATCAGTAATATAATTGATTAATTTATACGAGAAGTAAAATGCTTGGGATCTAAATCTGACATTATCACATCTTTTGTAAAGGATAGAGAACGGTAAAAATTATTTCAACGGATATTTTCGTCGCGTGCGGTATTCTCGGGCGGGGTTCTGATCCCAGTCCCAGATTAGAATCCCGTCTCCGTACATGACACTAAATAAGAATGTACCTTTGTGGAGTTATTTATGAGTCCCTAAAGGACAGTGCCCAATTAGAAGGGATAAGGTTTTTCCAAGTTGGCGGTTTCAAGGTGGGGTTATGGAGACTAATTAGATTTTTACAACTCTCACGATTGGACGAAAAGATATAAGAAGGGACAAATATGAAATTAATATAAGAAAAGTCTAGAAAGAGAGGGGGTGTTCGAGAATAGAGTCGAGTGTGTTCGAGAAGTCGAGAAGTTCGACAGTCAGAGGTCGAAGGTCGAGAGTTCAAAGGCAAGTGCTCAGGACTCGAGGACAGAGTACGGGGATCATAGGAGTGGAACCCAAGATAGACCTCAACATCTTGCAACGACCAGAAGTTTCCAGCGCTTTTCAGTAACACCCTGAGTTATTTAAAAGGCCCCAGACCAAAAGTGAATTTAGAGTCAACGTTGCCGTCCCATCAATTGAGATAACAAGCAAAGTATCTAAGTCATTTCACAAGAGCGTCCGCCTGGAGTATCGCCTTGGCCCACCATATAGACCAACAAAGGTACTTATTTTAAGTATTTGAAATTGAGATTAGGTCCTCTCTCTCTCTCTCTCTCTCTCTCTCTTTTTTATATATATATAAATATATATATATATATATATATATATATATATAAAAATAGTTAGCTAGGTGAAAGGAAATATATTTGTCAAATCTTAATTAGTGTGGCACCTAATTGTTCATGTTAAAAGTAAATCTTTTTTCTATATTAGTAATGTATATATAATTGTAATCAATTTAGTTATTTTTACTTTAAAGCTCATTTCTGTCAGTCTTAATGTTGCTTATTAGTTTATATTTTGTTTTAAGTCTGTAGTCTCTCAGAACCTGTAGTTGAATTTAAACTTAAAATATCTACACAACACAACCCATATAATATTTAGTCTTTCTGACTAAAAGAAATAAATAACCACTATAAATTTGATCACAGGAAAATACCTAAATTTTAAACGAGAACTACACGACACTGTGGGGGAGCTAGCGTTGGAGCTTTTCTCATCCTCAATTTTAAGCTGAACCTAACTTTTAATTTTAATTTCTCATATTTAGTGTATCTTATTTACTTAATTTAATTTAGTCAACTTAATTTTTCACCTATCTTAATTATCATTCACTTTTATCTTGTACAGTATTTACATAAAATAAAATAAAAAATAAATAAATAAAAATAAAAATAAAAATTGCTTTTAATTTCTTAAATTAAATTTCTCTTTTGTATCATTACTATTTATCTTTTTACTATATTTAACTAGGGCTTAGCACTTAATTCTTAACCCCATTATTAAGACCTGCATTTTTTATTTTATTGTTTTTTAAGCATAAGGACTGAACACTCATCATTAATTTAATAGCCTTATAACAGAAGATAGGGCATTCGACCAAGGTACCCCAGAAAATCCTGCTATCACAGTTCGTGATGAAGAATGATAGGCCGATTTTTGTTGTTTATCCTGATTTTGTTGATGACTTTTAGCAAACAAGATGACACTTATTCCAAGGGAAAAAATGTGAATTTTACAAATATCCTGAAGATAATTTTCATAAGTGCTTTCTATTGGTCGTTTGTAAAAACTTTCTTATTCGTGTTGTGTATGGATTTATTTGTTTATTCTTTTTACCCACTGCAAATTTATTGTTTAAATCAATGTTAGATATTTGCGTTAGATAACGAACAGTCGTTTGGCCATGAAAGAAAACAACAAAATTCGAAGATCAGAATGTACAGTTGAGACAATCTGTCTGTTCTCCGATGCCCCAAACTTTGTGCATTCGCTTCTATATGAGAGTGCAAGGATCAGAGATCAAAATCAGAGGTGCTTAGAGAGAGGTGTTTCGGTTGTAAGCGTCCACCATGTGGTGGACACTTACAACCGAAGCTAAGTTACGTACTAAAATAGTTATATAAGACTAGTTGAGCCAAACTGTAAATTCACTTAGCGTTCTCATAGTCTCCAAAGGTTACCAGAGTTAAAAGAGTAACAAAGACTTGCTGAAAGAGTTATCCTTTTAGGTATAGAATCGATAGAAATTTATCTTAGAATATAAAGATAATTAAGTTGGTTAGTTTGGTTAAAATATCATTATACGTACATATATATATATATATATATATATATATATATATATATATACATATGCGTGTGTATGTGAGGAAATGTAATCTAGGTCGGGAAACTAATGTAGGCATTTTGTATTAAACCCCTAAGACGGTCCAAAAAATTCTCAGGGGTTTTCAAATTTTAAGTCAAGGGCAAAAGTTCCCTCATCCTTTTGCCTTCCCCTTTTTAACCCTAACCAAAATTGACCACTGGGGTTACATTTCACGCCCTCAGAGAAGGGGTCTAACCAATTATAACTTTACATTGCCTTAGCGGACAATTTAAGAAATTCCCAAACAAAAAGGAGATGCACGCTATCGGAGGCAGATTTTCCTTAAGTTATTCCAGCAGATTTTGACTGAGATGTTGACCCAGGTGTTGAGAATTTTACTTCTAACTTCATTCTAGCTGAGCCCTCAGTTTGTCCTGTCCCTATAATGAAGTGGGAATCCGTCCCCCAACGTTCTATTAATAAAGGTCTTTAACTAGAATGGTGTCATTTTTATGGATAGTGACTATAACCACCGATCATGAAGTCCGTCTTACTACACATATATATATATATATATATATATATATATATATATATATATATATATATATGTCAGGTCTTAAAAAGGGGTAGTTGGAAATTGCGTGAGTTAAAAACGATTTTAAAAAGGGAACTATTTTAAACTAATAAAATAAATGAAAAAGACCCACGCTCGCGTAAGCTTTTGGGATAATCCGATCAGTCGGAAACATTTTGAAACAATTTGATAAGCTTCCAAACAGATAAGTTTTCAGTGAGCTCGTGGACATGGAGCTGTCAACAACACTCTACGCGTGTCTTCGACGAAAAAGTGAAAATGGCGCAAGTTTTACTTTAACGATGGTTTAATAAACTTATTATTATCAAGAAGACTGTTTTCTATTCGCCTTAACTCTGGATCACGACATGTCATATATATATATATATATATATATATATATATATATATATATATATATACATATATATATATATATGTATATGTATATATATATATATATATATATATATATATGTGTGTGTGTGTGTGTGTGTGTGTGTGTGTGTGTATGTATGCATGTATGTATGTATAATGGCGTACGCAGAATTTTTTCAAGGGGGGGGGGGGTTCATAATTCTAAAAAATAATAGCCCGCATAATTTCTACTAAAATTTTTATTTTTGCCAACTTGCCTGAGCTGAAGGGGAGTGTTTAAACCCCTAATCTCCCCCTTGTATAGATATTACATACATATATACACATATGCACGCGCACATATAAATACATATATCATCTTTTTCTCCGTTTAACTGCTGCTTTCAGTCGCTTTTAAACCCTGATTAACATTATGAATATTGGGCACGCATCCCTCTGCAATCAAGGTGTTCCACACACACTTTCGCAATTTCTCTTCCCCCCTCGGATCCGGGACTCCCCGTTCTTCCAACCCACTTCCAGGGATTCGGGTAGGATTGGCCAAGTGCTTCCAGCATCGGGATTGGCTCTCCGCATCCAGACGACACACACGCACAACAAAAAGAAAAAAGCTGAAAAGGGGGGAAAAGACGACATCCGCGAAAGAGAGAAAGAGAGGGGAATGCGTGCGCAGCCGAAAAGATGTGGAGGGGAGAATGAGGGGTAGAGGGTGTACAACTCATTAATATTTTCGTCCGCAGTTGAATCGATGGGATCACGCGAAAAGCCGGTCGATGGCCAAAAATCTGGCGCACGACATCGGCCGAGTCCCTTTTCTCCTGAGACGAATCTGATTTAGGAGAGGAATCGGCAGCGATGAAGATAGAAAAAGGAAGAAAAAAAATGTTATCTATATATGGAGGGGAGAATAGTCGAGGCATGTGGCAAACGCATAACTGCAGAATGAGCAGCAAGAACACAGCGTGAATCATTGTCTGGTGACAGACCATCCGACGTAGAAGAACAACAAAGAGTGTGATTTTTTTAAAATTAGTTTTGATTCACTGAGAAGTAAATTGTTCTAGAGGAAAAGAAGTTAAATGTAGATTAAAGCTGATGACATGATTATCAGATGGCTTATCTCTATCATGACATTTGTTTCATTTAGTGTTGGAAAAGACAATTGGAGACTCAGAGTGACAAATCCAATAAACTATTTACCAGTATATTTATTTTTCAGTACAACTGCTGGCCTATGCTGATGATATTGACATTGTGGGGAGTAACAAATCAGCAATAGTTAAAGCTTAAAACGCCCTCGAAGTAGCAGCAAAAATTGTAGGCTTCACAGTAAATGAAGAAAAATCTCTCATGCCATTTGTTTCATACTGCACTGGAAAAGGCAATAGGAGACTCAGAATGACAAACTCAATAAACTCTTTACCAGAGTTTTTTTCGGTACAACTGCTGGCCCATGTTGATGATATTGACGTTGTGGAGAAAACCAAATCAGCAACAGTTAAAGCTAAAACGCCCTCGAAGTAGCAGCAAAAATTGTAGGCTTCACAGTAAATGAAGAAAAATCTCTCATGCCATTTGTTTCATATAGCACTGGAAAAAGCAGTAGGAGACTCAAAATGAGAAACCCAATAAACTACTTACCAGAATATTTTTCAGTACAACTGCTGGTCCCTGTTGATGATATTGACATTGTGGAGAAAACCAAATCAGCAATAGTTAAAGCTAAAACGCCCTCGAAGTAGCAGCCAAAATTGCAGGCTTCACCGTAAATGAAGAAAAATATTTATGGTAGTTTCAAACAGATACGAAAGTATGCTATCCTTAAAAATAAGTAATTATATTTCTGAAAATGTTGATCAATTTTAAAACTAGTAATGTGCACAAATTATAGTAAGGTTAAAAAAATCTTGTAAGGCAATTGAAAATATTTCGCGGGAGAGTGTGTCCGGACTACTCGGACCAAACTCCCCTGTTGCTGTGACTCTTTTGCACAGATCTTATAGTAATATAATACTTTAAAACAGAAAAATAGAAAAACTAAAATTTATTGTTGTATATGAAATAGTTCTATTCTTCCTACGTTTCCTCGGATATAGATTCAAAAGCACGCAGTCCTATTTTTTTGTTCTTTTTGAATAGAGTTTTGATTCCTTTGATACACCTTTATTTTCTTATTCATAAAATTCTTAAAATATATATTAAACAAAACTGTGAGTAAACAATGCAACTTTCAGAAACGTAATTTGGCACAGGTTCTTCCGAAGCTTATAGAAGCCATTCTTCAAAATTCGATTTAGGTTTATCTTATTTAATTTATATAAAGCTAAATTGATTATAATTTTAAGTTTTTGCAGCAATTTGTTTTATTTAATTCAGAGCATTTGGAAGATTCTTAGATTCTGGCAATGAGTGCTTTTCCCACGGCCTTTAATACACCACTGCCATTAATTTTTACGCACTATGCTTCTTTAGACACTTCATTGTGTAGAGCACTATTTCTTACGAGGGAAGGACTTGATAAACTTTTAGAAATTGATAAATCTAGTATTTTTATTACATTTTCTATGCCGTCTGTCTTGTATCGTAGGTTCTTGAGAAGAATTTAAAGTTACTTTTCTTGCCATATTTTTAAATTATAATTTTCTTATGTGAGAGGGGATTCAACCCATCAGCAGGTTTGAGACTTAAATTCAAATGGTGTAATGTTTGCAGTGCTTATTACCACAAATAGGATGGTGTCGTGCTTCGATATTACAGAGAAGTGGCCACATTTGACAGCAACGTAAAGGGGTGACATAGGCATCTAAATTAAAATAGATACGGGGTGATATTTTCAAGACTTGCTACACAAAATCTACCGCACAGTCTTGACGACAAACATTCTAGAATCAATATTCAACATCATGGGGTAGAAGACATCATGGTCAATAGGCATATTCGTTTATAAGTTTGATGTCTGCTTTTTCAAGGACTGATGGATGGTACACTTATGGTCTGTTCCCACATTCTTCCGAGATACTATTTTAAAAAAAGTATCACTTTATGAATGATAACGTGACTTGTAGTCACATGTAGGCTCTACAAGATTGTCAAGACATTAAAGATATACATTGCATAGCCTCGCCATACGGTTTATTTGACCTGAATCCCATTGAAAATATATGAAATGCCTATGGGAGGTGTATTACTTGCTGGACAATCAACTTTTACTATTTCTCATCCATTCAGTGAGATACGAGTGGGTCAACAGTTCTTGAATTCTTTTGCGCTGGGTATTTCTATTAAGTTGAAAGTTAACTTGTATAAAAGTCCACTTCATCCCTCAAATACATAATTGTTTATTGTAAGTATTGTGTGTTTTTTAACAATCATGTATTCAGACAATATGCAATCTATACAAAACAGGCTCCTATTGGACCCTGTGTACATCCTTCCAAAAAAGTTTTTATATTAACATAAAATTAAACATGATATTATTATGATTTTTTTGCCTGTTTGACTACAACCACACATAGATTCTCATTTACATGCCATTTCTTCACCCTAACCATTGTCTTCCTCTGTGTGTGTGTGTACAACGTACACACGTATGAAAGTAATCTGCGTGCGTATGTTTTCAAGGGCGGAAGATGTAATAGCAGGCCCTTTTACATGGCGCTCATGCGTCCGACATATTTCCCAGGCCTCTCATCCTCCATTTCCCACCCCCCTTATCACGTGCTGTGTCCAAAATGATTCCCTTTTCACGGCGTGTCGCCGTTAATGAGTGCCTCCGAATGATCATCATCATCATCGTGATCCTCCGCTCTCCCGTTTCGGAAGGCAGGCAGGTATGCGTAATTCGGTCCAGGTGTGCGATGCCAATGCGCGCCTCCATCCATCCATTTTGGTGTAGAACGCGCGAGGGCGTGATTCAGTGGGGCCGAACATTGCCGAGTCGAGGGCCATTTCGTGATTCATTCGGCACGCGTCCGACCGGAACATGCGCGCAGAGAGATGGCTCGTTTTGCCTGTAATAGCTGGGAACAAAAACGAGAAGGATGTGTTTCCGGCAGAAAACCCCCGTTCGAGAGAACCCCCGATTCTGACGACAAATAAGGGCTTTTAACACCGGTTTAATATTAGTTTTAAAAATCCAATATCGACACAAGACTTCTCTACACGCTTATTATAAACACTACATATTTAAAAAAATTATCTATAGTATGATGCCTCATCTTCAGGGGCAGACTAAGGCCTAGGCAACCTAGGCCCGTGCCTAGGATCCGTATTTTTGGGGCCCGAAAATTAGGTTTTTATTATTTTTTTAACATAAAAATGTAATATTCATAATTATTGCTGAAACGTATCTAAATTATGCCGAATCGTTGATTGATAAATTTGACAAGTGTCGACGAGCGTTCACGTGCTTATGCATCCAAGCCTGCGAATGTCAATTTTTGTAAATACGATCAAACCTCACGCTTTTCAAGCCTTTATTATGCACGTCAGCACGTGTTTAAAAAGTCAAACGTAGCTATTAAAAATCAATGTCTCCTGAATCTATAGCATCTTATTTTATTTGTGATTGAAAATTCTTTAATTAGCAACATTAAGAAAAAAGATCTGAGTGATATAAGTTTATTAACAATAAATTGAAAACAATTTTTCGTGATAACGATGTTATTGACTCTTAAATGGGGGAATTAAATTGTTATGAACAATATTTAAACCTAGAAGAGCTGAAAAATGAAGTATTACAATTGAACACTTTTTTTAATAAGAAAAGGAAATATTATTTCGTCTGTATCCATGTGGTCATTTATCCAGGAAAATAATATTATTGCAACATTTTCTAATTGAAACATAATTCTGAGAATTTATTTAACCCTTCCAATAAACAATGCAAGCGGTGAAAGATCATTCTCAGTAATGGGCAAAATAATAAAAAAAAAAAAAATTAAGATCCACATTATGGCAACAAAAATTAAATATTTTATCATTACTTTATATAGAAAAAGAGTTATTAAATAATTCTGTTGATTACAACAAACTAATTGACGAGTTTGTAGAATTAAAAGTGAAAAAAAGGCAATATAACTAATCAATCTGAGTACAGTATTATTGTTTGTTTTAATAAATTATGTTTATTTAATTTTTGTACATGTATATATTTTTTTTCCTTTTTTACTTGGAATCCGATAATTAAATCGAACTACATACTACATGGTTTAAAACCAAACTACCAAAAACAAAGTATGTGTCATGACTGAAAAATAAGCCGAAAATTACAATGTTGCCTAGAGCCCTCTTTAGCCTTAGTCCGCCACTGGTCATCATAATTATCATTTGCACTTTCCCTTGAAGGTTCAAAGTTACTTTCTCAAGGTAACCATATTGTATCAGTAAATCTCACGTTCTACCATATAGCGGCAACCGTTAAAGCCCATTATACTAAGATCTTTCTTTATACAAACACACACACACACACACACACACACACACACACACACATATATATATATATATATATATATATATATATATATATATATATATATATATATTTTTTTTTTTTTTTTTTGAGGTTAAAATACTTCCTTAACTGCGTATCAGGTTCGATTGCAATGGTTGTTGCCATGCTTTCATTCGCGCACAATCTATGGAACCGCCTTGTGCAGTTAAATTGCAAGAATGGTCTCTCACTCCGTTAGCACTTGCTCATCACTTCAGATGGTACTCCCCTCTACGAGTTCTCTCTTCTCCTTATTGAAGTGCTTTGCCATCTCGATGACATTTCGTTGGTGTGGCTAATCTCGGAAGGCTTTAACCAGTTGAAGACTAGTCAGTGTTATATTATTCCGTGCCAGGAAGTAATAAGTAAAAACTAAACTCCCTAGCGCTCAAGCCCAACTAGTGAGCCCATGGCTTACGGTATCAATCTCCGTTTACTACACCAAGAGCCCTGTGGTGAGAAACATATTTCCTGGTTATATAATTAAGTTTATTTAAGCAGAAAGAGTAAAACTATACCTCTAATATTCTAAAAATTACAAAAATATGTACAGTAAAACCCATTTAAGAAGTTCCCGCTTAAGAAGTTTATATTTTCGGTACCCATTTTTCCCCCTATTCATACAATGTTAAAATAACCCGTTTATAAAATTTCGTTCCAAACTCTTTCCCGCTTAAAAAGTTTTCTTTCATTTCTAAGTTTACTTACAGAACGTGTGTATAGTTGCCTTTTGATTACTCATTTTTTCTCCTCTCTTTCTGTTCATAAAGGTTAATATTTATGGCTAAAAACGACTGTTGTCGTTTTTATTTAAAATGTGACTGAAGAAGTTTTTAATAGCTTGAAACAGCTGGACTGTTATCAACTACAAATTGTCAATAAAAAAACAAAAACAAAAAACTATAACAGATTTTTCCTGTAAAATCGATTCCAGTGGTGTTTAAAGCAAAATTTCTGAGCTGAATTAAAGATATTCTAAGCTAATTATGTTGTTTTCCTTTATTAGCTGACTTTTTAAGTGTGGAAAAAAATGTAAATTTTTCAGAAAAACCAAACCTATTGTTTATATATTATTTTATAAAGAAAAAAAATCTCTCATTATCTATGTAATTATTTTGTTTTAAAAAAAATTAATTTCGTTTAAGAAGTTTTCTCTCTCTATTCCCTTAGAAAACTTTTTAAGAGGGTTTTACTGTATATATATTTATATTTATATATACATATATAAATATATACATATATATATATATATATATATATATATATATATATATATATATATATATATATATATATATATATATATTGTAGCGTACTGGGGCTCTAAGTGAGCCCGAAAAAGGATAGCGGAGGCCTACGTACAGACTATGATATTTATTAAGAA
>CM063500.1:46608445-46688355 GCA_032207245.1 Pardosa pseudoannulata
CACCGTTATTTTTCTTATTAAAATATTCTTGAGATTAATTAACTTATACTTTTGTTAAATGTACAAAATTTTCCGATCATAAGTTAATAAGTTTATAAAATGTTATTTTAGTGTCCACCATCCCCTTAAGAGTATTAAAATTCAATTTTGTTTTATTTTTACATTTTTAAAGTCATTTATGAACGTTTAAAACAAACTTCATTGAATTAATCGAATTAGAACCTGTAAAACTGTACAATCTTTGCATATAAAATCATATCTTTTAAGAAAACTATAAAAACTTTAAATGAATTTTACTGAAATTGGAAATTTTTTTAACTCGCGTGTACTGCAATTAAAAAACTATTACACCTACTGATTTCAAATTTTCACAGTAAATATATTGTAGACCTGCAATGTTACTCTACCTACTGTTTTTTCCATGTTGTTTATTTATTTTTTTTTTCGTATTCGTAATATTTGAAATTAAATTTCTAAACACTATTTCAGCTTTTTTGAAAATACAATGCCCGATAACTAATAAGATATAATTAAAGAATTAATTAATCTCTAATTTGAAGTATTAAAAATAGCACAATTTAATAGCAGGAAAGACAAAAAACTACTCCCCATCTATCAAGTGCAACTAACTCCTAATGCCAATAACTTTAAATAGCTTGGAGTTAAAAAATGTAAAATATTTCAGAATAACAGTCGAAAAATATAGATCTCCAATACCTCAATGTCACTGATGTCAAAATTTTTACCATAATAGTTCAAATTATTGGATGGCTCCTCGGTGCGTAAAATGTGCGCAAAATCACTTAACTAATGAATGTCCTTATACTGGAGAAAAATCTGAAAGATCTGATTATATCAAATGTTGTAATTGTAACGGAAATCCTCCTGCAAGTTACAAGGGATGTAATAAATTCCCAAAACCCCCTAGTAGTATCAAAACCAGCAATCATTCTTCTGAAATTAAAAATAAACAGCCTTCTTTTACAAATAAATATAATGTTAAATCGTATGCACAAACTCTAAAAAGTTCCTCAGAAATTGAAATCACTCAAAATCCTAATATAGATAATGCTAAGCAAAATAATTCTTCCTTTAAAGAAATTATTGAATTTGGTAAATTAATAGCTGAAATTATAAAATCACTTGGTTTCTCATACATAAAATCACTTATAACTAAACTCAAAGAAATGCTTAATAACCTAAATAATATTACTGATCCCAGTGATCGCCTTGCTTTAACTTTGGACTTTTGTTCAAAATTTTACATAACTTAACTTTCTCATGTTCTTGTTCTCACCACCGCTAGTTTCCATTTTGCCTGTTGATAGTTTTTCGGGGTTAGAGGGCTCGGCCTAGGAAACTTCATAAACCATCTCTTTCTGTGTGGCTTCTGTGTGACCACTGTCCCCCGGCGTAATTTAACCGCCAGACACATCCATGCCTGAGAGACAAAGCTCCAGAGTCCAACGCGAGCGTGTTCCTTTGTGTGTTTGTGTCAGACTCATCCCCCGTCGACATGCTTGCATCGTGTGCGTTACACGAGGAACAGGCCGAGCGTGGCATGCCCCATCTGCAAAGACGGGGTCCTTCACCACCCCGGCACGCAATCCACCCGTGTTGACACAAGGCTCCCTCCCGCTCTCTCCTCTGTTGACCCTATCAACTAAAATGCGTCCGCAGAGTCACGCGAACACCCTTTTCTTTGGCGGGATTCAAAATTTAACAACCTCTTGTATCGGGGAGCACCCACAGTCACTCCGAAAAAGTGTCGCACCGCCGATAGTTTTTTCTCCTTTGCTTTTTTTTTCTTCCGGGTAGTCCACGCGTAATGCGTTGTCGTACTTAATCATTATTTACGTGGTATTTGACTACGACCGAGCATGTGCACACAATAATTGTGTGCTCATTAAATAAATTGATACCGATATATGTATATATGAGTATGTCACATATGAATATGTGTGTACCAGAGACAGAAAAAGTGCACGCATACCTCTCTCTCTCTCTCTCTCTCTCTCTATATATATATATATATATATATATATATATATATATATATATATATATATATATATATATATATATATATGTGTGTGTGTGTGTGTGTGTGTGTGTGTGTGTGTGTGTAATGAGACGGACTTCTCCATGGGGGGTTGCAGTCATGGCCATAAAAATGATACCGATTCAGCTAAAGACCTTTATTAAGATAACGTTGAAGGACGGGTTCCCACTTCATCATAGGAACAGAACATACGGAGGTGTCGACTAGCATGAAGTTCTATGTACAAGACACTTAACACCTGTTCAACATCTGTGGGAAAATATCTCTAGAACAATCTGTCTCCGACAGCGTACATTTCCTAAATTGATTGCTAGGCCCATCTAGGATTATAATTGATCAGGCCCCTTTTTGCCCTTGATTTAAGTTTTGAAAACAGCTGAGAATTTTCAATTTTCCTTACACACACACATATATATATATATATATATATATATATATATATATATATATATATATATATATATATATATATATATATATATATATATATATATATATATATACATATATATATATATATATATATATATATATATATATATATATATATATATATATATATATATATATATATATATATATATATATATATATATATATATATATATATATATATATATATATATATAGAGAGAGAGACCAGAAGCCGTTTCCTCACTAACTAAATTTTGCACACGTTTTTTAACAGGACAATCTACAATTATATCTTCAGATGTATCCAAATCAGTATCTGTTTCAGTTCCTAAGGTGTCATCAGGACAATTTCCGTTATTAATATCAATTTTCCTTTTTGCCATTAGGTTAAATTTTTAGATTTTTTAAAGAATTTTTAAGCACCAACAGTTAATTATTTATTGCATATAATATAATACTCTATTGCAATTACGCCTAAGAATAAACGACCAACTCTTATATTGCAACTGTAACAAACAATAACGCAAAAACAAAAACTTTATCGCCTAAAAACAATAACATGTCTGACACGAGCTTTTCACTTTTGGCCAGACAGAATCATCACGTGTGTGATACGAGGTTCTCATTTTAGGCACAGCAGTACGATCACGTCTCCCATACGTTGTTTTAAGGCAAAGGGTTAATAATGTGCAATATCCTTCCCCTAAATCAGTGTTTTTCAACTTTTTTTTCACCATGTGCCACCGAGCCGATTTTAAATAGCTGATACTCCGACATTATTTAATAACTGGATTTTTCAGGACCCTAGGGAGGACACTTATACCGATCTTGCCTCCATCAGCTAGGCTAAGATAAGGCTCTGTTAGTATAAATATTTAAAAAAATTAAGTATGTTTTAAATATGATTAGCAGATGAAGTCAAATTCTGAGGTAATTAAAAGCAGAAAATTTTATTTTATTTTATTCACTGAAGGTAGGTATCGAATGCATGCTACTGAAAAGGATCTTAACACATTGTATGCAGAACATGTACTGTAGAACCTCGGTAATCTACAGTATCAATCTACAGTAGAACCTCCTTATAACGACACCCTGTGTTACCAACATCATACGGTCGTTGTAACGAAAGTTCGTTGTAACAAATTGAAAAAATTTAAAAAAATTGAGCAAAGAAATGATGCAACAGTACATACCTAGAGAACACTTCTATTTATTTCTATTTCCATTACTGAATTTTTGAAAAAAAGTCTTTCATTGACGCTTGTTTCACGTTCATTTGGGAATTTTTCATTATCACTGATTCCATATCCGTTAGACTTTGAAGGAAATCTTCAGAATTAAATTGTCCTTCAAACTATTGACGCAAGGCATTGATTGCATTGAAGGATTTTTTTTTCATCCACTTTTTCAAAAGCTTGGACGATTTCTTCTCCGTCACCGGAATCGCAGATTTCTTCATTTCTGGTAATATAGGCAATAAACTCGTCCTCATTCAAATTTTCTCCGCAGCACTGTAAAGTTTCGTCTACCCTGACAAACTCGTCAAAAGATAATTAAAGATTTAGTTCTCCCCTTTTCATCACGCTCCCTCCCCTCCTTTAAGCAAACACAAAGAGGGATGTACAGGCTTCTTGAAGTTGCACTCCAGTACAATAATTTTGAAATAGCCCACTTGCTCAGGAGTTCTGCGGACTAAAATTGGCGGTCTTTCTAACGAAAAATAATACGCTTGGGGTCGTCGTAATGATTCAAAATTAACATTATTCCTATGGTAAAATAATTAGGACTTTTTAATATGGTCGTTCTAACGAAGGGGTCATTGTATCGTGGGGTCGTTAAAAAGAGGTTCTACTGTAATACGTTTTCTGACGATTGATACTTGAGCGCGGGTCGCGTACTAGTACGGGTTAGTATAACAACATGGTTGGTTTGTGGGTACAAAAATAACGGTATATACAGGAAAACGAATCCAAATGTTCTCGTCTACTACATAGATTCTGGAAAAATTTAGACAAATAAAAACTAGTTCTTACATCAGTCGATGCGGAATCACAGACGGGAAGGTTGATTAAAAATATCAATTTAGATTTAAAATTAACTTTTTATTTATCCTTACGAAAATAATATCATATATATGCATATTTATATTATATAATATATATATATATATATATATATTTGTTTATATATTTCAACATAAAATACGAAAAGTTGGTTAAAATATTAAATAATTTTCGATCTATTGAGATTTAACTGAATAACTAAATTTACGAGCAAAACGCCCTCTCGGTACAATTCCGTTGCGAAATGTACCAGCACACAATGGGTTAAGAAAAAGCAGGATTCAGCTAAAAAAATGAGTTATCAAGTTATCATGTTATCTAGTATCACAGGGAGCGATAGGGCAAAATAACGAAGTACTAAAGTTCCATTTTACAAATTCAGAAACTTCAGTGAAGTAATTTTTCGGAGAAGGTTATAAAGAGTAATGAAAATTCTCAAACGAAATCGGATGTAAGCTGGCGCTTTTTGGAGATATTCCACTTTAAGAATTAATTATCTTTTCTGGCTGTGTAGAGACGGAAACATGCTAGAGGAGAAAGGAGCAAAGGAGAAGAATTTTGCTCAATTCCTGCTGTAAAGAGATTTTATATTTAGGCACAATTTTAGTTTGCTTCAGCCTCTAATTCCTTCGTTAGATGATATCTAGTAAATTTCTTTTCTTCAATAACAAATCATTTTCAGGGCTAAACTCACATACCACTAAATATGAAGATGGAAAAAAAAAAAATTGTAAACGCCGCCGAGCGGTTTGCGATGTTTCTACTTCCGATTGTAAGTCATACCCTAGTCATTTGGATATGATTTCGCATGGGTCTCGTATAAGGAGCAGGTATGGAGGCGAAATAATCAGTCGTAGATGATTTCAAACTTAACAACTTTCATTTATTTAACAAAAAGCATTTAAAGAACTATTAAAATGTATCGGTGAAGTCGTCCAGAGAGGAGATCACGATTAGATCAACCTCCTTCCTTAGAAGTTCAGCCGGGAGTCCCTCCCGTTTCTTCTTTTCCAAACAGGGAACCTCGGTTTTAGGGGAGATCGACCCCCCCCCCTCTTTTTGACCTTTGTCCTTGGAGTAGCCGAAATGCCCTTTGGCGCCCATCCGACGCGGTCACACAAAGCACAGTTTCTTTTCTCTGTCGGTACGTTGACAAAAACGGCACACTTGACACTTTAATCGTCCGTTCGTCAAAAGGACCATTACTGGTACAATACTGCCGTTTTCAATTGTTCAAAAGAATAAAAGTTCGCCCGACCTCCGACAGAGACGGACGTGACTTTACAGAAATGGTACTAGTAGTTTTCTTGCAAAACCAGTTCAGTTTGGGTTTTTTTAATCTCTGTCTCATTGCAAAACCATGTTGCCACTTCTTTCAGGTTGACTAAAGCTTTGACTCACCAGTATCGCGAATTCTTAACTGACCACACTTAAGTTGTGCATATATGATATCACCTAGCTTGAAAAGGTTAAAAATTTTTGCTGGAAATGTTAAGGAATCCGTCTGCGTTGAAAACGTCATTTTTTGCCAAAAATCATTATTATTATTTTTTTTTCTATTGTAAAATTTCCACTTTTAAGCTTCTAAATCTGTGTTTGTTTTGTCTCTACGTCTTTTTAAAGAAAAGTTACAGCTGTTTAAACATCAGTGACAGCTGTCAAAACAAAACGGAACTATCGACTTCGGAACTGGAAGTTGTGAATTTTTTGGAAGCATTTTTTTGGACAAAACTTTTTAAATTTTCATGAGGATTAGTTTAAACATTTTTCTAGTATTTTTAATAATTAGCAACTTGGCAATTAGAAAGTTTTGAAGCAAGAAAGTGTGGAGAATTTTAAACATGTATTTTAATTTTTTAATAGTTAAAGTTGCTTTCATAAACTTCAAATGCGTTTTTCTCAGAACGGTATTTTTAATAAAATGTTGAAACCTAACATGTGATTTCTCAAAAAGTTCTTAAAATATTTTGTTGAAAATTACTATGAATGCTTTTCATAGTATTTACTAGTAAATGACCTAAAAGCTTTAAATTTGGATAATTTTTAATGATGTTACACTCATAGTTAGATATAAAGGTAATGAAAATTCTGAAAAAATTCAATGTGTATGATTTTGAAGGACCAAAATTTTTTACCAAAAGCAAATTAAGCAAAGATTTTAGGTGATTCAATAGTCCAGTGTATAAGAAATGTGTTGCATCGCAAAATATTTAAATAATTTATTTATTAAAAAAGTTAGACCTTTTGAAAAAACCCGGTTTTTTTTACTAAATTTTTTCCTTTATTAAAAATTTTATAAAAACTTCTCCAGGAAAAAATTTTTTAAGTGCAGTTCTCTATGATAATATAAAAAATAAATCTAAAAATGTAAAAGCATGAACTAGTTTCCACGTTTAAAGAAAAAAGTTCTCCGAACGTAGACGGATACCTTAATAATAGTTTTCTTTCAAAGCCAGATGATATTTGTCACTGCTTTTGTGTTGAATATAGCTTTAACTAACTCATCACTCAGTAATTCCGTGAGTTCTTAATTAACCATACTCAAGTTGTATATGCTATCATAGTCATCCTTTAGCTTAAAAGGGTTAAAAATTTAATTGCCCAACTGAAAAACCATATACCCCACCGGTAGTTCTTACGTTGTGAAACACTGTTCGAAATGTTTGACTCGAAATCTTTTATCTCCTAAAAACTGGATCTCTCGTCTGGCAATTTTGTATAAATCTCTTGTAATATTATTTGGGGCTATTTTTTGTTTTCAGCTAATACCAAAAATATCAGAATTATGAAATTGCAAAATAGCTCGAAATAACAGTATTATTTATACCGACATGCAGATATTACAATTACTAATCACTATACTTTGAAAGCACCTTTTATAGCTAGTCTTTAATTGAAAATGTACAAAAAAATATATATACCTCTCATCAGGTCAAATATATCGAAAAACATCTGTTTACTCTAAAATTGTTATGCTCACGCTTTTTCATACATGGCTGATTTCGGAAACATTAAATCCGATCCTGCGGCAAATATACGAGTACAAGTCACGAATTCGTATATGAAAGTTATCGCGGATAAAATTCCGTTACGCATTGAAAGCGAACTTTCAAAAAAGAAAGGATGACTAAAATGACAATAGCTCAAGGTTAGCTAAAAGATACATCTACTAATTTTATACGTTTAAATATTATTATGTTAACCCCCTGACTGCTCAATTTGTAGACCCAGATCTCTTTAAAAATTGCATATTTTTTTTGTTACATAGTTTAAGTATATATATATGTATATATATATATATATATATAATATATAAATATATATATATATATATATATAATATAAAGTGTGTGTGTCGTGTTGTGTTATATATAAATTGGAGAATTGAAACACTAATTTTTTTCTAGAAAAGATTTTTTATATTGCTTTTATCATGAGAAACTAAGCTTTCGGAAAAACTAATTTCAGATGTTATCACATAAAAAATTTATTTTTTAATAAATTTCAATTGAAATACAGTTAATTTCTAGTTATAACATACTATCTATAATTCTATTATCTAATATAACTATAGTTCTAGTCATATAAGTCTATTTATTACGTAATTTAATGTCTAATACTGTATATAATTTATTCCACTGGTTAAACGGTGAAAAGGCGGAACGTGCTTCTTAATAAAGGAAGAAAAATACATGCAAATTAAGCAAATTTTGCTACATTTGAATTGCCTGTGGAAATTGCGGGATGAGCAGTCAGGGGGTTAATACGTTATATTGAGGCACAGTAAATATTCATTTCAATGCGTTGTTGTCCAATTAGTTTGGTTTGGTTTGGAGTGCTACGGTCTACTTTTCGCAATACGAGAGCTAACGTGACCGGGACCTACAGCTTAAAGCCGATTCCGAACGGCTACGAACATCCATGCCACTGTGGGATTCGAACCCACGAACTCCGATACCGAAGGCCAGCACCCTAACCAATCGGCCATGGTTCGGCTGTTGTCCAATTAGAGTCAGGAAGATATGGACAACAAAAGGTAATTCATTGGCCATCAACACAACCCGAAAGGAGGGATCCAGAGTAACTTTAAGAGTATCTTTATATAGAAAAATAACCGGAATTCGCTACAATCTCAAGCAAAATGGTGAAATGGTGTTAAAGCAAATCTCAGAGCAAAATGGTGTTAAAAAAATCTAAATGTAGATGACTTCCGAAGACGGCTTCCTGAAAAAAATCGACATTTGGGTAGAAGTCCACAAATGGTTTATCTCTAAGAAAGACACCTCATCAGGGCTGGCGATTCCATTTATAAAGCGTCGTTATGTACTATTCTGAAAATTTTTCGATACTCCAGAACAAAATGGTTCTGGTCTCTCAGTCCCCTCAGACTAAGTAGCCCTAAAAGTTTAAATAGTCATGGAAATCTCTTCCACGCAGTTTCTTCCTGCAAGGCACGAGGATAGCAGTTGGAGAAAAGTAGAAAATTGGGAAGGAAGGAGAGACCACGTTTGTACCCTCCGAGAGGCGTAACCAATACAACTGTAACGATGGCTGAATAGGTAGTATATAAAAACATTATTTTCTATACACAGCGTAGAAAAAAGATATGGGGATTACAGGGCAGTTTACCCCCTTCCCACCAAGATTAAAAATTAAGAATTGATAGCGCATATTTAATGGCATTACACACACTTATCATTCTGTGTACCCTGTATAATAATAGCCTAAGTTATTTATCCTCGAATTTATGAAGCTGTTGGACCAGGAAGGGAGAGAGGTATCCATATAGAGCGATTTCACGCAACGTCACAACTACTTTAATGCCCTTTCCCTTCATTTTCATCTGTATGATAGCCAATAGGCAACCAATATGCTGCCCTTCCTCTTGAAATGAAAGCCAGAATCATCATGAGTTGAGATGTACCCTGTTGCGTGAAATTGCCTTATTGAATTCTTTATGAGTTAGGGTTAGCAAAATTCAAAGCGAGTCAAGTTTATCTTTTCCTAAACTATCGATCCGATTCTAATGTAAATTCGTATAAATATGCTTCATATCATAGAGAAAAATACTGTCGTCTTTAAAATGTTCGAAATCCACCCTTACCCCCTTTCCGAGCTTTTAATGCCATTATTTCAAGCCCTATTTTCCCCGGTTAGCAGACGATTATCAATTTATCACATTATAAGTAGATGAAAATAACATTTTTTTTCTAGCATTATGACGTCATTCCTTTAACCATCTCATTTAATCATTTCTTATTTTAAATTATTTAAATATCATCTGCATTATTTTCATACTTTTTATCCCTGAACTTAGATATTAAATAAATAGTTTTCTTTTATATTTGGCTTAAATAATAGATTATGTACATATATGATAATTTTCAATTTAATCGTCGATTATTATTTGGCTGCAATGGAAATTTTATCACCGGTATTAACAACGAATTGTTTTCACAAAAGTCTAGGAGTCTATTTCCCCGACTAATAAATATCTCGCGTTTAAGTTCTATATCTTTGAAAATTAAAAAAGTTTGTTCGTTTGTGTGCTTGTTTTTCATACATAACCACACGGTTTGACTAAATGAATTCAACGTGATTCTAAACTGCATTCACAGTATCGGGAGACATTAGAGGAGTATGGCGATAAACAAATTATTGAGCGTGTACCAGATAATTCGCATCCAAAAAACAAACCATTTTTTACTTGCCTCATAGGGTACTTTACAATGATGGAAAATTAAAAATTTTACTGATCCTATCATATGATGGGCTAAATGCTAGTTTATATAAATTACGCGTAACACGTGGGTTTAATCAAGATTGGAATTTAGTACCACTCTAAGGATTTCCGGATTTTTCTTCATTATTTTCTAATATCAGGATGTAGGATAAAGAACAACGACACACACGCTATAAGTAGTGATTAGCTGTACGGGAAAAAAAGGGCATGCGACCCCATCTATTTCGGTCCCCCTCACCTCAGAGGTCACGCTCTAATAGTTAGCCGATTTTTTCTCTCAGTGACCAGCCGTATATCCCTGATCTGCGCAGTTTCGTGACTCTGTCCCATATATTTCCCTTAAACGGCCATTTCTCCTCTCTCCGTGTTATTTGACCTTATTAACTGACAGATCTCCAATCCTCGATAATTCCACATTCTCCCGGTCATAAACGAAACTTAACTGCCACTTGCGGTTCAAAAGTGCCTTAACTTGAGCTGTTGGTTGGTTAATTGCGGTAGAATCGTACAGAAAAAAAAATGAATATAGAGATTTTATCATTTAAAGATGTTATTTTCGCTCATCTGTATGTTTTAAGCGGTCGTTGTAAAATAACGCTGCAAACAACTCTATCTACTCTACAATGAGGAATTTGCACATGTGGGGGATTCGAACAACTTAGTATTTTTCTGATAATTCCAGACTTGTAACCCAAAAATGTTCTCAAAAATGTAAAAAAATTGGGTCCATCATTATAAAAATTAATTTTTAAAGTTAAGCGAAAATCACGTGACATCAGAACGCTCCGTGATTGGTTGTGACGTTATCGTTCACGTTATCCAATATTTTCTTTATATTCTTTGTTCTTTGTCCATTATTTATTTGTTTTTGCAAATTCTTTGAATTTTCTAGCTATCATAATTTATTTTTATTTAAATCTGAAGGTTTATTTTATCGATCTCGATAGCTTAATTATCTCAATTCGTTATAAATCTTTCTTCTATCTGGATTTACCAAAGGACAGTTAGACAACCTCCCGAAAATTGAAGCATGTCAATGTTTTCTTTCTTGGCAAAAAACCCGGTTTTTATGGGAGCAGAAATACGAGGAATTAAAACCCAAAGGTATGTAAAATCATTTATATATTTTTTCCAATTTTACTTAACATGTATTAATACTTTATTCATGCTAAACACAGCTCTTTTGTTTGTAAACACAAACAAGTCAAATAAATATACATATATCATATACACACATTTGTAGTAGCATCGTTTTTAATAAATAGAGACGGATGTAATATTAAAATAAAAATTAGAGGAGGTATTTATTGTGAGACCGGTCTCATTAGCCTTCGTGTTGCAAAAAGTAGACCGTAGCACTCCAAAACCAAACCAATTCTTAGATATTTTAAATATGATGAAAAGAAATTTTAAATCTTTAAATGGCTTTACTTAGTTATTTATACATTTTTAAATAGCAATACAATTTTATTGCCTTTAATATTAATGTCAAATTAAAAAATGTATAAAATTTCTGAAATTAAATTTAATTTTTAAAGTAATATCATTGTTAAGTGTTTTAAAAATATTATACTTTTTTCAAAGTAGTCACCAATTTAATCGAAAAATATCACTGTGAATTGATACACTTAAGAAAGTATGCATCTCTGAAGAAAATATTTATAATACCTTGAAAATACAAACCTTCCCCTCCCCCCGAGTTATTTATTAGATAATTATACGCTTTAAATATTTATACGTTTTACGATATTTATATGCTTTATCAAACATTTATTGTACTTGAACTCTGTGATAATACTCGAAAATGAGCTTTTAAAAGTTAAATAGCACTGGTTAATCAACAATCCTTTTACAGGTATAGATGTATTTTTATATACTTTAATTGTTCTAAATTAGTAATATTTAAACAAAAGCAAGCATTTATTACCGAAAAATGGTCTTCACAAACCCATAGAGATGATTTATATGATAATTTGGGGTTTAAATTCTCATCCCTTTTCATCGCATTTGTCCAGATTTTAAGTGTATGTGGGTTTTTGGGAACGCTAAAAAATATCTTCTCATTGTAATTAGTTGTATTTTTACAGAGGACACAATACAATATTTACAATATGATTTTTAATGCCAGACATAATAAAAAAAATTCTATTACATGCGATACTTTACACAGAAATGAATTTAAAAGTCGCCTTAACATGTAAACAACATAGGCGGTCGGTGTTTTCGTGAACGATGAAATCACAAACTCGGCGGAGGAAAAGTATCGTTTTTGAGAGACGTTAAAGAGTCCGCTATAAAACTCATTAGAAATCACTAATTAGACCCCCAAATAAAAGAAAAATAGGTACTGTCCTGCTTACTTTATTGTCTTCTATTGTTTAAAATTAAAATTAGAAAACGTGAAAATTCCTCATTCAGAATTACTTCAATTGTAGCTTTTGGAAAGAAATAAATCAATATTTAGAGATTTATTTTATAACACTAATTAACATGAAGAATAAATTTTATTTACATATCCAGGTAATTACTTACTAATAATTAAAATTTTATAATTCTATGTATGTGTATGAGTGTGTATTTATATATATAGTTTAGTAGCTTGGAGCTCTACATTCTACTGTTTTGCTACAAGAGCTAATGCGATCAGGGCCTACTGCTTAACACCTTGAGGACCACACGTAATTGCTATACGAATAGAGCAATTTGTCGCAACGTCACGAACTACCATAATGCCCTTCCCATTCATTTTCATGTTTACAACAGCCAATAGACAAACAGTAAACTGCCTTTCCGTTTGAAACTAAAGCCAGACTTGTCATAAGTTGAGATGTGGCCTGCTGCGTGAAATCGCCTTATTGACCGTTGTGAAAACCGTTACCGTTTAACGCCATCTAGTAATTAAATCTATCATTTAAAAATTAAAATAAAGCGTTCAGATCTTCTATTACGCATATGCCACGCTGGTCTCTCAATATCAACCGTAGATCATCGCGTAGAGGCGACGCTGGACTAATAAGAGTGAAATCGCTGCGTCGAGTATACGAGAAGTTGGTCGTGAAGGGTTTGAAGCCGATTTTGAACAGCTACGAAAATCCATGCCAGCAGTGAGATTCGAACCCACTAACTCCCAGACGGAAGAGCAGATATATGTAAAGGGAACACCTAATTGACGCAGCAAACCCAAAGATTACTCAAGAGTGTACGGATGTTCAGTGAGAATATCCTGCAATCAACATTTCTGGTCAGAGTAATTACAGAAATTACAGAAGCAAAAAAGCAAAAGATAGAAAACAAAAGCAACGCAATAGCAACGCTAACATAAAGTTAGACATCAGTATTCCTTTTATATGCTATTAGATCAACGATGAGCAAGCATATGTTGATTTCGCCTGATTCAAGAAAGAAAGGGTTTGCTTTTAAACGCAGGACGTGATTAAAATTAAGTTTGACCAATGTACTTCATGGCCTAGTGCTTGTTTTCTAGAATGGAATTTAGAGGTCAGGGGCTAATCAAACAAATAATACTCAGCATTACCAAGCAAACCACAAAGTAAATATTTTGATGTTAAATGAAACCTTGATAAGCAGGATAGAGCAAGTTTTCGCAACGTCACGAACTACTATAATGCCCTTCCCATTCATTTTCATGTTTACATCAACCAATAGAGAAACAATAAACTGCCTTTCCGTTTGAAACTAAAGCCAGAATTGTCATAATTTAAGATGTGCCGTACTGCTTGAAATCGCCTTATTAGAGCCATGTCTGGTTAAAAGACAATTAATATGAGGTGAACCAAATATACGATTTGAAGAAACAGTGGGAATAAACCGAAATAAAGGGTTCTACCACATTGTCTTCGAGATATGTCACAGGCCACTTCCGTGACATAATGACGTCAAAAGTCGCCAGAGATCTTAATTTGGTAGTATTGATTACGCTCCCTGACGTCATTGTGACAGGGAAGTCGCATGTGATATATCTCGACCACAATATGGCAGCAGCTAAAGACCGATCAGTAATTTCAATTTCCCAGTAATTTGCCATTCAGCTAATGCTTGTAATTTTAAATTTCAAAAAATTTCAAAATTTCAAAAGGATTTCAAAAAAAAAGACGGTGATAGAGGAAAAAATATTTCTGGAGATCATTTGGTCGAACTTTTTGCAAAGTTATCTGTAAATTCCTTTCCTTCACGTTCTACTTGAGGTAACATATATATTCTATGCTGAAGCCTCATGATGAGGGAGGAGGTCCTACCTTGCAAAGAGGCGGCTGCTTTAGGCAGCATAATAAGAGAGCGGTATAAAGAGAGAAATCAAATCATTTAAAGGACGGCATTCCGAAGATTTGCATCATGAGGAAATCTACTGCACGGTCCTTTTAGACGCGTCTCTTGATAGTCATGTTATCTAAAATATAAAAAATCACTGCATTGCAAAGGTTGTAATGGAGAGCCCATGAGGTTTTGCCCATCCCCTGCATAATAATAGCCGAAGTTATCTGTCCGTCTGTCCTCGAATTTATGAAGCGGTTGGACCTGAAATGGATAGAGGCATCCATAATGAATTCTTGATGAGTTAGGGTTAGCAAAATTCAAAGCGAAAAAAGTTTATCTTCTCCTAAACTATCGATCCGATTCTAAAATAAATTGGTATAAATATGTTTCATATCACAGTGAAAAATACTGTCGTCTTTAAAACGTTCGAAATCCACCCCTTATCCCCCTTTCGAGCGTTTAATGCCATTATTTTGAGCCCTATTGTCCCCGGTTAAGAGCAGGCGAATAAATTTATCAATTTATCTCATGATCAATAGGTAAAAATAGCATTTTATAGCATTATGACGTCATTCCTTTGACCATCTCATTTAATCATTTCTTATTTTAAATTATTTAAATATCGTCTGCATTATTTTCATACTTTTATCACTGAACGTAAATATGACGTAAATAATTATTTTATATTCGGCTTAAATAATAGATTAGGTACATATGTGACAATTTTAAATTTAATCATCGATTATTTTTTGTTGCAATGAAAATTTTATCACCGGTTCATTCATTTACTTTCATTAATTACTATGGTAAAAAAAATTGGGAAGAACTTAACGATCATTTCAACGTAGCTAAGAAAACTTTGAATTATCTTTCTAAATAAATTCAACGTGATTCTAAACTGCATTCACAGTATCGGGAGATTTTATAGGAGTATGAGGATAAATTATTGAGCGTGTACCAGATAATTCTCAGCTAAAAAACAAACCATTTTTTTTTACCTATGGTAAATTCATAGGGTACTTTATAATTCTGGAAAATTAAAAATCTTACTGATCCTGACGGGCTATATGCTAGTGCTCCGATATTTTCAAAACCGCTTATAATAATTCAGGGTGACAACAATTTAGGATTTGAATTTGGAAAAAAAAAAGAGTGAAATATTTGCAATATCAGGTGGAAATAATTTAAAATGAGATTTGATTTTCAATGATTAAAAAATATTTTAAAATTCAAGTTACAAAAAGAATGACTAATAGTTTATTTTTCAAAAATTATTGAACATTTTTTAACAACTAGCCCCGGTCTCCCCCATATAATATAATAGTGCATGTATGGACAAAAACAATCACAATCTGTACTGTAATACTTAAACTCTTTTACGAATTAAAAGCTTTCCGTGAGTCCTTAATATTTGAATCATATAGTTTTTATCGAAACTATAACCCCTACCCCGAATTTTTTGATTAAATTGCTGTATATGTGTGCAGACAAATAATATATATATATATATATATATATATATATATATATATATATATATATATACATATATATATATAAATATATATATATATATACATATATATATACATATATATACATAAATATATACAAATATATCAAATATATATATACATATATATATATAATATATATATATACATATATATAACATATATATATATACTATATATATATACATATATATAAATATAAATTTATATATATATATATATATATAAATATATATATAATAATATATACATATATATAATATATATATATACATATATATACATATATATTATATATATATATATATACATAATATACATATATATACATATATATACAAATATATATATATATACATATATATACGTATATAATATATATATTATATATATATATATATACATATATATTACATATATATATATATATATATATATATATATATATAATATATATATATATTATATATATATATATTTATTATATATATATATATGTATATATATATATATATATATATATACATATATACATATATATATACATATATATACGTATATATATATATACCTATATATCTATATATATATATATTTTATTTTATATTATATATATATATATATATAATATATTTATATATAATTATTATATTATATATACATATATATAACATATATATACCATATATATATACATATATCTACATATATATATAACATATATATATATACATATATATACATATATATATACACATTATATATATATATATATGTATATATATATATATATATATATATATATAATATTATATATATATTAATACTACTCTGTTCTTTTTTCAAAAAATTAATATCTTAAAGTTTTGCTTCTTATCTTTAACTTTAAAAGCAAGAACCTTATTATCTTGTAGCAGTGGTTTGAAAACAGCGCCAATATTTTCACCAAAATAGCCAATAGAACTCTTTTTTGAAAGATCTTAAAAATATTTCCAGCCACTCTTCTTTTTTTTTTTTTTTTTTTTTTTTTTTTTTTTTTTTTTTTTTTTTTTTTTTTTTTTTAAACTGTAACCGCAAACTTTGGGTGTGAATCATCAACGTTCTGTTTTTTTTTTTTTTTAATTCCAATTTCTTTATTTGTTGAATTTGGCATGCGATGCATGTATGAAAAGGTTTTGTTTTACAAAATATTCTTGACCGTGGTAAAAGCACCACGGAAGCTGAAATTGGAAAACTATGTATTACTACTAATTTAAATAATGTATATAACTTTAAAATTACTCTAATATAGCTCTCCCATGTAGAAGATTACTTGGAACTGAAATATTTTTCTACTTGGTTCTAAAAGAGGTCTCCCATATTATTACTTGGAATACTACTTGATTACTTGAATTACTTGATTTACTTGGAATAATAATAGGAACGCCCGAAAGTTTCAGTGAGCTACAAAAGGTTTCCCTAAAGTCTAATATAAAAATAGCTAAGTCAATTTAGCACATGGGGTTTCAGAAACGTAACATTTTTCAATGTCACGAGACTTGCATGTAAACAAGAGAATCACGTGATAGGCATGCAATGGCCAATCTAAATTATTAACATACGCAGTTATTCCCTTCTATTCATTGCTCTACCTTAATACCGAGATTTTAAATCTATTTAAAAATTATTCCAAGCCAATGTAAGATTTGTTTTCATGTGTAGAGTAAATAATTTGCCGAAAAGGAAATAAATCAGGTTGTTTATTTCAGTGTCACACTCAATTGTTATAACCGGGACTACTCAAGAATTGGGTTCCCCTTAGCAAATTTGCGAAAATATTGGCGATATTTATTGAAACACAAAGGTAATCCATCCAAACATTGTATTTCTTGCTTTTTCTGGCGACTTTAATTAATGCACAGTGCGCCATCGTAATAGAATTATATACTCTTACTTAATTAAAGTAAACGACTTGGAATCCGGACATTTATATTTATGGGCAATTAATCCCTTAACAGTTTACAAACGCAACAGCTCCAAATTATTAAAAATCAGCCATAGTGAACCATAAATGGTTTGTTATATGTAATTACTTTAATTATTGAGCACTTTTAATAGATAAGAAAAGAGTTACACAAGGAGAGTTGGATGCAAATATCATATAAATTATAATATAGATAGAGATTGTTTAAACACAGTGAGATCAGGAGAAAAAATTAGGCGACCATACTTAAACCATTATCGCCAAGTTGGCTGGGGAACCCAGTTCTTTAGTCAAACCGTTATAATCTTACTACGAAATTTGGAAACCAAATTAGCGAGTTTTTCTCGCTTCTGTCAGCATATTTTTAGCTCTAAACTAGGCTAACATACACTCTAGATGTTTTAATATATCTTTTATTTTATAAGTAAACAATTAGCACGGGTACAGATGTGATGGGTACTACAGAAGAATAGTGTACCCCTTGGTAAATTTGATGAAATTATTGGCGATGTTTATTAAAACACAAAGGTATTTCATCCAAACAATATTGTATCTCTTGCTATTTGGGCGACTTTAATTGATGTAAATTACGCCATTGTAATAGAATTATATACATTTTCCTAATTAACCAAAACTACTGAGAAAGCGGGCATTTACATTTATGAGCAGTTCATTCTTCAACAGTTTACAGAGCCAACAGCTCCAAATTATTAAAAACTAGTCCTAGTAAACCTTGAATGGTTCTTTATATTTAATGCTTTTAAGCATTACGCGCATTTCATATATAAGAAATGGGTTCCACAAGAAGAGCTGGATACAAATATAATAAAAATTAAAATATACATACAGATTGTTTCGACACGGCAAGATCAGGAGAAAATGCTTGGCTACCATGCTGAGAGCTTTATCGCCAAGTTGGCGGGGACACCCTGTTCTTTAGTCAAAGCAAAATTTAGCCCTGATTTGCGAAGAAATAAAATGAAATTTATTTTAATACTCTTACGGATTGCTGGAACTTGAATGTATTGTGGATTTCTGTTAATTCCCAGATAAAGTAACCCCCGTTATTGACGACTGTTTTAAGCCATCTTTCTCGAGCTAATTTGTCGCCATTGTTCAACTAAGATGGCGGGAAAGATCGTCCTTTTGTTGACAGATTCGTCAGCCGACGAGAGTTTGAATTAAATAATTACAGAGTAAGCAAAATGCTGGAACAGATGCATTATACACGCCAGTCCCGTCTGCCATGCTTTTTTTTTTCCTTCCAACCAACAGAAAACGTGTGTTTGAAAAATCGCCAAGTAAAAAAACATGGCGGCGGTACGTGTTTTCTCGAAAATCACCAAAAAAAAAAAAAAAAAACGTGGCTCGGCCACATGGCATATTGGAAACACAACAATTAACAAAACAAAACATTTTCAAAAAAAAAGAATACAACAGATTCCCAATTTATAGCAATATTAAAATAAAATTAGCATAATAATTATATTTTTTTTCGTTATTTAAAAAATAAATAACAGATTAGTAATATTTATGGTATATATCAACACAGCATAAACACAATATATATCATTTTAATAAGCACTAATATTATAAAAAATCTAACTTGTGACAGGGGTTTCACCCCTTAACTCTTCCTTGTAATAAAAGAAATGTAAAATAAATTTAATAACAGACACACCAATCTACTTATCGGCCCCTAAAACCGGCAAAAAATCGCCAAGTTTGGCGAAAAAAAAAAAAAAAAAAAAATAAAATAAAATAAAGAAAACACGGCGTCTATAATGCATCTGTAATCAAAATGCCTGCTTAAATTTTTGAGAAATAAAGCCGATTTATCGTTTTCTCCACTGACCTCTATTCATTTTTTTTTCAAAGAATTGAAATGTTTAGATATGAAAGTTCGAAGTAAATGTTAAACTATTAATATCATATGAATTATTTATGATGATATTTGTCACCATATCTTTTAAGTTAAAAAAAATTCTCGGTAGTAAAATTGTTGAGAAATAATATACTAATATAAAAATGTCACTTTAAGACAGTTACAACCTCGAAGAAATGAATCCAGAGTCATCTAAACAAACATTTTCGTTGCTCAAGAAACCTCTCTTGCCTCCATATACTATTTTACCGGAAGCGCTGCCCGACGAAAGATCAGAGAGTGGAACAGATGAAGACATTCCTATAGTAAGAAATGATGATAGGCCTTATTTACCAATACTCGTTCTCTTTTTTTTAATTGGAAGAAAAATCAAAGGATAAAATATTAAAATATTTAAAATGTACAAAATCTTTATTTAGAGGAGATAATTAAACGCTAATTTACTAATGTTCAAAAGTCAATCATGTTGCTTCGAAAAAATCAACTCTTTTACACTACGTTAGACTTATATATATATATATATATATATATATTTATATTTATATGTATATTTATATATATATGTATATATATATATGTGTGTGTGTGTAAAAATTATTTCCTCTAGTCACAATAATTATGTAGCTCCTATTGTTTTTACTTGTCCGGGTTACTGGGCAAGGAGAAGCCTAATCAGCTAGCAGTAATAACGATGCAGTCGGCCCACATTGAAGAGAACGGCACAAGTCTAATTAAAATTTTATTTTAGAGCTGCTAAAAAAGGACATATTTACTAATCAACGACAGACAAGAGAAAAACACAAAAATCACTTTACTCGAACAGAGGTGTACCCAAGAGCGAACTCAGAAAGAATTTTTCCATGGGACAAGAAACTTAGTCAGCGAATTAAACTTAGATCAGGGAAAACGAGGAGGCATTTGCCGGCGACAGCTGGAAAACGTGTTGAATAGACAGAAAATTTACATCTATAGGACAGAAAGCTTTGGGAAATAGATCGAAAGAATTTTAAGTCGATGACACTCCTTTGATTAAGACATTTAGAGGCTGGGAAAAAGATTTTAAGGAATTAGAATGGGAGAGAGGAGGTTTTTAAGGAAATATTAAAGTTAAATAATTTTGATATATTACATATAAATAAGATAGAATCGTAATTTAATGTTAAATGTATAGGACTAAAGCATAGCAGACTCTAGCGAGAACATATGCGTGGGATTCGACGATGAAGAATGTCTGAGAACCACTGCTCTATATTAATGAGGTCTGAATATATATCTACCCAATCTATACGGCAAATATCTTCCCTTTCGAGAAATTCACCAAATAAATTAACTCTGTGTGGCCGCACATTGTCGTCATTAAAATAAAATCAAAGCTAACTGCATCTCTGAAAATGCAAACATAGGGCTGCAAGATATCATTTTCCCTTACCTCACACCGATCACATGACTCCTTTCAAAGACTGGTGCGGTCTCTAACAAATGCTTTCCCAGACCATGAAATCTCTGCATAAGGGTTGATTTCTTGGACATCGGAAAGTAGGCGGCAGGTACCAGGTTCTCTCTGTATGAAAGAAAGTCGAGAAGTAGTGTTAGTCCGATCAGGGACTAATCAGTGAAGAGATATCATTTATTTCCATAAGAATATATTGTTCTATAAAATATTGTTTTAAACTGTTTTACAATATAATGCTATAATCTTATGGTTTGTTTATAGATTGTTACATTGTTTGACAAAATAGTACTCAATTCAAGTAAAATTTGCATTTAAGGTCATCCACACTTTAGTAGAACCTGCTCTACTATTTTAAATAGACACGTCAAATACAGTATAACGTTTGTTAAGTGTACACATCCAATTTTGTGTGCTAATTTTTATAGATTATGCATGTGTATATAAGACCTTGATAAGATAAAATTCATATTTGTACATTGTATTCCTATTTTAACACAATAAAATACTTCATTCACGTTTGAAGAAGATTAGGAAATTGTTTTGTGAAGTACCAATCTTAAATTTTAATTATGTTTTGTGACTTAACAGTAAACATACTACTATATCAGAAAATTGTATGAAAAAAATATAAAAATAATCTAATAAAAAAAGCACTTACATTGTTTTTCTGATGCCACTTGGTCAAACCAAGCACGATTAAGCCATACGCTACTCATATTAAGGCAAGGAGATTGCGCCTTTCGTTTTAATGTGTACCACTATGGTGAAAGTACGACTTATGCTCATGTGGGTCCTCGTAATTTAGAAGCAGGGTCTAAGCAAAACACTCATAAGCTTGGCCTGCCAACCCTAGATGTATTGATTGAGAATTTAGAGAACATTGTGACCAGGAACATATTTTACGAACACGACAAAAGTACTTATTTAATATAATGTATTCCAGAATATTTTTATGTTATTTTTATCTTAGTTTGATACCTCGCAACCGTCTGCCTACTCTCATTGGTTAGCCATTCCTGATGCCCCACTAGAGAATTTCCTCTAATTTGATCATCTTCAAGAGGAGGGATTTTCGCTCCTTTCATTAACCCTCCGAGTGGAACACATCGAAGGAAAAAAGTTTCCAAAAAATACGCTAGTGTTCTACTGTGTTCGTCGCCAAAGCGTTTGATGAATTTTTCTTACCCCCTTTTTCGGCTAGGATTGAAAAAGGGAAACACACCCTCCTTATTCTCCCTTTACTTCCTGAGCCGAACGATGACCGATTGGTTAGGGTGCTGGCCTTCGGAACTGGTGTTCGTGGGTTCGAATCCCACTGAGGCATGGATGTTCGTAGCCGTTCGGAATCAGCTTTAAGCTGTAGGTCCCGGTCTCATTAGTCCTCGTGTTGCAAAAAGTAGACCGTAGCACTCCAAACCAAACCAAACCTTTACTTCCTGTGTACCTCCCAGAGAGATTGCCTCAAGGGTCTCCAATATTTAACCCGGTTCACGCAAGATTACAATATAGTCTTATCTATAGTGTTCCCGGTTTGACCCAAACGGTTTCTTTCTGTGAAACTGTGGGCTATTTCATGCCGATCAGTAAAAAGCTGTTTTTACTGATATATTTTTCAAAGCAGTTTTTAGGTTAAGTAATCATTTTTTGGTACCTAAAGTTTGTATGCCCTAGGCAAATGCCTGGGGTGTTATACCATTAATATGGTCCTGCATATAGCTATTGTAATGCCATGATAAATCAAAGTGTACTATTCATAGTAAAAGCAAAAATACAAACGCTCTAGGGTTGTAAAAAAATGATTGACCTGTCTCAACTTTTCTACAGCCTGGCTTCGATGAATTCAGGAAATACAAAAGAGTCAACGAGACAAGAGTTATCACTCCATACAAGCCGGAATCAGTTAAAAAAGAGGTAAGGTTATTTTTGTATTCAAACTACAGTCGACTCTCGATATCTCGACATCGTTTATTTCGATTTTCTTATCTTGAGGTATACGTGAGTTTTTACTAGAGAATTTACATCAGTAAATTTCAATAAAAAAATTTTCTTGCTGTCTTCATTCCACTTATCTAAATTCTTCAGGGAAACTTTTTTAGTAACTTTGATTAATGGAATCGATGAATAAATGAAATTACTTTTAAGAACATGAGGGATCTCGTACCAGAAGAAAACCACCAACAAAGTGGCTCAACAATGTTCAAAATGACCTCAAAATTTTAGGAATTAAAGACTGACAGAGAGTTGCGCTGTACCGTGTGAGTTGGAGGAAGCATGCTGTTGAGGCAGCCAAGACCTGCAATAGGTTGTCATGCTATTAAAGAAGAAGAAGAATAAATGAAAAGAATTCTAAGTATAGGCATACATTTGTGCTTTGAGCCAAATAATTACTCCTGAATGTTGGAAACGAATTCGACAGATTATAACAGATGTCTGTGTAAAAGCGTAGTAACAAGTAGCAAGTTCGACGGTATCGTTCGCCTTGTGATTACTCCAAACTTTGTCAACATGCAGTCGTGCAATTTTTAACTCCAGAAAATGTGAGTGCTGGAGAAATTTATAGTCGCATGTAAGATATGTATGGCAAACGTGTATATGTATTCCCTTGCATGTTTATGCTCGACCTCATGTGGTTGTTGCGGGCAAAACATTAATAAAGCAATTTCACTGGGAGATTCTGGAACATCTCACCACATACAAGCCTGGGCTGTCACCTCGGGACTACCACGTCTTTGGTCAGCCCAAGAAAGCTCCGAAGGGACAGTGATTTGCTGAAAAAAAATTGAAGTCCAAAGAATCATTGAAAACTGGTACCACAACCAACCTCGGAGTTTCTTCACTCATGGAATCCATGGAATATATCATCTCGGTGACCACTGGAACACCTGCACCAATGTAACAGCTTTAAGCAGTAGGTCCCTATCTCACTAGCTCTCGTATAGCAATTCCTTTCGAAGCTATTTCTGACTATTTTGTCAAATGCAGATTTTTCTTTACAACTTGTACTCAACCTTTTGAAAAACGTCGATGAATTTTTGAATAGTGAATTCTGTAATGTGAGGAAATCGTTTCAGGGAGAATCAGTAGAATTTTCTGATTTTATAGGTTCACATTCAAAAATTTTCAAGCTCCTAAGAGTTCAGAGATAAAGATTTTGTTGCAGAAGTGTCAAACCAAGAAGACACATATGTAATCACTTTAAGCAGTAGGTCCCTATCCCACTAGTCCTCGTATAGCAAAATAGCAGACTGTAACGTTCCAAACCATTTGTGTTTCGGAAAATATAAGGATGATTTTTGGTGTTTACTGACATAACATACGTAAAATGCAGATTTTTCTACAACTTGTACGTAACTCTTTGAAAAACGTTGATGAATTTTGAATGGTAAATTATGTAATGCAATGAAATAATCGTTTCAGGAAGAATGAGTAGAATTTTCTAATTTCGTAGATTTAAATTCAAATATTTTTAAGTTCTAAGAGTTCTGAGATGAAGATATTACTGAGGAAATGTCAACTCAAGCAGAAGCATATGTAATCGCTTTAAGCAGTAGGTCCCTATCTCATTAACCCTCCTATAGCAAAAGAGCAGACTGCAGCATTCCAAACCATTTGTGTTTCGGAAGATATACGAATGATTTTTAGTGTTTATTCACATGACATTCCTTTCAATTTCTGACTTTGTAAAATGCTATTTTTTTTTTTTTTTTTTTTTTTTTTTTTTTTTTTTTTTTTTTTTTTTTTTTTTTTACAACTTGTACGTAGCTCTTTGAAAAACGTCAATGAATTTTTGAAAGATGAATTCTGTGATGTAATGAAATCATTTCAGGAAAAACCAGTAGAATTTTCTAATTTCGTAGATTTAAATTCAAGTATTTTCAAGCTCTAAGAGTTCTGAGATAAAGATATTATTGTAGAAATATCAACTCAAGAAGATGCATTTGAAGAGGACTTTTCAGTTGCTGTAAATAATAACGTAATCCAATTCTGATGTCAATTATGCAATATCATTAGTCATTGCTGACCCGAAAACCAAAAAACGTATCAAAAGTTACAGTAAGTAAATTGTATTAAAATCATTTATTTCATAAATAAGTTAAAACGAAATTTAAAAAAGGCATAAAACTTATTTAGTACGGCTGATCAGAAAAAAAGGTTACAAGTCAAATAAAGAAATCTTTATTAACAATAGACAGAGAATACAAAAGAGATTTAAGAGGCATACGTGCCTATTGCTTTTCGACATAAGTCTATTTAGGCATTGTCAGAACCCAGAAGCAACCTGTTTATCCTGTCTTGGTAAAAATCAGTTCCTGTCCATTGAGCCAGGTCTCGCAACGCAGGAATTGTTGCGACGGTTCAGGTGAGAAATCTGGAGTCGCCCCCACCCCTATAAGCCCAGATTTGGCACCCAGTGACTCATTCCTGTTTTCGAAGTTGAATCAACACTTATTCGACAGTCGATTCTCTTCAATGCTATGAAAACCGAGACCTTGTTCAATGGACAGGGACCTGATTTCTACCAAGACGGGTTAAACATGTTGCTTCTGCGTTATGATAAACGCCTAAATAGACTTGATGATTATGTCAAAAAGTGATAAGCACATATGCCTCTTAATTCCCTTTTGTATTTCTGTCTATTGTTAATAAAGATTTCTTTATTCAACTTATAACCTTTTCTTCTGATCTACCCTCGTACTTCATTTCTAATTCATGCACAGTAAAAAAATTTATTTTTTATCCCTACATAGAAATCATTTTTGTTGTACGACTTCTGTCATTATTTTTAAGGATCACTTTGTGAATTTATCAGAATAAATATAAAAGTATAATGCCTCATTGTTACGTTTTTGTAAAATAATTTTTACTATAACAATCAAATACCACTGAATATAATTAGTGCCTTTTTACGATACCTCGAACCTTGGATAGCTTGAATATTTTTCTCGTTCCTGGGTGATATCGAGAGTCGACTGTAATTGTAATTTCTAAAGATGTAAAGGACTATATAGAACAGAGGTGTTCAACCTATTTTGACCGATAAGTCTATATTCTATATTTATTCAAAAATTTTCTAGCAGATAAAGAAGAAGGATACTCAGGTTCTACCCTTGATTGAAATTGAAAATGCTGAAAGATTTCTATTAGGTACAACGACTGCTTTTTTTTTCTAATGTTTTTATTCAATGATTTCTAAGAGTGTCAACATACAAGGGTAACCACCAATTTATTTAGCAATAAGTCTTCAGAAGTGTACTACAATGGAAACACATTTATACAAAACTCATATGAAGTATTCAATTTTACGCATTTCTAGTTCCGACAAAATTTCCATAAAGCTCATATACATGATTCACTTATGCGAATATTCAATTACACGAAATATTGATACGGAGAAATTTTCGATAGCGCAAATTTTATTCGGTTATACGAAAGAAGCACAACTTTCTTGCTAATATTTATCGTTTTCCAGAAAATTTTAGCCCTACTTCCTAAAAGAATTTTTTTAAGGGCTTGCAAACGTTTACGATCGGACCGGTTCTGAAATAATTTCGATCTTTCCCTTTTCCCACACTTTCTCGTTCATAGAGGTAATTTACTTTTCTCTCGCCATCCTTTATTCTATTCCTTTTGAAAATTCGTAAATAATAATTTTAGTTGTTTTCATCATTATTTTTTCGTATATGCAATGAAGGAAAAGGACACACTTTTTACAAACCGAACTGTCAAATCCTTAAAGAGTTAAAATAACCAAAAAAATTGAAATGGTTTGAAATGTTAGAATTTGTTGTCATCCTTTGCCACCATTGTAGGGAAGAGGTTTTTGATTTGTTGCTACTGTCTACTGTTTTTTTACATGATTTTAATGAGACCAATACCTACTACTTAAAACCAATTCTGAAGTATGAATATTCATGCCATATACAGATTCGAACATGAATGCGGTATCGAAAAGCAGCCATTGGCCATCTTTCAGCTTGTATAAAAGGAAGATGGAATTGGAAAAATTTTTGAATACCAGCTAGCACCGAATTGGCTTTTTTGTCTACCATTTATCATCAAGGTGAACCTGTCAACAACTTGAACAAATTCATTTTGTGTAGTATGTCAATCCAGTTCCAGATATAATGACTCTTTTAACCTACCAAGTCGATTTTCTATTGTGCTTTGAAAATGATGTTCGTGATGTCACAAAGTATTTCATTCACCCTGCCTTCGTATAATGAGTTTCTACGTATATGTCCCTGTCTTTTATCAAAAATATTAAAGCAGTTAAGAATTTTAATAACACAGAATCAAAACCAAATCATTTTCACATCTATTTCTGTAGACATTAGCTACTAATCTAAAAACCTTATAAACATCACTTGGTGATGTTATTCGTGTTAGTCTCTTTAAAGCAAGAAGTTTGGTTTAATTTAGAACTCACAGTTTTATTATGTACACGAAGGCAAAATGAGACCGGAACCTAATGCTTCAATCGATTGCATTTATGAATATCCATGCCACAATGCGATTCGAGCAAGAACATTGGTCTTGAAAATCAGCATTTATCGGTATCATTCGGTGTACGACAAAGGAAAAATTCGCTTTGCTTGAATGCACTGTTTATGTAATGGACATTTGCCCAGGCACAAGAAAAGTTTATAATAAAAATTATGTCACTTGATTTACCAGTAATAAAATATATTTGACTTTTAAATTGTATGTAAATTTAAAAATATTACGTTTCGTTTACGCGTGTTTTCTGCGAGTTAGAGCACGAGAGCTGTTCTTACCAAATGACTTTATATGGTTCGTAGCTGACACCAACAAACTGGAGAAAACAATCAACTTCAAGCCAAACATAAAGGAATTCTACGAAAAACAATGCCACAAATACTTATTACAATAAAAATTTCGTGTCAGCTATTTAGAATTCATTTCTGTGAGAGAATGTCCTAAGGGCTCCAGTACACTCTGATGAAATGTTCAAGATTTTGGTAAAGAGCAGCGCCGGTTTAAAGGGGGGAAGGGGACCTGGACAGCATATCGGGGTGCTCTGGCCCACGAATCAATCATTTAAACGCTCCTCCACACTATGGTCCACTGCAAGCCATTACCACCGTCTGGAGGGGATATGGCTTATCGAGGTCGACGATGGCAGACGATAAAATGACCTTGGTGGAGGATGGCTTCGGAAGCGGTTTTTCTCCAAAGATCAAAGGCAGCCAGATGCGCAACTAAAGTGCGCAGTAGACCCTATGGACGAATCCACGCGCTCGGCTCATTTAGTGGCCCAGTGTGTGGATGCAACCCGTAAACCATCGTTCAAGGTCACCATCAGGAAGTGGTGAACAATTGCTCAAAGTGTGGAGGCTACATTAGGAATATTAACGCTACCCACTAAACAATAGATAAGCTAATGCTGTGTCTTTATGCGATATGTGCTCTTTTCTTGGCTGAAAACATGAATTTTGTCTAACTATATTTGGTTTGGTTTCAAGCACTATGGTCTACGTTTTTTTATATATGAGGGCTAATATGTTTGGAACTTGCAGCTTAAAGCCGATTCCGAACGGATAAGAACCATACAGCCAGAAGGATTCGAACCGACGAACTCCAGTACCGAAGAACAGCATCCGGCCCATTGGGCCACAGTTCGGCGACTCATGGTTATAATTCTAGTTAATAATAATAAATAAAGGACGTTGAAGAATATCTCGCCCGAGGCGTCCAGGTGGCTAAGACCAGTCCTGCTCAATAGATAAGTTGTACCATAACACAGTTTACTCAATTCCAACAAATTACTAGACGATGACTAAACTGCTGTAACATCCAAATATTTGAATTAGATCGAGACAAATCATAAAAAATTATCAGCAGTTTTTAAATGTTTTTAATGGAATTAATTTTACAGAGAAAATCAGAAGCATTCAAGTCGAATCCCTCGAGCGTTTGGTCCAAATGATTCGCAGTTATCCAGACCTCGGATTTGTCACGATGAATCGGTACCACATGGATATCATCAATGATTATCAACCTTATAATTACACGTAAGTCAGCCTTTCATCATTTTTATGGTAAAAAAAGTTCAAAATTTATACCAACATTTTATTATTTTTAAAAAAGAAGAGTTGCAAAAAAGTTTTATTAGCATTTATGCTTAGAGTGTTGAATTAGAATATGAATTGTTTAATTTAACGCAATTATTATAAAAGCTTGCTATATTCCCATAAGCAGCATAATGAAATTGGATTCGGCCATAAATGATTTTTTGAATTGAAATATCCCGGTTTTGGCATCAGTTGCACAGAATACTAACTGTACTGTTCAATGCGCATGAGTGTTTCGGTTGTTTTATGGATTAAATTATTTCTAAGTCAGTTACCAGTTGTGGCACTGTTAGTGGAAAGCCCATCCACCACGCAAGGTCCTACCATATTGAACTGGAAAAAATACTTTTGTTTAACTTCTTTTTCTTATGTCATTATAATCATCCTGTATGTGAGATACATACGTAAGTGCAGATGTCACGACTAACTAGTGAAAATGTATATAAGCATAGTCAGAATGAAGTTTTGAAGTTTGAATGATGCTTCTTTGCACGCACGTACAAATGTTAACTTAAACTAGTCAACATGCATTGAAGCATGGTCAAAATGGTATTTACTTTGAAATTTGAAGACCGAAAGTTTTCGATGTTACAATAGTTCCTTTACTTCGTACCAAAAAAGAAAAATACATTCCAATTTTGATGTTTTGCGAATTTTTTGTTAAATCTATTAAAATTCGGAAGCCACATAACCAAAGAAAACGGATAGTTTAACATTCAGTAAAAATGTCATTCACCCAGATAAATAAATCTTTAAGTTACAGAAGATGAGATTTGGGATTTATTTTGGCAGCAGTTAAAAGGCAGCAATTCTCTCAAAACTTGATTCGATATGAAATTAAGATTTGGTCTTGGTACTACTGAATTTGCTGCATTTCACTTCCAGTAGCTTGAACAGTTTTTTGCAGCTTTCCAAACTTACTACTTATGTCAAGGTTTCATTCTAGTTTAAAATTTTTAAACTAAAGCAACGCGTTGTTACTTGCACCTTTGATATGAGAATGAACTTATGTCTTGTATTATTTATTGACCAAACTAGGATCGGTACGTAATACGAGCGTTCAAATTTTTCTCGTTTAGCAAACTTACTTGAAGTTTGAAATTATGTTTCCGTTTCTAAGATTAAGGTAGTGTATTTGATATCACCAAGTACTCCGTATAACCCAATACCTTTACCTTGAACTTGAAGAATTGGTCTTTCTTGCAGAATCTGTAACTACAATGATGTCGACAAAACGAACTACGCCACAATCAGTTTGAATGGATTGATAGAAGTTTATAAAGGAGATGCAGATTTCATGGCTTTAGACAGACTTCTGGTAGAGTACGAGCTTTACCAAGCTTTACAAAAGGTATGACTGACCTTATTTTCGTTCCCAGTTCATCACAGAACATTACTAACAATGCAAGGTCTTATCTGTAAATTTAGTCTTTAGTTTTGTTTCCACGTCTTGTTTGGCGCAGTTTGTCCTATGAGGATTTAGCGCCACTAAACTCCAATCAACCAACCAACTAAAATGTAATTCTAAATTTGTGAAGCTTCTGTGACTAATTATAACGGAAAGAAATGTTTTTACTCTTTTTTTGGTTGAAACCTACATTTCAACACTTGCAATGGAAACTAGTAATACATTCGAATTTTAATAAGTTAAATAAATAAATTTTGTAATGCCTATATTGAAAATATTTTGGGGAGGGTCCAAACACCCAGGGCCTTAACTAGGGCGTGGCAAAGATGACATTTGCCACGGGCGCATCAGTTATAGTGGCGCCTCACCGTGAGGAAAATGGGTTCCGAAAGAGGCCAATTCGCCTGAGTAGAAATAAGAAAAAGTTGAAAACTAATTTATTATTATAAAATCCAATTTGTTTAAAAAAATTTTTTTTATGATTTTTCTCTTTAAAAAAAATGGCCCTAGAGACTAAACTTGTTATATTCTTACAACATGCTTACCTAACACTCCTAATATGCCTTAATATAAATCCGAGTATTCGTTTTAAATTTTGGATCTACTAAAGTCATTAAAACTAAATTTAGATAGACAATTTTTTTTATGAAAATTCCCCTTAAATAACACTTTACAGTTTTTCAGCAAAATAATACCCTCAGTGTTCAAAAGTATTTTTAAATATTAATAATGTAAAAATAGAAGAAAAAATTAAAAATCAATATACTAGTAATACTTTAAGAATCAAAAAGATTTCTTTGTGAATTCATTCTGAATATATGATATAGAAAAAAAAAACTTCTTTACATATTTTCTCACTATATACGGTAGTAGGAGAGCAAGACCAGTTTTTTTACCACGTGCGCTAAAGAGCCTAGTTAAGGACATGCAAACACCCCCTTCTGCCCCTGTAAATACGTCCTTGATAGTCTGTATCGAATATATGGTCATCTCAGCGGTCCAGAAAAATCAGACCATGTAAGTGGGATGACCATATATGCGGAAAAATACAACCCTATTGTGCATGTACCATGCATTTTTAATCCATAACAGAAGAGCCTTATCCACATTCCGAGAAGGTGACAAGCGCTGACGTTTTCTTTCTTGATCACCGATTTCAACACTTGAGGACCAAAGTTTGGCAGCTAAAATGTTGTTTAATGGTGTCCGGGTAATCGAATTTGCTTTGGTGGAAGCAGCCTTTGAAAGATTAGATTCAATCAATTCTTTTTTGTCAGCAAATGATAAATTTCTCCTTTTCGAAGCCATAATTAAAAAATGAACGTTCTTATTCGTGACGTATGATCCAAATGCAACAAAACTTTCTTTTACTTGTTTTGTCTCAATTTCAACTTAAAGAGGGAGAGATTACTTTAACCAATAAACAGACAGATGTCCACCTCTTGTCAGGGGGCAAGAGAACTGAGAGAGGTGAGAAACTCCGACGAAGAGTCTACACTAACAAGAAAGGGGGAAAGGGAGGGAAATAAAGGCTTGAATTCAGGTCATCTCCAATTTCGCACTAACTTCTTAAAAAAACGAAATGAAAAACAAAAACAACGGAAACTCGTTGAAAACATGAAACTGACCATATAACCGGTAACAAGAAAATGACTGTATAAGCGGTGCACTTCAACACATGTTTCCTATTAAGTTAGACTGGACTTTAGAAAACTGACCATATTAAGCAAGGTGCTCTTATAAGTGGGTGACCATATAACTGGTACTGACTATAGTAGGACTTGGACCCTGCTTCCTGTTACTATCTGCTTTTTGGTAGTGTTATAGAAGTTAATAAAATAACATGTTAGCATAGCTAAAACATGAACATTTATGTGATAGTGTTCATATGTTTTGTAAAAGAACCTAAACAGGAGTAACGAAAATAGTTACTTTTTCTGCGAATATACAATAGAATTAAGGATATTCCCGATTAGTTTCTTTGTAGATTTTTGATTAATTAGTGAGTTTTCTTAAGGATTACGAACTGATTAACTTTCCTGTTCAATCAGTTTTAACACTGGAAATTTCCCTTATTACAATATAATTAAGGAAAGGGTATTCCCGATTAGTTTCTTTGTAGATTTTTGATTAATTAGTGAGTTTTCTTAAGGATTACGAACTGATTAACTTTCCTGTTCAATCAGTTTTAACACTGGAAATTTCCCTTATATTGCACACTAATTTTCTCTACTTAAATATATTCCATCTGAGAGATATTAATAATAAAACTCATATTTTACCGTAGATTCCTTTATTCTCTGTTCTACATTTCTGGAAAGCGTTCACGGTATGGTTACAGAAAGTGAGGAGGAGGAAATTTATGGAGGCAAAAGCTAAAATAGAGGCATTCTTCGAAAAAAAGTATAAGCCACAAGAATAATAAAGATTATTGAAGATTCTAGAGTTTATAATTATCATTTATACACATCCAATCATATTGCATTTACATAACGTCAGTAATGGCAATTTTTAATATATGTTTGCTGCGTAGCTCCATATCCAACAGTGTGCTCCGATACTATTCTTCTTGGCCCTGCATTGTATTGGGTTGTCAGATGAGCCACTGTCTGGCTCCGGTTTTGCCTCACCATCAGAGACAGTCTCCGACAAACTTTTTCTGTGATAGCGTTTTGACGTCCAGCACCATGTCGTCTACTGCTGGTTTCACCGTCATTCATCCACTTTGCATAAGTACTAACAACTGTAGATTGAGAATAATCCACGAGTCGTGCAGTTTCGGAAATACTTGTTCCGAGCCTTCGAGCCATTACAATCTGCCCTCTATCAAAATCACTTAGATCTGCAGCCTTTCCCATCACACACAGAAGTGAAAGAATGATTCTTCAGACTCTCCAGCAGCAGTTAAATACCACTTCCACCTGATCACATGCCTTCTACGTCATCCAGGCTAGTTCATTGCAAAATGTAGGGGTGGTCATAATGTTTTGGCTCTTGAGTGTAGATTCATTCTTGCTATAGATTCTGCAATTACGGTATTAGTAAATGCAATTGTTAGTTCCCAGAAACATGCAAAAGCATTCTCGGTTGGTTGCAGTCATGTCCATTTAGAAGCCATATGACTTTTGATTAAAAGATTGCTGCCATTGCCTCGTAAGGTTGGAATTCTATCAGTAGTTCCTTGTAATTTACAAGCAGGGACAAAGAAGAAGACACACAGACCCACCTCCAGAGGTTTTTGGAACTTAGAAGACATTACAGTCATAAACCTATTTTACACATCCCAGGCACCATTAACAAACACAGGGTATCTTTGGCCGGATCAAGCCTTGATTTTTGTATATATGGTGAAACTTAGTAATATTGAAGAGTGGGGTTTGTTTGCTTAGCAATATAGAGAAGCATGTAGAACTGTTTGAAATTTTTATTAGAATACATTTTATTAAAAATATAGTTCATTGTTAAATAAGCATAAAATTTACAGAGAAAACATTTCAGGTGGAAATTCATCTAGATGAAAATATATATATAATAAAAATCATTATTATCCTCTCCAATCATTTAGTCATCAATAATAATCTTCTTCCACTTTAGCATTTTTATTTGCAGTGTTTTGTATTTGTTGCTGTTTTTGATACATATCTGCAATCTAAAAAGAAAATAAATGCATAAAATCTAATAAAAACTGTTTCATTAACATGATAAGTCATTGAAACTCTAAATTAAAACAAATTATATTTTAGATAAAGAACATTCAATAATATATAAAAGAGCTTTATAAATATTTGACTAATATAAAATAACAATATGCCAAAAATAGCAACTCCATAACAAATTAAGACTAGATTGCCCAAGGCAGTCATTTTGACTGTTTTTTAATTTCAATTAGAAAAACAATTATGAAATATAATGACACAATTTCTTAGAATTTGGTGACTTTTTCTATAACATATAAATGGTTTTATGAATAATTGTAGTTATTTCCGCCCTCCTTTATTATATAATATTAAAAATTAATTTTAAACAAATTTCTTTACATATTTGTTATTTTTTCACAATGCAGTCATTTTGACTGTTTTGGGGCAATATAGGTATACAAGAAATCTCGGGCAATCTAGTGTTAAGTAAAAAACATCAAGTTTCTGTTATGTGTGCAGCATGGGATTAGTTGACAATCTTCAAAGAAATCCTTCAAAGATTTACCTGTATACTAGCTGACACATGTATCTCTGCACAATAATGCATGTATGCTTTACACTAAAACAGGGTTGGCATGATTTAAATCCGTTGATTTTGTTGAAAAAAATCATTGATTTAAATAATTTTTTTACTTCTTTCAAAACCTATATTCCATAGACAGGAGAATTGGGAATCAGTCTACAAGTAATACCAATAAGTAAATAAGTATAAATAGATAGCATGTGCTTTCCAAGAATTTAGGGGTTGTTCAACAGAAAATATGTAGTAAGGGTAGGTACAATGACTGATTATGATTGGTGGAATTCATTTAATGTAATGGGAGGTAAAGAGAGTATTACAGAACTTGAAATCCAGTTTATCTACTAAATAACAACAGCTGTGGCTTCATCTGCTGGAATGGAAAGACAGTTTCCTTCTTTTGGTATTGTTCATCAGCCTTCATAACAAATTAGGAGTAGATAAAGCATCAAAACTAGTGTTATTATTGAAACAGTTAAATCCATAATTCGTTGCTTAAAAAATATTGAAATAATTGCGACTTTTTGTTTTTTTAAATAAATAGTTTGCATTAAACAAATATTTAATTTGTTCTTTAAATTTTCATCTTATTTAGTTTGCACTATCTAATTACAAAATAATGAAAATGTATTTAGATTAAAATTTATATATTTAATTTTAAGTAATCAGTGTGTTATTAGATAGATAAGATGTTACTTCGTTTAAAAACTATTCTATGTATATTGCAAAAAACATAAAAACACAAACAATAATTAAAATTAGAATTTAGAAAAAAATCATACAAATCTGATTTAAATAAAAAAAAAAAACTGATTTAAATCAAATAAATAGAATTTTTTTTTTTTTATCTTTTAAATCATGGTTTTTTTTTTTTTTTTTTTTTTTGTTTCCAATCCTGTATTCAAACATGCACACATTTGTATGCACACACACATACATATATCTTGAGGGGGGGGGGTAATAAAAATAACCTAATTAAATTGTTCAGAGTGTTATAACTATAGCAAAAGTTGATTTTATCACTTTTCCTCTTTAAGACTTTTTTTAAGAAAGGTATTGTATAGAAAACATGTTTAGCAATAAATTTTCCAATTTGATATATATATGTAGTAGAAAATATTTTATGAACATTTTACAAGGTTTTAAATAAAAATTTGAATTTTCCACCATTTACACTATCTAGACCAATAAACACAAAAGATAGATAATGATTAATCAAACAAAAACTGGAATGAAATGCCTCAGCAATTGCGAAATCGCTATCCAAACAACAGTGTTTGCATATATAAACATTTGATTATGCACAAATAGTGTTATATAATCTGATTTCTAGTTCTGTACAAAACTGAAGAATATATAATGAGGAAAAAATAATGTGACAGATATTTATATAATACAGCATTCTAAAAATCCTTTAATTTGATGAAAACTAAGTTGTTCTTTACTGTTGGATACTGAAACATAGTCTGAGACACTACTCAATACACTTTAAATCTTTTGAAAATTAATTATATAAGATATAATAATTTACAAATACAGGGTTCCTACTCTCTTTCCAGAACAAAAATTAAGGACTTTTTAAGGACTTTCTAAAGACCTTTTTAAGGACCTACTTGAAATATACGACATAACGACAGAAACCCTATTTCCATATTTTAATGATTATGAACCAGACAAGGCATGTTCAATAAATGACTTACAATATTTCAGAATTCAGTTTTTAAAAATGCCTTAAAATTAATATAAGATAAATCTATTTGACAAAATCTAATTTTGAAATATGTACATCTAAAGGTGTTTGAGTGATCAAACTAAAAATAAATTGTGAATAAAAACGATATTATAAACAGTACTTCCTGGGGTTTTTAAAAATGACTGGTATAAATATTTATATAATAGTTTATATTTATATATATATATATATATATATATATATATATATATATATATATATATATATATATATATATACTAGCTGATTATAACCAATGTTGCCTGGGAAAGAAGAAAGTTTTAGACTTTTCTATTACATTCAATGCAAGAAAAATTAAACTTCCATAAGTAACTGAAATATCTACAAACACCCATCCTCCATGCTTTGTTCAATTAAAATTTGCATGACTGTTAGCTATTAGGAAAGGGCAGCTGACTTTATACTTTAAACCTTTTAAGTATACAAAAGATTATATATTTATCATATAAGAAAACTGGTAGGAAAATCACATGAGACTGTGGATCTCATCGATGGAGAAATTGATCGCATTCCAATTTAAAAATTAAGGAGTTTTTAAGGACCTTTGACAAAAATTAAGTAGTTTTAAGGGCCCTTAAAAATGAAAGCTAAAATTAAGGAGTTCTTAAGGACTTTTAAGGACCGTGCAAACCCTGAAATCCATAATTAGCAGTAATTTATACATCAATAAGTTTTCCTTCGAGTTCTATACATTTATGACTGGAACTGTATAAAACACTAAATTTTCTATTTTACATTTTTTTTCTAATAAAGCCCTAGAATAATGTTAAAATAAGTTTTGATTGTATATTGATTTTTAATAAAATTTTTGAAATAATACATTCAGAAATCTATGTATCTTAAAAACATTTAAACATAAATTTTGTTTAAATCAAATAAAAAAATATATACCTGAACAGAATTGGTTGCATTTTCTGGAGTTTTATCCTCACGAATTCTAATAAAGCGGGGAAATCGCAAGGAAATGCCCTTTTCTGGATCAACCTAAAATTTATAAGCAAAATTGATAAATTTCTATTAACAATCATGCAATCCACTTTTAAAATAAATATCTAACACACCAGGATTTAACAGAACTGCATGATATCATATAAAATGGAAAGTAAACTTTCCATTTTATTAAAGTTATTGTTCATTTAAATCGGTGGTTCCCAACATAGACAATACTGACCCTCAGGGGGCAGTGAGACAATGCTGGTGGCCAGTGAACGTTATGCCTGCCTGTTGATTGACTGGATAATACCAACTAAAGTTGCATTAATGTTTATAATTGAAATTGTTATTGAATTAATTTTTATATTTTATATAAAACTTATATGTATATACCATGAATATTAAGTATTGTAACTTGATGATTATACATTTTTAATAAATGCATTATCTTTATACACCTGAAGTAAAGTGACTCTGTATTACAAATTTGAAAATTGTTTTCTTATTAAAGGTAACGTTTATATTGTCACATTATACACTGTTAAGTTTTACTTTTTATGTTGGAAGGATCTTTCAGTTTTTTAAGGTAAAAAATGAGTAAGGGAGGGAGCCATTGATAAATATGAGGTAATTACCTGTTCTCCTCCCTTTTTACTGAGCGTAATTTGGTAATCCCGTGTGATTACTAACAGTGTATTGTACAGTGTAACCGGGACTCATTTCAATTCCTTTCAATTTATTTTCCCCGGTTAAACTGTGACGTCACTGTTTAGTTATTCTTCCTCAGAACCTTTCTTTTGGCAACAATTAATATTCACCTTTTTTTCAACCGAGAAAGTATATAACCTGGCACATGTTTGCCGGGCTGTGGGAATTGTTAGGTTGCTACATACCCATCAGGCTGCCATCCAACGTAAACTGTGTGAACTTGTTTTTCAGTTCAATGGTCTTATGTTTTTTTTTTTTTAAATAAAAAGCAAGTTGTCTTTTTAATCCCCCCATTAAGTCTGTTTTCCTTTCTCTGCTATAAGCTATTAATTCTGCTGAACTTTGTTATGAGCCTTGTGATTGCAACAGGGTGGTCAAGTGGCAATATAAGCAGGTTTTGGCTTTCAAACTTTATTTTTAAAGTATTAAATAAATTTACTACATTAATTATCTAATATACACAATTTTTAGCAGTAATAAAACAAACTTAACTTATGGGTGGCACCAGAACTAGTTATTTCCATGTCCTATGTTCTGTGTGAAAGTGGGCAGACATTCAGAAAAATATATTTAATCAACAGCATTCAACAGGTTTGGAGCACTTTGAGACTCAGACCTACTACTTAAAGTGAATTATAAACAGTTACAAACATTTATGCCCCCTTGGGAATCGAACCCATGAACTCCAGAACCTAAGGTCAGTGACCTAACCATTCATTTGAACATTGCTTCAGAGTGCCTCAGTAAAAAAATTTGATTTGTAACTATATAAAAGAAAATTACTTAAATGTTTTGCCTCTTATAATTCAGTACTTCTTGTTCCCTACACTTTAAATTACAGGGTTTTTTTTATAAAGGGGGCCGTTGAACACATTTTGGCCACATTTTGGCTCCTTAGGGAGGTGGTAGCTTTAAAGAGATTGAAGATCACTGATTTAAATGAAATTCAAAGGAAAAATAATGGTATTCACTGGCAATTTAAGTGCTAGCAGAAGTAGGAGTCAGATTTAGCCAGAAAGCATCCTCCTAATATCATCATAACAGGAATGGAAGTTTTTACCCCATTTCTAGATGTTCTTACAAGACAGGAAAAAGCAAGAAACGGGGGGAGGAAATAGCCCTGGAAAATTTTATGGAAAATATCAAAAAGGATGAAAAAAAAAAGTATTAGTGAAGAATGCTTCTAAACAGAGGGGGAGGGGTATTCTTCAATCATTTCAATAACAATAAAATAATAAATTTTAAAGATATAGAAATATGCTAAACACATTACATTTAAATGGAATAAATTTTACTCTAAGTAAAATCAGATTACCTTAAATTACCAGAAATTAATCTTTTAAATAAAGGCAAGAATTTGACTTCTTTTGTAAGCAAATATTTTATTTGGGCTCTCTTGAACACTGCCTGCCTTTCTGCCCATATTCAATGAAAATGGTGTCTCTTTTATAACTGTTGTACAATAACAGATTCCATGCCCTTTGCCCCTGAGCATTTAAATCTCTTGAAATTGTAAATGATCCTTGTCTTTTTCAGCATCTTGCAGTGTACTGTCAAAGTGGATTACGCAGTTTCAATCTTTGTTTTAAGATTTGCAGCCTAGCAAATTACGCCACAGCAGTTACAGGATTATTTGACAGTCAAAGAGAAGGTACTGCATGTCTTTAAACTATACAAATAGTATAAATGGAAGTAATTTGTAATTTTATTTCTCTGAAAATCTGGAGATGTTTCTTATGAAATTTTCTGAATTTCGAGGCTTTCCAAGAGCACAAGCAATTCTGCATTTCTACACTCCTTTTACTAATTTTTCAGTGAACACTGAAAAATTAGTATGTGTCCTCTTGAGGTTTGTTTATTTATAGAAACTGATTTAACCTTCTCTGACTTTTTGAATCCATATATATGCAGATTCATCCTTTGCCACCTCTGTTGATAAAAGTGCAAGTGTTCAGCTTGCAAATTGTAAATCAAGAATAAGCCTATATTTGGAGCATTTTTCTTCAAAAGCATACTATATTTTGTACACACATAGCATTTTGGTCTTATTTAGTATAAATCTTTGAAAATATATAACTTATTCACAAAATATTTATAAAGTATTAAGAAATAGGTAATTTTGTACAAAAAATTATCAAAATTTTTATACTTATTCTAGCAATTCTATACTAAACTAAAGTTTAACTAAATATACTTCAACTTCCTTTATACAGCATAAGGCTAAGGTACAGCTAAGGTACCTATCTACCTACCTGTGCAATGAAGTACAATTTTTGTAATATTTTGAAGACTAGCAGAAATAGGTCAAATATCATAGAAAAATGCAGAATGCAGTGGTATCAGAGATGATACTGATATTAAAGAGAACATTTATAAATAAAGTGCATTCAATTATGTTGTTTTAATATTAATTAGAATTACAATCTTGTATTTTTATGTAGCTTTTCTGAGACATTCATGTCCAATCTGCACCCATAATTAGCCTCTATATGCTTATCCCAGCAGTTGTCGGCAGACTGCAAGTACTGGGCAGCTCAACTCAGCAGACCCTGCTGAAGTGTCTGGCATATTGCAAGTGCCACAAGTGAGCATCCACAGGAGAAAAATTAGGAGGAAAGAATTTAAGATAAAAGTGGATGCTCTAGTAAACCTCGTACCCATGATACCTGAATTAGTGAGGATTGTGTAAACCTTACAGGCTAATGAAACATCTTAATACTTACATTTTGGCTGATTTTGATTTCAGTAAAAAAAGCTTACCAGCACCTGATCTACATTGAGAACATTCAGCCTCACTAAATGTCACTGGGGTTGAAAATAGTGAAAAAGTACAGTTTTCATTTTCTGGTTATGAACTGCTAACAACATAATTTTCATTTTTATGTGAGAACTTCTTCCTCTTATGCTCGATTGGTTAAGAGAAGGAATTCATGAGTTATAAGTGTGATTAGAAATAAATTTATTTTAAAATAAATGATGAAAATACCTATAAAAATCTGTTAGCCACATACCACAACTAATGAAGAGCTTCTGCAGAGAACCAACTTAACCCTTTCGTGGGCCATTTATTTCTCACTCCAAATTCCCAAACTTTCAAAACAGAGCAACTAATTTTATCCAATCGACCGGACAATTGATGACAGTGCAAAACCGAAGCAGGAATCAGTCTTCCTGACGTTTCAATAACAAGACCAATATATAATATAATGGGTTTCCCACAGGTGTATTCTGTAACATCATGTAGGTGAAGTAATCTTCCCATGGCCCACGAAAGGGTTAAAAAGCCTAGACATTAAAGTAAGAAGGCGATGTTCTGGCCATATCCAACAAATAGACTTAAATACCTAGTGTGAGTACCTATCAAAATTACCTCCACATGGCACTCGACAATGTGGATAAACCTGCTAATATGGACAAGCTGAGTACAGGGCAGGAGGGGATGGGAAAACTAGAATGAAGGCCTTGTATGCCTCTGGGCATGAAAAAAGTTATCACGATGAAGTGGAATTGATAACACAAGAAATAAAATTTTTTTGTCTCCCTTCAACAGTCAGAAAATTAAAACTGATTCTATACACCTACAAAGATATATATCAGCAAGAGGATTCAAACTCACAGAGTAACAGTAGTTATTTAGCTGTTTGGTCATCATTGAAACATTCTAGTAGTCATGAAATCTCTAAACAGAATACTAATTTATAACTGATAAAAAATTTAGTTTTAATATTTAAAATGACATCCTGGATTTCCAAGTCCAATAAGCTAATCACAGGGCTATCTTGACCTACAGGATGAAATTACATTTGAAATTGAGGAATTACTTGAAGTATTTACATGACTGTCAACATACCATTTCTGAAAATTCCAGAAGTGCAAGATGCGTAATTAGTCAGAAAAAGGGTTTGCTGGCTTTTATATGAATCTCGATATATAAAACTTTAACATGATATTTAAGCAAAATTAAAGAAAAGACTTAAGGTTTGAAATATTTTCTTTTTTGCATGCACAAATTACAAAAAGCAGTAAAAAGTATTAAATTTTAGACTGGGTTAGAACAAATAAACTACCAGATTATTTTTTTAATGCACAGTAATATTATAAAATATCTTTATGGCATATTCCCATACTCACAAAACCTATTTTCTAGTTTTAAGAGATTCATTCCCTATAACTGAAATGAAAGAATCCATCTAAATTGGTTCAAAATTGTACAATCTAACAAAGCCCATAAAATCCATTCAATGTATGGCCAAAAAGTATAAGCTTGCAGTTATGTATCCTAATAAGAAATATGATTAAACTCCTGCAATTGATTCAATACTATAGCTATCACATACAACAGGTTGTCAAATCTTTGGAAAAGCTAATAACTGCTTTATTTCTCCAATAAGTAATGCTTTAATGAAATTTAACAAATTGTATTAAAGTAAATAAATAAATAAAATCAGAAATAACTTACTATTCCCATGGCAGCTTTATGAATGGGAGATATGGATAAATCAGCACATTTGATTTCCCACACTTGAACAGGCTCAAACCACTCATCAGGTTCTAGGCTGTGGTCATAACGGAAGTAAGACTTGGGTTCTTTGATGATGTGTTGTTTTAAAAATTTGGTGTGGGCTTCTAAATTATCATCTTTGAAGCCAGTTCCCAACTGAAACCATTAGCATAAGCAATTTATAATTTATACAAAATTTATAAAACATTAGAGATATGTAACTGATCAAAACATAAAAATTTACCTTGCATATACTTTGAAATTCTTCATTGTCATCATCATAACATGCCAATAAAAATCCACCATAATTGCCAGTTCTTTTGCCTTTTCCATAGTAACCTCCAATAACAACAAGGTCAAGTGTATCACCAATACCTTGGAGGTAATCCTTTTTCAACTAAATTAAAAAACGATTTATAGATCAAAATGGTATTATCGTTTAATCTCTTATCTAATAAATTTAAAAATCAGTCTAACTAATCTTTAACTATTTTATCTAATACATGCATAACTTTGAAAGATTAACAAACTTCAAATTAAATAAACTACTAATTTTCTTGTCATAAAAAATTAAGTTATAAGTGAAAGAAATTTTATGAGAACACAATCAGGGCTATCACAGAGTAAAGTTGCTTTATTTGCATAATATTGTTTAACTGTTCAAATTAATAACAAACTTTTAACATCTTTATAACTTAACAGCAAGTAATATCTTAACTAATATGATTTTCAATTTCATTTGTAAATTTCTCTGTTATACACTGTAAAGACAAGAAAATGAAAACTCTAAATTTTCTAAGAAATATTTTGTCCAAAAATCTTTGAAATATCACATATATTACAATAATAATTTTCTTAATTAGCTTAATTTTATTAATTTTCAGAGAATTATATAATTAATTCAATTAAACATTGTGTGAACTTTTTAAAATCAATACAGCATGAGAGCAAATGAATTAATATAGCTGGTTAATAAAAAATTGCCAGTGCATCCCCACAATAAAAAAAGTAAAATTTTTCTAGATTTTTTTTTTAAACCTTTATTCACTGAAATAGTTGTTAAGCTCAAAAGTAGTTGCAAAACTGCAACTTAGTTGCCTGTGGCAGCTCTGCATAATGTAATTTTGAAACATAAACATCTTTATTTTTGTTGCTCTTATACAAGGCCCAAACACTATAACAGCAGGACTACACAATTACTAAACTGAAATTTAATTTTCAACATCTTCACTTCTGAGCTTTTGATAGATATTTGTAAATTTTAAATCCAGTTTGTCTATTTTGAGATTTATTTGTCTAAAGTAGCAGTAAAAGGGAAAAAAGCAATTAAGATTGCAAAATACAATATTAAAAATAAAGTATTGTATATTATCAAATAATGTTCCAATAAACTTACTTTTAGCCAATTGTGGGATCGTTTTGCTATTTCATAAGAAGCATCAACTTCTAAAGATTTCACCATTAAACCTTCACAATTACCTAAAAAAAAATATTCCAATGTAACATTAGAGAAATGTAACACACACACACACACATATATATGTCAGGTTTCTAAAAAAGGGGGTAGTTGGAAATTACATGAGTTATAAGCTATTTTAAAAGGGAACTCTTTGATAATAATAAAATAAATGAAAAAGAACCGCGCTTGCGAAACCTTTTGGATTAATTCGGTGAAGCACAGAGATATTTGAAAAATTTGATGATTAAGCGAACTGATATGAGTTAGCACATGGACATGGAGCTGTCAACACTTTTTCATGCTTAGCTCCACCACAAACAAATGAAAATAGCACAAGTTTGCGTTTACATGAAACAGTGATTTAATAAACTCATTATTATCAAGAAAGACTGTTTTCCATTCGCCTTAACACTGGACCATGTCATATATATATATATACATATATATATATATATATATAATTCCCATATGGATAAATTTTATAATGTTAATAACTGTATCAGAACAGTAAGTTTTTGTAAGCAGATTTTAACTTTAGGAGATTTATATTGCTTTTAAAAATTTCTGACCCAAGCCTTGATAGCTGCATGTTTGTAATTGTATCTTCAGAAAAAGTAGGGAATTTCTTTAGATATTATGCCCATCTTTAATGCCAATCATCCCTTGAGATGTTATGTTTGTAGCAATATGGTCTATATTTTTGCTACACAATATGTAACGAGATAAGAATCTACTTCAATTTCAAAAAGACTATAAAAATCCGTACCAGCAATAGAATTCAAACCCAAGGACTCATGCAGTATTTAACCCATTTAGCCATCATCTGGTTACCCAGTAAGAAGACTTTTTGATGCACAGATCATGTAGTAATTTAATCAAATGTTGATCAAGGGTTTGAAATTTCTTCCTTTAACCATAAACTAATTTAGGTATCCCATTATCTACAACCTACAATAAATAATATCATATGCACTGCATCACAGTCTAACAGCAATATTCACCAGCACGAGTTAAACCAGAGATAATGAAAAAAATATGAACAGTTTGTAAAAGTTTCTTGGAAAGAGTTAAAAAAAATGATAGAAAGAAAACATTTATACACTTAATACATAATTTGTCATATGTAAATAATATTGCACATAAATAAAAAAATAGGATAAAGACAATTTAAATAAATCCCAAATTAAATAACTTCATTTGTAACATTTAATTTGTAAGAAAAAAAAATCAATTTAAACACCAAAATCTCATTTTCAAAAAAAGGAGGGTTACAATTCAATTGGACTTCTTATAGAAAAGACATGATTTCTTTATAAAAAAAAAAAACATAATCTAAAAAAAATTAATATTAAAATTCATAAATAAAGTTTAAGGACTTGAAATGTGAATAACCCTAGGAAAGGAAAGAAATTTTATAAATACCTTTAACAGATTCATCTAAAAATTCTTGCATAGTTTCTGCACTGTTGCCATCTTTGTATTGGGCAAACATGAATTCATTTTCAACTTCCTTAAAAGATGAATGCAGAAGACTTCGACGTTCTTTCAAAGGCTTTTTTACTAATGATTCTCCATTCAAATACAAGAGATCAAAAGCCATTATACAAACCTGGACTGTAATCTCAGATTCAACAGCATCCTAAAGATCACAAAAATAGATTTAACATACAAGAAATAAAAATTATTTGCTTTTCATTTTAACTGAGCTAACATAAGAAAGGTTATTCAAACACAGTGCTTTTTTAAAGTGCATGAAAAAAGTATAACAAATATGACTACTTCTGCGATCAGTACATAAATAATAAATTACATTTGTACCTAAATCAAGACAAATACTTTAAATTTAATACAAGGGTATCTCTCAACAAGTAATATTTATGATCAAATAAAAAGGAAACAAGAGGAACAAAATATTATTCTAGTAGTATTTTAAAAAAAGTAATTTTTAGTTAGAAAATTATTGCTAGAACAGCTTGTAAGAAATATCAGTGATAGTTAATAACGAATACAGAAAACAAATGAAACTACCTATCAGTATGAACACTGAAATGTAGACAATTTAAGTTATTAACAGTTTTTAACACATGTATTTCTGATAATGCATTCTAATAGCATTTCTTTTCATATTAATATACATTTTTAATACAGAAAGTTTATTTAACAATATAAAAATGGAGCAGATATGACCAACAATACCTGTTTCACAGGTTAATAAATTGTACATGAATATTTAATTAATACTAAAATCTTACATACGCTGCAAAAGTTAATACTGAACAATTGTGATACAACATAATATTAATACCTTTATTATTTCAGGCTAACAAACATAACCACTGGTATTAAACAAACATCATAGAATTATCTGTTACAAATAATCTTCAAATGTGTTATGTCCTAATTTATATATATATATATATATATATATATATATATATATATATAAATGCACCCCTATTTTAAAACAATTTTTCCCTTAAAAGAGTATTAAAAACCCTTGAATATTTTATTTACATATGACTGATCAAAAAAGTTGTTTTTTCCCCTTTCCAACTGTAAATTACTAATAATTTAATTTGTAAATTACTATTAATTAACTGTAAATTACTTTATAATTTGATTTAGTTATTTTAGCACACAGATAAGATGACTTACATGACACCATCTTACAGTTCTACCTATTTAATAATAACATACTGAAAAGATGATTTACATAATATCATGTTGGAACTAGATTGTAGCATCAGAGTAGCCCAGATTTATATTTTTATCTAAGGTGAGTCAAAATACAGCTTTTTGAATTGAAACTTAACAGCAACTGCATTAGCACTCACAAGATGAAACGGTAATTCACAAAGTAAAAAAGGTCACATAAAAATAAAAAATTATAAAATCCTATACAAAGGATTTGTTATTCAAAAAGTATTTCATATGAATGATGACATAAAGATATGTGTACTTTCACATACTTTATGTTAATTTCTCATCATCCATTTTATGACACAAGAATAAAATTTTTAAGACAGCCCTTGAAAACTGGCTAATCAAATAAATATAAGCCTAAACAAAGGAGTGCCATGTGTTTATTCCTTGCATTGATGACACTAAAGAGCAATTGAGAAACAATATATGAGGTGCATTCAGAAAGTAAGTTTCCCGATGTTTTCTTCTTTAAAGTAAATGTAATTAGCCCTGTCAACTGCGCATGTATAGCAGATCAATGACGTATTAATCATATGCCAGCTGGACAAGTCCCGATTCGTGCCAGTAGCAGGGTAGCAGTGATCCAAAATGGAAACTCTAATTCCTTCTTCCATTGCCTGCAAGGTTCAGCCGATGATCTTGAATGCACAAAGCATTGTGCCAATTGAAATTCATCGTCAGCTCTACCAGATCTGTAAGTCAAACTGACACCCAAACACAAAATTCAACACTTAGGAGCAGCACTGACGTTTCTGCTACGGTATCACGATGACGGCAACAAGTTCCTGGACAGGATCGTCACGGGCAATGCCACTTGGATTTCGCACTTTACCCCAGCAACCAAGCAGCAGTCAATGCACTGGCATCATAGTGGATATTCAGTCAGGACCAAATTCAAACAGACACAGTCAGTACGGAAAGGGGTGTGCACTGTGTTCTGGGACAGGAAGGCTGGTTCCATTCACGGGTGGTAGAGTTCTACAACAGAGGTATACAAAAGTTGATCTCACAATACGACAAGTGTCTCAATTCTGGTAGGTGGCTATGTTGAAAAATAGCTGAAACATTGCTGTACTTGTTGCCAATAAATATGTCCGTGAAAGTGTGAGTTATTTTTTTTATTTTAAATAGGGAAACTTACTTTCTGGATGAGCCTCATACAATATTTTTCAACCAGTGCTTGGAAGAGGGTTAGTCCCTGGTCAGAAGTAGTGTGAACAAATTTATAGAAAATGAGTATAACAGTAACCTTTGAATGTATACTGAAGCCCAAAGTTTGACATAATATAATATGAATCAATCTACTACTAATCAGCAAAAACAAATGTGCTTTTAAGTTTTACTAACTTCCATTTTAATAACCAATCTTCATACATACCTTCTTTTTTCGTGTACTGAGAACTTGGAATGGTAAGATTTGCTTAGATTCTCTGTCCCATGCAACAGCCTCAGAATCAAGAACAAATGATTTAGTAGTTTCATTTACTGCTTTTTGCAATCTGGAAATAACATCAGGATATTTTGAAGTATTATCTTCTTGATTTCGACTGAAAATTTTCACATCTCCCTTCTCTGTCATGTGAATCTGAAATATTAAGAAATAAATTTTAAACCATGGACATTCATTTAAACTTATAAGACACATAACATAAGCAGAGACTGACAAAAGTTGTAAAATCTTAGGAGCCAGGAAAAAATCTTAGGAGCTGATGGCACAAGTTCTTTCTTCAACTTAATGACTTTAACGCATTCATTGTGGAATGAAACATGGGTCGCCAGGGGCATTTTTTTAGTCGCCCAGGTTTTGTCGGACTGTGAACATAAGCAAATTTTAAACAAATAAGAACAAAATGTTGAAAATTCTGAAGAATTTAAGACATAGACATGAAAAATGGGTGAGATCTTAGCTTTCTGGTATAAATAAGGATGACACTTTTTGGTTCTAAAATGGTATAAAAATATACTGACCATATATCAAATGTAATAAAGTCTAAGTATCAGAAATTTTATCAATCTACCTTGCTGCATTTTTAAAGTTATGTTCAGATAAAACATAAGAAAACTTTTGGCAACTATAAACTATAACACTTTTTCTTCATATCTTTCAGGAGAAATTAAAAGTATATTTGAAGCATACTTTATAAAATAGTAAAATCTTATTTTTCAAACTCTACTTTCAATCTTATACATATTTAAGATATTTTTCATGTCTTCTATTAAATGGTAATGCATTTTGAGGATTTAAGCTTTATACTCCTCTATCTATTCTTTAAGCTGATGCCAACTTTCATGAAAATTAAATCAATGGGAACTAAAATTTCCATAAACTATCCCTTTACAACAACAAAAAGTTATTAGCAAAATATAACATTGTCCATTATAATTCCCTCAATATTTAAAATCTATGAATTTTGTTTTTGATAGTAGGAAATAATTACTACTATGTTGAGATAAAATAGCAGATACAACTATTATGAAACCAAATTTCAAATCAATTGATTAATAAGAACAACTATTAAGGGAAAAAAGATTTTGCATGGATAGTCTTTATAAATATTTAATTATTATAGTTACTGTACCTGTAACAATACATTTAACTACACTTTCAAATGCAGTGGAAAAGGACCAACTTGTTCAATTTTACTAGTCAAGCCAAAAATTTTTATTTTTTTTTTTAAATTTGTTGTAAATTCAATTTTTGTAGCTGCAATTGCATTCTAAATAAACAAAATGACAGATAACTCTGAAAACAGTAAATACAAACCTGTGCTCTTTCTCCATCATACTTGAATTCACATGTAAAGGCATGTTTATCAAACCTTTCCAGAACTTTATCAATTCCAGCTGTTGGGTGGGCTAACATAGGTTTTAATGGCACACCTGGAGATAACTGACAACGTTCGGGAAGAGCTGAAATACCCTCTTTTAAGATAACTGGTATAATCAGGTCATAATTTGGACATTCACTGAAAGGAAATAAGACGGACATTTCAAAAAGGTTTTATTAATTATTTTAACCAAAACGATGTTTTAAACTTTGATAACCCAAACATTAAATACATCAGAGCAGGATTACACAAAGATGTACACAAACAATAGTTCACTTGTGAACTTTTATGACAAAAGGGAGAGAGGGACAGACATGCCAACATTCAGGCACTTGTGTCAGGAGCAACAGCGGGGTTTGAAATTTTAACAGGCTAATTACAGATTATACATATCTTATTGGTTTCTAAATTAAAATTTAATTTAAAACATGTACACAGTAGTAAATTGTAAAAAGTAAATTAAAATTTATACATTTAAAAGTGTATGAGTAGCTTTTTTAGCTTCAACAACTTACTTTTCAGAACAGTGTTTCTTGTAGCAACATTGACCCTGATTAAAATATTTCCATTTTTCAAACATCAGGGATTCTAAAGTTTGTCTACTCATATTTGACTTAAATTCAGTTTGGTTTTTCTACACAGTACTGAAAACTTTTAACATGCTGTGTGAAAAGAGTAATATTCAGCATTATTTTTTGCAAAACTTTGTATTTAATTGCTGAATTGTAATCATTTAGCTGTTCAAAAGTTTTGTTATTTTCCGGAGCAATCTGGACAGTTTCCGGAGTTACCAAATTTTCCCATTTCTCCCAAGAATCCGGAGTAGATGGCATGTCTGGACTGATTAAAAGCATATTTTACAGGGAAATATAGTGTATATTCATTTTGCTATAACCCCACCCTTTTATAATCATGAACCCTCCCCACTTACACCATAAGAGACGTTTTAACCAGAATTCAGTCTCCAAATTACAGTAATCAATCCCTAAATAAAGAGAATTTTTTTGGAAATTTTAAATTAAAATTTTTGTTACAGAGAAGTGGAACTTTTTGTGTTCAATCCAGCTTTGATGAGTTTCAAGTTTTATTAAATATAATGGTACAGGATTGAGAAACATAAAAATTTAGATTTCACAATTTTCGCAAAATATAATTTAGAAATACATTAAAAGGAATGCTTATCTTATTTGAAGCATTTTGTAATTAATATATGTCTACAACTAATAGTTGAAGAGAAAAAGGCTGGTCAAGAATTTTACTGTATACCCTCTATAAGAAAATAATTATACTTTCTGAAAAATCTAGAGATAACAATTGCAAACATTATTTTGAAGCAATAATCTAGGAGTACTGATATTAATTCTTGATACATTTTGTAAGTCCTAGCACCAAACATTTAATTAACTGCATTTAAAGTAAATCAAAACATTTACAAGAAAATTAGCTTTAAAAATAAATCTATATTTAAAAGTAATAAAGCATAAAAACTTACCAATATGCCGTTTTAAGAATTAAAATTTGAGAATCCAAAAATTCTTTAAAACTATCTGCAGACCTTCCTTTAGAAGCATCAATTTTTTCTGGAGGATATGTCTGACCTGGAGGAGTTAACACAGCTGCTCGGGCAATGGCACATAAAACTGATTGTTCGGCTAAGCCAATTCTCAATTTCCCACTGAGAGACCTAATAATATACTTTGCTTCACAGTCTCTGCATGCAACAAATAAAACTTTTATTTTGTCTGTTTTCTTTGCCATAGACTGAAAAGGAAAAAAGAGAGAAAAGAATACATTCTGGATTGTAATTACAGTCAATACTGGCTATATGGACGCTTATATAGTCAGTTTTCTAAAGTCCCGTGCAACTTAATAAAAAAGATGTGTTAAAGTGCACCATTAATACAGTCATTTTCCTCTTATTACCGGTTATAGGTTAGTTTCATGTAACAATTGAAAAAAAAAAAAAAAAAATCAGTGCGAAATTGGAGGGACTGAATTCAAGCCTTTATTTCTCCCCTTTCTTGTTTGTAGACATCACCTCTCTCAGTTCTCTTGCCCCCTGATGAGAGGTGGACATCTGTCTGGTTATTGGTTGAAGTTATGTCTCCGTGCTGAAGTTGAAATTGAAACGAAACAAGTGAAGGAAAATTTTGATGCATTTGGATTACATCACGAATAGCTTCATTTTTTAATTATTTGAAAAGAAAGAATTTCTTCTCCGTGCCAAAAATGAATTGATTGAAAATTTTAAAAAATCTAATCTTTTGAAGGCTACTTTCGCCAAAGTTAATTCGATTACCCAAACGACATTAAGCAACATTTTAGCTGCCAAACTTTCGTCCTCAAGTATTGAAATCGGTGATGAAGAAAGAAAACATCAGCGCTTGTCACCTTATGGGAATGTGGATAAGGCTCTTCTGTTATGGATTAAAAATTTCACGGTGTATGCACAATAGGGTTGTATTGTTCCACATGTATAGTCACCCTGCTTATATGGTCAGATTTTTCTGGACCTGCTGAGATGACCATATAACTGATAGACTATCTGTTTTTAACAGAAATACTTTACAGTCAAAATATATTCAGTAGTTTTGTCCTATATTAACCAAGAGCAGAGCTGCTTTGAACTAATTAGTCAATGTCAAGTGTAAAATATTTAGATTATCACTTTAATTGATTACAATGGCAAACACCTCTCTGTCCCATGGAGTACAATGCTGTAACTGAAATAGATTTAGTTATAGACAAGGAAACTTCTCTTTCATAGGCTATCCCTGCAGTCCTCCCTCCTTCTGTTTAGCCACGTAGTCGCATGCTAAATAAATCAATCAAGTAAATAACCAACAATGAAAGTTATCCTCATGTACTAATAGACAGACCTTGTGTACGTCTATCATTAGATTTTCACATAAGAAAGAAATGGGCTACATGCACTAAATTTTATACACCGATCTTACTGTCTACACCCCCCCCCCTTTTTTTGCCCTTTAAGTTTTCAATACTGGACTATAAAAATTTAAATGTGGGTAGCTTGCAATGTCACCTTAGATTCGCATGTTCTGTCTGGAGAGACACCCTTCTATTTTAAATAAGAATTTATTTTAATTTCAATTTCTGCAGAGTTAATTTAAAATAGTTAGATAAATTTGTTATAAGATTTTTATGCAGCAACTTAGTATTTAGGAATAGTATCAAAATATAGTTAAAATGCAGGATACTTACAGCATTACCACTCATTTTGGCAATTTCAAGAAATTTTTGAAATACAGAAGCCACGGTTAATTTTGGAGGAGCAAACATAACTCGTTGATTTCCTCTACTGCTCTAAATGATAAAGAAAATAAACATAATGTAAGTTTATTTGTGATGGAATGATGATTTAACTTAAATATTAAAAGTACAATAAACTGGAACATAAAACAAATAACACAAATTTAAAATTATCATTATACTTTAACTAAGAATTACTAATAACAACAGGCATTTAAGCTGTCTCAAAAGGAGAAAACTAAATAAAATTGATTTAAAAAATAAAAATTTTTAGTACACAATACCTTTATATATATATATATATATATATATATATATATATATATATATATATATATATATAAATTTATAATTTGGTTTGACCTGGAGTGCTAGTATAATTTTTTTAAATAATAAGGATTGATACCAGGATCCTACTGTTTAAGGCAAATTTTGAACAGCTATGAATATCCATGCCAGCTTTAGGTATGGTTTGAAGTGCTACAGTCTACTGTTTTGTTACATATGGCTAATGAGACCTACTGCTTAAAACTAATTCCAAATGGATATGAACATCCATACCCCTGGAGTGGGATTCAAATTGGCAAACTTTGATACCAAAGAGCATCCCTTCAGCCATAGTTTGACACCTACTGTAGGATTCAAAACTGTGGACTCCAGAACCAAAAGACAACACCCGGCCATCCAGCCATCATAACTCTTTCTTTTCATAATTATTTCAGGAAAAATCTTATATTATTCCATCCTCTTACATATTTAGGGCAAAAAATTTATATCTGTTTGATTAAGGAAAAACTTTTGACGAAAAGAACCCAAACAAAAAAAAAGCTTTAAACTCAGGTAACAGCAATAATTATTCACATTATTTTGCATCTGAAGTAAAAGTTATTGGTGTACTAAATTCATTAAATAAATTAAATTTAAAAATTTGTGAGAAAGGTTTTTTTTTTTTTTCCAGGCTAGGTTCATTTTGGTGAACCTGGTAAGAAAATAAATAATATTTGGAAATCAAAAATAATCTGCAATACAACTTACTTCTGATACTAGCCCAAGATCTCCTTTAATGGCTACTTCTGCTTTTATTTTATCCACAGTTCTTCCAGTAGCTTGAGCAACAGCTTTCATTAAAAGAGTTTCACCCACGCCTAACTCAATTCCACAGTATTCTGGGGCCAAACGATTTAAGCACAAGTACACAGACTGCAACATGTCATCAGGACTCAGCACAATGACAGAACGCAAGAAGTTAGAGAGAATTTCTATTGTTTTGAGCCTAAAGAAGATAGTTAAGACATATATCAATAAAAATTAGTAGATGGACATCATTCATCAGTATACAAAATTGCTACTCACTGCAAAATGAATTAATATCATGTATATTCTTTCCTTTATTCTGTAACACTTGAATTAATCTTATCTATTTTCTTCAGTATGTTAAATAATATCTATATTTATTAAATCAGTGGTATCCTAACTTTTTCACAAAGTGGCTTTATTTGAGACATTAACTTCTTCCCTTATGAATCGAGTGACAATTGTGTGTGCCACTTTCGATCAAAGCTGTTCTCGTGCGTTGTGACCAGAAGCAGTTTCATCCCTAACTAAATTTTGCACACTTTTTTACAGGACAAACTACAATGCTAACTTCAGATGTATCCAAATCGGTATCTGTTTCTAACACTTTCCAGCACCATTATTAGTATTAATTTTCCTTTTTGCCATTAGGTTCAGTTTTTAGATTTTGTAAAGAATTTTTTAAGCACCAACAGTTAATTATTTATTGCATATAATATAATACTCTATTGCAATTACACCTAAGAATAAACAACCAACTCTTATATTGCAACTGTAACAAATAGTAAAGCAAAAACAAAAACTTTATCGCCTAAAAACAATAACATGTCTCATACAAAGTTTCAGTTTTGGCCAGAAAGAATCATCACGTGTGTGATACGAGGTTCTCATTTTAGGCACAGCAGTACGATCACATCTTCCATACGTTGTTTTAAGGCAAAGGGTTAATGCAACACACCAACCCAAGAAGTAAATATAATCAATTATTTATTTTAACTGGTCAAAAACTAGCAGTACGTAGAGTTAAAAATTAGGAAATATATTAATGTCATTATTTGATTCTTTTTATATAATTTGTGTTATGTGGAATAAAGGATAAGTTTTGACTGTATTTGAGTTAAAAACACTATGTGAAAATATTTTGAAAATTAGCAGAAAGCTTCTTCCTGCCACCTCATGTACTAGTATTTTAGTGTGATTAACTTCAATGCAGATTTTTGTCATGAAGAGAAAAGGATAATTTTATAACAGAAAAATTTAAATAAGTAGAGTTGTAGAATTTTTATGGATGGTTAAAATAACAAGGTGTTAATTTGCTACATTAAAAAGAAATAATTTATTCATATATAAAAAAAGAAAATTAAAACTATGTTGTTTGAACACCTTAAAACGAAAAGAAAAAAATGTTGATATTGAAACACACACTGTTAACTCCAACAAATGGACACATGCAACAGCTCTACAGAATTCTATCCTGTACTCAAGCTTTAAAATTTTTTTAAAGAGATTTGCAGTTTCTTGAAATAAATAGCTAATAATGCAATTGTAGAATTTACAATGAAATAATTTCAATATGATGCCAAAAAGGCAACTGCAAAACTAAAAGAAGCCATGTTGGTTATGCAGCAGCTACTATAAATGAAAAGTATGAATTTTCAACAAAAGTAATTTTAACTTTGCTATTGTAATATTTACAAAAAGCAATACCTGCAAAACAAATTACACTTTTCTCACAACAAATTTGCATAATCAGAGTAAAAACATTATACTGTTAAAAATTTAGTAAAACTGATAATTACACAAGTTTACAAATAAACAACTAATTTACCTTCCAGATGTGTTTTCAATTAATTCCAATGTTTTAGCTAGAGCTAAATATGGAACCTTTTCACCATGTTTCCAACAAGCATCTTCAATAGGATGGTAATTATTTTTTGAGGGATCATATACATTAGAAGCTGAAGTACTGGAAGATAAACATTATATTTTGAGGCTATATTGCAATATAACAGCATGACAAAATTATGCAAATATAAGTATTTAAACAATCAAAGTAAAATGTAATAAAAAAAATCAAACTACCATTGTCTATAGAATTAGAAAGTCAATTCAAATCTCAGTAAAATTACACAAACAATATTATAACAAATTCATTCAATCATTAACTTCTTAGCTATAATTAAATATTATATATATATATATATATATATTTGCATGTATGCAATGTGTTTTGTTTGAGATAGCAAAATCATAAATCTCTCTAGAAAATCTCTTCTACTTCTAGGCAGTTTGCATTTCAAGATTTCTTTAAGCATATTTTAATGTGTGATAAGATTGTGATATTTTTCAAGGTGAAGTAAAGTGACATTTTAAAAATTTGTGTTGGCAAATTTGCTTTTAAATAAAGATGTATCAAAATTATTTAAAATTAAATTTCTTTCTCACTTTTTAAAAAAACTTTAGTCAAATACTACCATGCAGAATTTTTCACTCTATCACGAAGTAAAATTTGTTTAAGAAACATGTAAATGCAAACTACCGTATATTTCCATGTATAAGGCGACCTTCAGGTAAGACAAGGTATAAATTTTCAGCCAATTTTTACAATTTTAGCATATATCCACCATATAAGGTGATCCCAAAATTCTCAATAATATTGTAATGTGTAGATATACGGAACTAACAAATTTTGTTTTTTTAGCACTTTGCAACACTACATTGAGATTGTTGCATTGACTAATACTGCATACTTGTTTATGAAATTAAGTCCTATTCGTAGTTATTTGACACGGCAACTATGCGACTAGTTATGCACTTGGCAGCATTGCCTTCAGACACATGCACTGACTTGATTCATTTTATAATGGTGTTTTGCAATCAACATTTTTTTTTTTTTAAACCTGTTGTATAAGATGACCTTGGATATTGGGGGATCATTTTTAGATTTTAAGTATCATCTTATACGCAGAAATATATGGTACCCAGGATTAGAACAATTTTCTCCATAGGTAACATGGTGCTAGGGGAATTAAATATGGTCCAATCCCCTTAAACCTGTTACACAATGAAATGCTATGTTATGTGTTTTTAACTGCTCAGTCAAAGATAACTGTTTATAACTTAGACTGACAAAGGATTACAAATCCAAATATGAAACTGTATTTCGAAGTTTAGGAAAATGATAATACTGAGTAAACATATTTAAATAAGTTTAGAATAAAAGTACTGCTTACAACAGACTATAATGCAACACATTCTGCTCTAAATTATTACCTCTTTACAGTTAACTTTTGTTTGTCCTCATCTTTTTCTGGAGTTTCAGCTTTAGTCTTCTTGGGAGACACTTTAAATAAAAAATTTTTTTTAATTAAATAAGCATTATTAACTATATTGAAACTACAGGACCCAGTCAGATTTACTTGACTATTTTTTTAATTTTTTTAAAGAACTACTTGATAAAGTGTTTGGAAAATTTAACCATGAGTAGAGAATGCCTTCTTGACACATTGTTATGAAAAATGAGTCACTAATGCATTTAAGGGACCAAGCAAAAATTAAAGAAAAGTAGAAAGTGGTTCACTCTGTACCAAAAAAGATACCAATGATCTGTAAATTTCACCAAATACAGACATTAGTATATACAATTGTTAGGATCAGTTTTGTAAGAACACTTATTAGTGTTGAAATAGAAAGCTATTTAAAAAATGTCTATTTTCTATGTGCATTGTTTGCTTAATACATGAAGAATTTAACACGAAACTTTACAAAAGTTACAGATATTTGACAAACAATAGCAGTTGCATGCCATTATATAAAATTTGAAATTAATATACTTAAAAAGTAAGATATGGACTGTAAAGAAAAATAATAATTTTCTGTGCATGAGCTAAAAGATACATTTTTGTGCTACAATTTTAAAGTCAACTCTATAGGGCAACTTGATCTTCTTTTTAGTAAATATAGTGAAATGAGATCACTGATAAGGAACATTTCACAAATTCAACTTGTGCTTTGTAAAAAATCTATTTGTTTTCAATATTCACACCCTTTTTCTTTGTTTCTGTAATAGCACAACTTTTTAATGAATCTCATCAAACATTTGAAAATTGCTAATTTGCATAATACACGAAGGCCTGCCTTGCAAATGAATATTTTAAAACATAAAAGTTCAGTTCGCGAAAAGTCCTTTATTAGGGTTCTCATATCATTCGAATTATTAAACAGCTTCACAATAATCACTGACAGCTTTATCAATTTTAGATACTCAAGTGACATTTTAATATAAGTTGCCCTTGAAAAAGAAGTAGCAAATAAATGCATCTTTAGTTCATGCATAGAAATTTACTATTTTGTATTTTTTAATATATTAATTTCAAATTTTAGTGGAATATTACCGCTATTGTTTGTCAAATAATCTGTATTTTGTGACTTAATTTTGAGAAGAATGGGTGAGAAAGTACATTCACTCTTCAAGGTTCAATTTTCCAAATATAAATAGTTCTTTAAAAGAATAAAACAAATAAAAAAATTTTTAAAATATAGATCAAAAGTAGGAAGTGTTTATATTAATGTAACCACATTAAAAACAGTGAACATATTGATTATTTATTATACTGAAAAAGCATATTAAATAAAAGATTCATACGGTAAAATTTACTATCAGCTTTAACACCTATATATACTTAATTTATATAGTGTTTATGCCTATATGACATGAATTTTTCACCAAAACATTTAGGGTAAAAACTCTAGAAAAATTTTACTCCATAGAAGTATTGCAGGAATTTTATATCACTCGTCTAAAACATCTTTTATATTACAATGCAATAGTAACTCTTTCATTAACTTCACACTAATTATTAGATCTCAGGAAATTCTTGGATACATTGCTAGGAAGTTACAGATTGCCCAATTTTTGGTTTGGTTCAGAACACCACAATATACTGTTTTCGCTACATGACACCAAGTTATTATAATAAGGATAAATTTAGGCAGTTATGATTAATTTCTTAAAATTCGTATTTAAAAAATGGATTGGTTGAAGAATAACCTTAAACCGTGTTAGACATTAATCCAGTTTGTTCCAGTATCAATTGGCTTATCTGTCTGTCAAATTTATGGTACATGCTATTTGCAAGATAAACAAACTGCCACTGTTTTTTCTTAAGGACAGGATGCATGTTATATACTTGTGTGTTAGATGTAATCAAATAAAATATTACATATATCAACAACATGTTTTTATTGACATTTTAGAAAAAAATGAAGGTTTATCATAAAATTATCATGTAATTTCACTAAAATTTCAAGCAATTTTTTTGAAGTTAGTTTTATGTAATTATAACTCATCTTATATGACTGGTATATAGTAAATTCTTTTTTATTATTTCATTTAATATTTAAATACCAGCATCCTTTAAAGTTTAAACTTTGTCATAAGCTTTAAATGGTTCCATGAAACTTTAAATTAGTATTAAAAAACACTATGGTTTCATGTTTCTATTCAATTACATACATGGTTTTACGTTCACTTACTTGTATACAAACTAAAATGCATACACAAAAAAATAAATTAAACAAAAAAATAAGTGTTAAAAATCAATTTTCAGAGAAGAATTTTTAAATCTAAGAAAATTTACCATTACTGATATTCTAGCAAATCTGGATATTAACAAATACAAAAATCTAAATGTAATTTCATTATAATTTCTTAATTATCAAAGACATTCAAGATTAGATTGCATAATAAATAAATATATACAGATTATACAAGAAAAACTAATGCATTTCCATCAGGCCTAATTTAGAAAAATATGACAAAAATTGTAAAATATATATTTTTTATCATTGATGTATGTATAATTCAAATAATTACTTTGCAAGACCCATTATAAGTATGGATAATCTGTAGTATTTGCAAGAGATACTGATGTATAATTCAGTAATTACTTCAAAGTTTGAAAAATGAATATAGAAAATTCATAACAGTTTAAGGGATTGAAAATGTTGAAATAATTGGGTTACACACACACAGAAGAAAAAAAATTAGAGAAATGCTGCTCCAAACAGTTGCAGCCTAGACTCAAATCTCAAGGTTTTGTATTGTTGTTTATATATATCAATACAAATACAAAAAAATTTACAGGAAATACCAGGAAAAGAACAAATTTCTTACATTTTGGTTCATTTTCATCAGTATCTTTAGAATTAGTAATTTCATCAGTATCTTTAGAATTTGTAATACTATCTTCAGCTTTAGATGATTTTGAACCATTTGTTTTATTTGTTTCAACCTAAAATTAAGGTGTAAATGTGGTTTAAAATATCTTAACATAAAATAAAAATAATAATCTTAAAATAAACAAACTATTAAAATTAGCCGTAGAATAACAAAAGCAGAAAATTCACATATGATAAATATTTTTTATAGTTTTTACAATAAAGAGCAAATCATTTTTATTATAACCAGCAACTATGCTAAATTATTTAATATTTATTAGTAGAATAAGCAAACTTATACTTGTGTAAAGAAGGCATACATCCAAAATATAATTCAATTACTTCAATTATCCTAAGAATGTTAAATTTCACAATTTTGAAATAATTTATATTCTCAGGATAAATGATACCCTTCTTTATTATTTCTAATTTTCAAAATACTTACGATAAATATGCTGTAAAAATCAGATGGTAGAAAAATGTAAGTTGTACAAAAATTATATACATGCATACATATATATATAAATATATATATTATATATATGCATATATATATATATATATACACATACACATACATATATGATTAACAAGAATGTAATAACATTGCCATATCATCTTAAAAGTTATCTTTAGAACATAATTTCACATATTCATAGAATTTAAAAGTATCAGAAAAATAGAAAATCTAGCCCCCCCCCCCCTCACAAAATAAATAAATAAAATGCATGTATTATATAAAATTTGAAGACAATAAAATTTACAAGGTACATTTTTCATAATTTATAAAATTATAGAAATTAGAAAAATACAGTAATATTTACATTAACTCTGCAATATTAAAGGAATGAAGTAGTTCAGGAATTCTGGGATCTCTAAGACCTGAGAGGTCAAATGGCTTTTAAAAAAAAGTAACTTTTAAATGGAAATTAATTTTAAAACCATTAATTATATTGTTACATTGTAACTGTTAATTTCTTATAATGAAAGTTTTGAAAGCATGTACTTATTTGTATTCATGCATGCAACACTGTTTCTTCTCAACCTTTACACAATTTATGCTATTACATATACACAAATCTAAAAATTACTTTCATTTTAAATATCACTTTCAGATGTAAAAATAATACTCACATAGACAAACCATTAACTTTTAAATTGCAATATCAATTGGAAAAAATTATGCTTAAATATGAGTAATCATAGAGAATTTCTTTAAATATCTGAAATTATTACTCAGTTCTTTTTTTCATACATTACAGTACAAACTGTAAAAAGATTGTAGAGATGTATTACTGAATGCATATAAAAAAATATAAATGAAACAAACTGTGAAAACTTGTAAGAATTTTTAAAAATTGATTATTTTTAATCATCTCTAGTATACAGTCTATCGGTTATATGGTCAGCTCAGCAGTCCAGAAAAATCAGACCATATAAGTGGGGGGACCATATATGTGGAACAATACAACCCTATTAGGCATATACCGTGCTTTTTTAATCCATAACAGTCTTATCCACATTCCCATAAGGTGACAAGTGCTGATGTTTTCTTTCTTGATCACCGATTTCAACACTTGAGGACCAAAGTTTGGCAGCTAAAATGTTGTTTAATGTCATCTAGGTAAATGAATTTGCTTTGGCGAAAGTAGCCTTTGAAACATTAGATTTTTAAAAATATTCAATGAATTCATTTTTGGCAGAAAATGATAAATTCTTTCTTTTCAAAGCTATAATTAAAAAATGAACGTTCTTATTTGTGACGTATGATCCAAATAAAACAAAATTTTCCTTTACTTATTTCGTCTCAATTTCAACTTAAGCAGGGAGAGATAACTTCAACCAATAAACAGACAGATGTCTACCTCTGTCAGGGGGCAAGAAAACTGACAGAGGCGATATCTACAAATATAAGAAAGGGTGAAAAAGGGGAAAGGGATGGAAATAAAGGCTTGAATTCAGGTACTCTCCGATATCGCACTGACTTCGTGGAAAACATGAAACTGACCATATAACCGGTAACAAGAAAAAGAAAACTGTATAAGCGGTGTACTTTAACACATGTTCCCTATTAAGTTAGATGGGACTTTAGAAAACTTGACCATATAGCCAGTACTGACTGTCCTTTTTTTTCTTTCTACATGTTTACTTCGGTGTACTTTTTTCAATTAACCATTTACTAAATTTATTTCATTGGCTTAATAAATATAGTTCTTAAAAAAATGAAATACACAGAGCAGGAGAACAATAATTTAAGCATTACTAAAACTGATGAATCTGATTCTGCAATGTCTTCTTCTTCATCATCACTTTCTATCACAGCTTTCTTCTGTCTCTTGGGTTTTTTTACTGGACTATCCTCAGTTTCTTCATGACTATTAAAAGAAAACCTAATTTTAAGAATGAATTTAATTTAAAATGCAAATAAGTATAGTGTTAAATAGCGCAAACTAAATAAACTATATATACTTGGCACTCTGCACTTAATGTGACTAATGATATCAATTGCTTATATATCATCACTTGGCACTCTGTATGTTATTAGACATATGTATGATATTGCATGATAAATCAATGTTATGTTTAACATCATTTTATCAATATTCACAATGTATTCAAAGATATTCTTTTCATTTGAATTTCTGAGAATTTCCCTCTTATATGTAATCAAAGTTTTACCCAGTTTTCAGAAATCATTATTCAATGTTGTCAGATAAGAAAACACATTTATCTAGAAATTTTCTTGCTCACTTGCATTTTCGATTTCGAAATGAAATGATCATTAGAGAAAAATCTAAGCCATTTGCAGAATTTTACTGAAATTCACTGGAGCAAGGATCAATGGTGTAACCAGATCTCAGAGACTGGAGATTTCAACACAATTTCGTTAATCAATATGAAGTGACAAGAACAATTCTTATCGCAGTGTAGTATTACATTTTATACCTTGCTCCTTGCTTTTGTCATATGGATAGAAAGCGAAATGATTTAACATTAAAAGAAAATTAAATTTAATTCATTATTACAGGTTACCAGAAGTAAGTCAGCACAATGCTACAGAGCAGTTAAACATTTCTCAGCCTCTAATGTGCAAAATTTTTAAAAATCGTGATGAACTTACTAGAAGAGATAAACAAAATGAAAATACGGAGTGCAAATAATAATTGAGCTAGTAAAGATGAACAAGTTGAAAAGGCTCTAAGACTTTGTTTTGAAAATGTTCAAGAACATAATGGTCGAGTCAACAGACCCCTTATGAAACAAAAAGCAAAACGTTTAGCTGTTCAAATGGGAAAAAGAGATTTTGTTGCAACAAATGGTTAGTTCCAGCGATGGAAGACAAGCGAAAATTATGTGTACAAGAGAATTCACAGAAATTTAGTACATGTGAATTAAAGGGACGGGGTAAATTTATCTAATTCTGCATATGATTTATTGATATCAAAATCAAGCTGTCCAAAACTGATCACATTAAGCACAGTTCACTGCATTATATTTATACATATCTGTGTGTGCATGTATATATATACACACTACATATATGTATGAATATACACACACACACATACATATATATATATATATACGTGTGTGTGTAATCCAATTTTGATAAAACTCCTTCAGAAAAAGAAAGCTCAACAGCTAGCAATAATAAAAATAATAATGCAGTCGGGCCAACATTGAAGAGAAAACAGAAGTCAATTTAAACTTTATTCCAGAGCGGCAACAACGCACATCTAACATTCTGGACAACATTCAACCGAAAGCCACAGAGTTCACTCTGATCGGACAGAAGTGTATCCAAGAATGATGACAGAAAGAATTTTCCCACAATAAAAAACAATAAGCGAATTAAATGCAATATCAGCAAAATGTAAAACTATGTTCCGCCAACAGCTGGGAAACTGCTGTATAGACAGAAAGTTTACAGTTTTATGACAGAAAGGAATGTTAAGTGGAAAATACTTCGTTGATTAAACCATTTAGAGGCTGGGAAAGAGATTTAAATGAATTAGAATAGTAGAGGGGAGGATTTTGAAGAAATATTAAAGTTAATTTTGATATATTGATATATATACACACACACACATATATATATATATATATATATACACATACACACACATATATATATATACAGAGAGAGACAGGACGAAATATCCTAATAAATTCCCCCCCCAACTTTTTTTCAAGAGAAGGCTTACAATTTTATTCATTTTGCTTCATTTCTCATAAAATTAATATATTTATACTATACCTAAACCAGCAATTTAACTGTCGCATAAATCAAAGGCAGGTATTACATAATCAAGCTCAAAAAATAAACAGGTCAATATTTCATTGGGAATACAAGGCTTACGCATAAGAATTACAACTGTTATGAAACACAGTTTTGCCAAAACATATAGATGATTTTTAAAGGCTTTAGAACTAAATCTTTGAATATTAATCTCTTAGATTGGTGCTGCTACATTTCAGATCTATTCAGAATAATAATTCCCAAGGAACAAACCATTTAAATTTATTAGTCAAGCTGACTGTTGATCCAAGAGATTTCACATTTATTCATTTCAGTGGAATTCTGCATGTATGGCCTTCAGTTAAATTATGGGAAGTGAACAAAGAAAACAACAGCTTGCAGCTTGATTTATCAAAATGTTTATACCCATCAAAAAGGTTATTAATTTTTAAAAATATGAAAATTTTAGTTATGAAATATGAAAATCACTAGTCAATTAAGCTGAGTTTATTTTAAATAATTTCTTCAGTGAATATGCAAAAAAATTCAATACCATCTTTTAGTTTTTTCTTCTTCATCTGTATTTTTATCCTCTTTTGCTTTTAGAGGAGCTGAAAAGAAAACAGAACTTTAAAATACCTTATGATACTAATACAAGATGAAAATAACTGATTTACAAACAAATAAAATAACAAAAATATGGTATCCATTTTTGAGAATCAAATTAAGATTCCTAAAAATAATTTAAAAGCCTTCCAGATTCAGTGTTAAATTCTTTATTGCTTGCCAAATATATATATATATAACCTTTATTATTGTATATCATCCTCAAAACTTTGATTAAGTGAATTATAACAAGAAACAGGAAAAAAAATTTACAACATCAAGAATAACAACTACAGCCACCATTGATAGTTTCACACAAATATAGGAATACAAATTAAACTGTAGCAAATTAGTTGAAATTCAGTGCCATCTCTTTTTCACATTCTAATATTAGGGTACTAGCTACAACTACAAAATAAATAACAATAAAGCATGCAAATATTATATCAATAGTTTGAATTAAAATAAATATAGGGATGTTCACACATTTTTGTGAAAATTTTACATATATAAATGAGTATGTATTTTTTTCCCTTTTCCCAGTTAAATGCAAACTTTGATGATTCTTTCCATCTTTATGTATAGAAATATTAAAACCATGTTTTTCAAATTTTTTTTTTTTTTTAATTACCAAATAAGAGTATTTTTCTTCAGAAATCACAAACATACAACCTTCAGTATACTGTTTCTCTTCCATTGACATTTTAAAACACAGAATATTTTTAATGCTACAGGTAATATTTAAACCCTATTCTAATTCAAAAGTCACATTTTAACTTTTTAATTTAAACTCAAGGAGAGAGAGTCAAAATCATTGCGAAAATGTGTGAACACCCTTTGTATATGTGTTTATGTATAGAATGAATTTTGCATAATGTGACAAACGAGGGGAGTAATAAAAGAGCTCATTTGAAATTTAAAATAACAGATCAACCATGCCTTATGTGAAACTATAGAGCAATTTGTCGCAATGTCACAAACTACCTATAATGCCCTTCCCATTCATTTTCATGTTTACAACAGCCAATAGACAAACAATAAACTGCCTTTCCATTTGAAACTAAAGCCAGAATTGTCATAAATTGAGATTTTCCCTAATATGTTAAATCGCCTTATTTACCGGTGAAAGTGGAAAGAATGGAAATGAACCTTATCTGACCTACTAAGGAAATCAATTTCTCAATGTTACCAAATAGGCAAAAAACATAATTACATATGTAATAAAGAAAGTGCAAAAAATATTCTGAAAAGTAAGAATGTTCATAAAAATAAGCAGACTTAATGGTGAGTGACAAGCCATGAAACACGAAAAATTGAAATATGAACAAAATCTATGACCGGGAATTCCACAAAAACATATCTAGCCACAATCTTTCAAATTTATCAAAAACTTGTCCATACCATAAGCTGTCAAATAAAATTGCATTAAACCACAACTGTGTACTGTTTTTTTATTCCCTTTAGAACATTAGTTCTGAGGAACTTTAATTTATAAATAAAATCACCTTAACATTTACTATTCAGTTTTCCAGGTGCCTGGTTAAGTTGGCTACTTATATATTCAAAACTAGAGAATTCTGTGCTATAAAACACTTGCTTCAGGAGAGATTTCATTAGAGTCTCACACTCTTAGTGGTTGTTACATTTCTTGGTGGTCAAAATGTAAACACTAAGGGAACACTTCAATTTTGCACTTCTCCAATGTTACAGTTTATAGCTTAGTTAAATCTATACCTTCTTATGAAAATTATACCACCCTTAAGATGGCATAATTTCTTCTTTTTATAAATATGTAATTTGTGTGTGGGGAGGGGGGTATTGTGAGAGGACAAAAAAAAGTAAGGTTTTTTACAACATATCAGTTCAGATTTGGCACACTTTTCTATTTCCACAATAATTCATAGAGGATTACACATAAGAAAGGTTTTGACGGTTATGATGCAAATGAACTTTTCTATCACACCTATCATTTGATAATTATGTAAAATTTGCCCTGTTTGTATATGCATAAACAGTGATACCTTGATCTACAGTTCATACACTGTTTTCCTGCATTGATCATTCAATTCATTTAGTCCGGAAATTGTTCACAAAAAATCATTTTTTTAGCATCATTATTCCCAGCTATTTTGTCTTTTAGCATCTAACATTAATAAAATTCAGCCAAGTTGCTTTGAATTCCCAGAAGCAATATTTTTGCATAATTTAAGAAAACAGGAAAAATTAAATAAAAAACTATTTTGTTAAAGGTAATTTTATGCTACCAAATTGCATTTGATGAAGATTATGAGTTGCTCCAGGGCAAATGGAAAGTTTATTGAGTTACACCTTAAAGATTACATAGCAATTTACTGTAACCTAACAATTAGCAGGGAGTCCTATTTACAAATAAGAAACAAAATCCTGGGGGGAAAAAAATGAGAAGGAAGAGTGAGACAAACTATAGTCTCAAATTTTTCTGAAAAACATGAAGCTTGTCAAATTGTTTATACCCAGGCACTGTAATAGTGATAGTTTTAGAAAAGAAGTTAGAAGAAGAAAGAAGTTAAAGAAGAAAGTTAAGAAAGAAGTAGGTATAAATTAGAAAGTATTTAAAATAATATTATGCATCAACCTAAATATGTCATAATTTATATCATGTTGAGTATTTGTAATTAGTGTTTTAAACAATTTATTCTGTCACACAATCTACCAAATTTCTATATCTATTGTTTATTTTTATGCAATGGTGTGAGGTTTTAATGTGTGAGTATGTATATGTGTATGTATATATATTTATATCTGTGTGTGGATAGATAGATATAGATTTAAAAAAAATTAAGACATTTTAAAATAGCATTTCAGAATTTGCTAAATTTTTGTTGATGTCAAATATATAATGGTATATATAGACCTCTACCATGCTAAACTCGAAGGACTGAAAACAGATCTTGATTGACTGATACAAAGATGAACAAACTAGCTCAGAGAAAAATGTAATCATTTAAAAGGGCTAAAATACACAGTATAATAGATATAAGGATATGCTAAAAATGAACGGGCTATTAAAAATGACTTCTAACAATGAGGTACTTACCAAAAAAACTGTGAATAGATTCTCTTTTCGTAGACTTTTTCACAGGACTGTTCTTTTCTTTCAAACCAGCTTTGGACTTTGAAGTTACAGCTTTCTTCGTGTCTTTAGGCAATCTTTTATTTTTAGAATTTTTTCCAATATTTTCTGATTTATCTTGATCAGGCATTTCCTCATTAGAAGCCATTGTGGGAGAGGTATCACAGTCATTAACTTTTTCAGGATCCTTAGAACTAGCTTTGGACTTCAAATTTACAGATTTCTTTGAGTTTCTGGGTGATTTTTTATTACTAGAATCATTTTCATCATTTTTAATTTCCTTTTCATCAAGTAATTCATCTTTAGAACTTTTTACTGGAGAGCTATCACTGCAATTGGCTTTTGGAAGATCACTATCAATGCCATTTTCATCTATTTTAGGTTCTAACTGATCTTTAACTACCTTTTGGTCAGCTCTTCTATTTTTTGCAGAGCTCATTTGTTTGCGAGCTGAAAAAAGATAAAGGATAATATGTTATGAAACTCATTTTAAAAAGCTTCAGAAAACACAAATTTAAGAAATGTTCATTACATTTCTGGTTAAAAATAATTTCTCATATATCCAATCATATATTCATACTTAGGTCTCATAATAGAAATGAATAGTTAACTAAAAATAAATTTGATTTGCAAATGTCAGGAGAGAGGAAAATTACAAGAGGGAAAATGAGCTTATAATGCTAGTGTGTCATGGCCTTATCAAACAGTAAGCGTGTACACACTGACAAACATTTCACATGACTCTCAGCAAAATACAATAGATTTAGGTGTCTTCAAGTTCACTTTTTACCACCTGGTATGGAAAAAGTCTAACTAGTTGAACTCGTCACACAAAATCGAAACAGGATTCGAAAGCACAAACTCAAGTACTAATGAACAGAACCCTACCATTCAGCCATTGCTATGGGGTACTTAGTTTTAACTTGCCTTTGTTGATTTATCTATCATTTTAACATCCACAATGACTACAATCTAGTGATTAAATATATATATATATATATATATATATGAATGAATTATAGTCTAGAAGTTAATTTATTTTTAACCAACAGTTTAGTAATTACATTAAACTGAGTAACATTGAATACAAAGAGTTTTTGAATACAACCAGAGAATCAATTCTACCGTTATTGAATAAAAAAAGTAAAATAATTTTCACTGGTATACATTCTACGAAAATTACTCAGATTGCCAATAAGTTAACCAAAAGTTACAATTGCAGGCTTATATTTCAATCTTTATCAAGAACTTTACTAAACATATTTTAATAAATAAAAACATTTCTTTAAAATATAGAGGTTATTTTCTTTACAATTAGAGTTGAAAGTGTAAAGACAATAGCACATAATGTACAGTTGGACCCCTATTTAACTAAGTCCCTAAAAAATGTTCATTACATGGTAAATTTGTTACATTGCAATTAACCTTTTAAAACATAATAGATTTTAAATTCATATACACTAAATATAATTTAAAAAATAAAACTTTTTTCTTTTTAAATTAATATCAATTTGTTTTATTTTACCCATTAAAAAGATATCTTAAAAAACAAGAATAAAGAAAAACATTATTCAAGAATACACTGTACTTTCAACTTAAAAAAAAAATTAATGACACTATTATATTTGTTATATTATTTTATGTCATTTTAATTATACATTACTACAAGACTGAAATGTCCTGAAATATTTTGTGAAATAGGAAGAAAAAAAATTAAATCACAGAAAAAAAGTGCACTTAAATAGAGACAGCACTTTGCTATTTGGAGGTAATTTTACAAAGAAATTAGTGAAATGTTCTTAACTAAAAAAAAAAAAAAAAAAAAAAAAAAAAAAAATTGACAAAATAGATGATTTTTAAAAAAGTTCAACTGTAAATGTTTGAATACTCAGTAACACATATTTGATTTAAAATTAATCATATTATTTATGCTACTATTGACACAACATTTCAACAAAATAAAATTACATACCCGTCTTTCTCTTGGGTATAAAATCAACAATGCCATTTTGATCAAGTGTTTCCTTCGTTTCACCAGTTTTATTAGAGGAATCATTTGTTACATTTGAAGTTGATGGTTTGGTGCTATTTTCATCAAGAACTGAACTTTCTGAATCCTAAGATAGTAATTTCAAACAAAAATCATTATATAATAACTCACATAATAACAAGAAGAATAAAAAAGCATTCAATATGAAAAAATTAATACTCAGGGTGGTCACAAATATATCTTAACAGTCCCTGATATTTCCCTGTCAATAAATAATTTTCCTGGATTAGGAGTTTATTTTAGCAAAATAACGACATTCGAACTTTTTTAAAATCACCGAAACATAATTAAAAATTGAAAAATTATGGAGAAAAAAAGTTTTTAATTCTAATGAAATAATTTTATTCCTTTAATTACAGTTAAACTAATTAGCAATTAAAAAACTTTAAAATTACTCATGTAATGCTCTAACTTTGCTCATGAGATTCTTCTTGTGATACATTTGTGCATGAAACTTTGCTACCCATTTTCTCCCAGCTCCCTTTCCCATGAAAAAATGCAGATTTGTGCTATTTTTAAAAAAATCAGTGATATTTTCTTTATTAATCCATATTGTTGAACTTCCCTGACATTTTCAAATTTTCCCAGCCTGTGGATATCGTGAATACTACAAAATTCTCCAAAGAATTTCTCCAGAAAAAAAATATTAATTTTTCCAGTAATTATTTATCCTCAATTTCTTATATAATATGAAACCTATGTTTACTTTATGAAGGCAAGTTTTTTTTACTGGAGATATAATCTTATCCCCCTTTACAAATTATAAATTCACATAATTTTCAGATATTTAGTTTAAATAATATTTTACTGCCTCATCATAAAGAAACCATACCACGTGATTAAAGGCTAATAATGTGTTAAATAAGGGCTGGATTGTTTATCAATATATTGTTAAATATTGATTTTCTTCAAGTATCGCATTAACAATATTTAAAATTCTGTTCTGCATAATTACAGTAATACTGTTTTTCCTCTGCACCAGATAGTGTGGATTGCAAAAAAACATCTTGAATATTCATTTATACCAATAAAACAATATTTTGCAACAGTAATTGCATTTGTTTGATGTCCCCTTCGTTATTACTTAATAAAAAGATAAGTTAAAAAATCTATGAAGATTATCTTATCTCCATCAAGGTATATGATAGTATACCCAAATATATCCAGATACATTCAGACAATCAAGCTGGCTAAAAGAAAGAAGTTCATTAGTGTTCTGGTTTTGCATCTACTACTAGCTTGTATCTATTGGGATATATCAAAGATATTGGTATCCACTAATTAATCACAATAGCCAGAAATATGTGGAGGTGTTGATATATCTTGATAACTTCCCATTTGTTCATTCATCTTCAGTTATTATTAGAAGCATAAGGTATTTTTCGTGAATAGCTGGATACTGTTAGTCTTTTAAAAATAGTAATATCTATTCACTCCAAGAGTAAAGTAGTATCCTGATATATCAATAATATCAATATTAATTTGAAGATATATCACAATATTAATTTTCTTATATTGTCCAGCCCTAATGTTAAACAACTGTTTTCAGCATAATTATGTAATATTAATGAAAATTTACTTAGAAAATATTAATGTCATAACCTTTAAAAATTAAGAAACATCAGTATTTGACACAGATATGAACATCAATTTCATCTTGTTAATGGTTTCTCTTTATATGTAACATGATTGTTATTGTCTTAAACAACAAGTCAGAAGTTTAAAACAAAATATTTTTATCTAAAAGCGGATTTAAAAAAATACAAATATCCCTAGTATCTTAGTTAAAAAAAAAAACTGCATTTATTTTACTCAAATTAAAGTATTTTAATTATAAACATAACAATAAAAAGAATGAAAATTGAAAAAAAAAAATTAGATATTTTGTAACATTTAGTTAAACCAGTTTTACCTTTTTAGAAGATGGTGATGGAATTTTTTCAGGACCATTTTCAGTTTTCATCAGTTTAGATGGTTTCCTATGTAGTCATAAATCAAAATATTTCATAAGCTATCAATAGGAAAGATTTACAAAGTTTACATTTAAAAATTTCAATCATATTTACAATTCAGTCCTATCTAGTACCAAAACCTTTTGCAAGGACTAAACAAAAATATACTTAAATTTAAAATTCTTTTACCATAATATTAAATTTTATGTGAAAATTATTGAATATTCTGATACAGAATACACACATATATGTAATCCTATTAGCAGCTATTTTTGAAGAATGCATGAAGAATATATTTCAAAAATACATTTCATACTATCACATAATCAGTTTAAACAAAATACAATTGATATCGTTTATACTTTATAATCCATTGAATAATAAAAATTTTTAATAACTGCAACAATAAAAATCTATTTAGAAACAAATTAAATTTTAAAATTTAAATTACTTTTATATAAACATTTAAATATGACAAAATTTAAAACAAGTATTATCAGAGAATATTAAAATAATTCATTGATACTAACTCTGTAGAATGAGTTCCATTCTCTTTTATTCTATTCTGTTTCTCAGGTTCATTTCTAGAAGCTTCAAAAGAATTACTTTTTAAAAAGGAATACAAAATGACTACAAAATCAATGTACAACTTTACACATTAAAATAATACTTTATAATAAGGAAATAACACCTATTGATAACATATTAGTTTAAAATGAATTGTGTATCTATTTGTATAATTAATAGGGAAACCAAGGAATACACAAGATTAAAACAGGCAAAAATAGTAAAATACCAAAACGTAATACAGCATAGAACCTCCAATCTGGACATCTGAAATTCATAATAGTTTAAAATAGAGATACTTCCCCAACTATCTGTCTTTTCTAATTATTTATTTTCATCTACAGATATTTATTAATTATACAAATTTTGTATGCTATAATTTGCAATTATAACAAACAAAATTTAAACTAAAATGAGATAGATAGCTTTTGTACTCCTTTTTTTTAACAGTTTCTGAAAGCAAAACATTCTATACTTTATTTCATTCAAACATTAAGTTCCTACATCCCAAATAAATTGTAAAAATAGAAGTAAAATAAAAAAAAATGAAGGGTTTGTCAAAGACGTGTGTCTGATAGGAGGGTATTAGAAACTAATGCACTAATGATTGCAAGTCTTGCTTAAATTGCCAACTTTACATTTTCAGTCTGCTTTTAAAATTGCAGAGTTACTGCAGTCTGCAAAATATTACTGGCAAACCCTAATTTGGTCACTTGTAGTTTAAAGCATTGTGTAATGAAATTTTTTTTTACATGAGAACTAGATTAGTAAAGTAGTGATAGGCAACACCTGTGAGCCCCACAAAAGCCCCAACAAGCTGAGAAAATTTCCTTTCCCTAGAGCAGGCATGCCTAACCCACAGCCCATTTAAAAACTTTTTGTGGCCCAATTGAAGTTTTCAACTATCTATATAGTTTGTTATTTTGACTATATACAGTTGAAACATTAAATTTTAGGTTTTTGTAACAAAGCTTCAGCTTTATGAAAATCAATTACGGTCAAATAATTTGATTCATTTCCCATTATTAAATGACTATAAAAGTGACCATAAAAACTTCTTCAAATATTCTACTGAAATCGCAAAATTACTTAAAGAATTCAATACTACATTCTCATACATGCAAAAGTTTGAGGAAAAATTTACTAATTTAAAATATTCTTAGCTTCATTTAATGTAGCAATTGAATCAGTGCCTCCAAATTTACAAATGGAACTAATAGAATTGCAATAAAACATTGAGCTAAAATGCCTGTATGAAAGGAATAAGATTGAGTATCCTCAAAAATATATCGCCCGAGATAAATTTAAAAATTTAAGACGATTGGCAATATGCATTATATCAACATTTGGAACTACTTATCACAGCGAATCATTATTTTTTTCTAAATTAAACCTGGTAAAAACAAAGATATTAACAAAATCTCTAGTAAAATACAAAAACAAATCTCAAGTTTATTTTAAAATAATACATGTGGTAGTGCTTGTGAATAAACTACAATATATATAGTATAAATATAATAATAATATTTTAACCCTCATGATTAGGGAGGAAGGTAAGGTGTTGTGGGTGATTATAAATACAGTATAGTTCATGGTTATTGTCGTTGTAATTATATGTATAACACAACTTTTAAGTTCAATCACAGCTGGCACTGTAAAAATGCATATTTTGAATATTCCATGATAATAAAATATTTTGAATAATTTGTTGTTTTTATTTTTATATGTGCAGCCCACCTTAGTTCAGTAAATTGTTCTTTGGCCCACCAACCAATTTGGGTTGGGCACCCCTGCCCTAGAGACTCGATTTCTAAAATTCTAATGTTCTCAGGGAAATGCTGATGATGGTTGGTTTGGTTTGGTTTTCAGCAGTACAGTCTACTGTTTTACACAAGGGCTGATGATGGAATTTAAAAAAAAAAACTGTTCTTCTCAGATGTCTACAATAGATAAAGGAATATGCTCTCACTGCAAAGAATACAGTGAGACATTTCCTCAAGGTAGAAAAGGTAAAACTTGTTTTCCAAGATTAAAGGGTGAATAATTACAATTTGGAGGAGGAAAACATGCATTGGTCAGGGAGCCTGAAGAGTCCAAAATTTCAACATGTGGTTTCTTACAAGATTAAACCTTTTTTTTTGGACAACTAAAAACTATCATACCAGCAGTAGCATGAGGTGTGTTAAAAAGATGAAGTTTTGTTACATATGCATTACTAATTTTACAATATATTAAACATTGCACCTTTCAAAATAATCTTTTTTTTCTGGCAATAACATTGCTCCAAATGTTACTTCCAACTTTAGGAAGCCACCTAGACCACACTTTCTTGAATGCTGTGCAAGTCTCTTGTAATGTTTTCTGAAACTTTTTAGTAGTTTGTAAATCATATTCTTTCAAAGTGATTTTACATTTATAAACAGGAAAATATCTGTGGGGACAATGTGTATAAATTAAGATTTAAGGGGTACAATGAGTGTTTTGGCACATAACTATAAGGAGGAAAAGTAAGACAGTGCATTGTTATAGTGTAACTGCCAGGTCTAATTTTTCTCGTTTGGCCTCTTTCTACACACATACCTAAAAGGCACAAAAATTTCCTTGCTTTCTTACAATACAGTATAAACTCATGATGGACAATGTCTTTTTAATAAAAAAGACAAAACAAATATCACTTTTATTATTAACCAGATCCTCACTAATCAAATTCTATCCTTTTCAAAACATTCCATAAATTAATCCCATAACAGTATTTCAGACATGTAACATTCAGTCAATGTCAGCAACAGCGGGGTTTTAAAATTTAAAATACAAAGAACACGTTACAATTAACATACTAAAAACAAATTTTAAAATAATACAAACAAATTTTGTATTAATTAAATATTTTATTCATTTCTAAATTAAAACTGAGCAAATTAAATAATTAAAAATTAATATACTATTAAAGGTAAATTAAAATTTATGCATTTAACATTGTATAAGTAGATTTTTAGCTTTAAAAAGTTCTTTCTCAGAAAATTCTTCTTAAAACAACATTGACTGATTAAAATATTTAATTAACTATCAGAGATTCTAGAGTTTATCTTCCCAAATTTGACCTAAATTCAGTTAGAATTCTTGCATTCTCGCACTCGGCTCATTAGTGGCTAATATGTGCATTCAATGTGTTCGTTCAAGTCGCCATCAGGGCCAGTACTACAGGATCATAGACTAAAGCATCATAGTTAAAGCTCGGTTTAGTCTATGTACGATGAACAACGGGCCATAGTAAAAGCAATAGGACGCCATCTTACCCTTCTGAATATGTACATTTCGCTGTAGGTTAGGCCTAATTTAGTATTTATTAGCTGAAATACAGAAAAAATTATGAAAAGAAATTCTTATAATTCCTTCAGATATTACGAGATTTGATAAAATTAACAAATATCAAACAAAATTTTTGTTATTTTGCGGAGCAATTTGAGGAGTGTGCGGAGTTGCCAATTTTTATCATTTCTGCGGAGCAACTCCGAAAAATTGGCATCAGTATTTTTCTGTCCTGTAATTCCTATACTATATAATAACTTATAATGTGGCTATATAATTAGCAGTTTTAAGCATGAATATATGATTTGAAGTGTAATTTTTTAATTTGCAAAATTTAATAATTTTTAAATTAGGAAGCCCCTATTTACAAATATTTGTAGCTTTATGGTTTCTGCTCCCTATGTCTTAGCTTTATTTTTATAATTATGTAACTTGAGCCATTTAAAAGAAGATAATTTAGATTTAACATACAAAACTAACCTTTTCCTGCAGAAATAAGTAAATAATTAAATAAAAATATAAAAACTTTGATTACTTACTCGAATCAGACTTTGAACTTCCATTTTTGGAAACTATTGGGCTTTTGTTTGAGTCTCCATTCGTATCCTAACAATAAAGACATTTTAATTTCTGAATACAATGAAGAAAAAAATTTTTGGTCATCAATCACAATTTTTTTTATTATTATTTATTTATTTTTGATAAAGACTAAATCGAAAAGCAGGTTGTTTTATAGTAAGTTAAAACATAATAATCAAAAAAGGATCATAGTACTAAAAGCTTAATAAAATCTTACAATATTTAATCAGTAATTTAACAACAAATAAAATAAATTTATTAGTTCATTCCTTTACACAGTGATACTTCACTAAAAATTGTCCTTGCCAACAAATTTTAAGTTAATGAAGATTTTCTTTACTGAACTTTAAGATTCAGCTAAGGACTTTCAATCGATATCCATCACAACATAATCCTGTTCTATATCATTACGAATCACCTTTCAGAAAACCCTTTAATAATTGGTACTTATTAAGTTTTGGGTTATCTTCTGTATAATTCAAAAGAAAATATTGATTTCCCTTTTGCTTTTATAATAAAAATAAAAATAGAAAGGGAGGGATCCAAAATGAGTGCAAGTTATGATAATAACTTAGTATCCAATTAATAAATGGATGGATAATTTTCAAAGCTTTCCTTTTTCATTTATACAGATTTAACAAAGAAATTATTTAACCATTTATAGTTAGAACAAGCATTGATGTAGTTCTCTACAAATATAAATTTTGCTCCTGAAATCTTCTTGTAACCCTGAAGTGATATCAAAAATTCAGAAAGATACTAAGGTAAACTTATATATATAACTAAACTAAACTCCTTGAAAGATAATCTAAGATAAACCAATATTGATAAACATATATATATATATATATATATATGCTTTTATTTAACAAGAAAAATGATAAAAATGCACTAAAAAGTAAAAATTTTGCTTGAGTTTTTAATTATACCACAAGACGATGATACAATTTTAAAATCTCTGCAACTGGGATTTCAAGTATGCTGGAGAGCTCTTTGCATTTACCAGACTGATTTACTTTTCTTTCCCTCTCCAATCTAATTTTTTATGATTGAATATTGTATTATCACCAAAACTGAATATATGTGCCAAATTTTTATCTCTAAACAGTCAGGAAAATAAATGAAAATTAATTTCAATCAACTGACACATTGTAAAAATCGTATGATTGTTGTCGCATTGTCTTGATATACCAATTGACAGATAAATAAAGTTAAGAAAAAATGATTTAAAAAAACTGAAAAATAAGAATGTTTATGATTTATACTGACATGCCTTTTAGTTTAAATGTAATATTGGCATTCAAGTATGAAAAAATTAAACATTAGGTTATAACGAAATTTCCCATAAATAAAATTTTAATGATTTTATCATTTAACATCATACCTATGCAAGAACTATCACAAATGAAAACTTGACTTTCCATGCCCTCTTTTATTCTCTACAACAATGGTAAAAAATATTTAAAAATGTCTATACTTGCATAAAATTATGCAAACCTATTAAAACTAAAAATTTTGTATACCATAAAATCTGAATATAACATTAAAAGAATGCATTTAAAACTATTATTTTTCATGTTCTGATAACTTGAAAAAAGAAAATATAAATTTAGCAAAGACAACTTACTTTATTTATTTGATCAGAAGACTCATCATCACTCTCTAAGCACTGTACTTTTCTTTTATTCCTTACTTTTTTTACCGGACTGTCTTTAACAACAACAACTTTGCTGTAATTTTTTTTAAATATTAGATAATGAATTGAAAATAACAAATAGAAAATCTTTTTCAAGGGTTTAGTCATGCATTTTTATAGATATTACATAAGAATTTTAATATTTATTGGAGCAATTTTATATCGCTGTCAGTTGGCAGTAATAATGTGCATATGTAAGAAAATTATTATTGTCAACTGATAGTTACGTATGAAAAAGAATTAAGAAGCAGATTATTCTTATATTTCTTAACAGAATAGTCCCATAATTTTTCAAAATTTTCTTTTGTTCAAATTAAGGCATTCATAAACTTTTATGAATCACTACAATAAAGTTAATACAATATAAAAGTTTACATTAGATATTAGGGGGGAAATTATTTTTATCCACTCATGCACTAAATTTCTTTTAAAGTATAAAATTTACAGTTATTCAAAACAGAACTTTTTCCAATTACACAAGAGTGAAATAGGAAAGAAAAGCTAATGGGCATGATTCATCCAAAGATTCGATCTGATGAAATTTGCACACAAATTCATAGAAGACCCTGTGTTCAGAGAGGTTTGGTTTGAAGCACTACGGTTTACTTTTTGCAACACCAGGTCTAATGATACCGGACCTACTGCTTAAAGCCAATTCCGAATGGCTACGAACATCCATGCCTTAGTGGGATTCGAACCCACGAACTCCGGTTCCAAAGGCCAGCACCTTAACATTCCATCGTTCGGACTGTGTTCAGAGAGAGAAAGCAAACTTGTTTGGAAAGTGCTTGCTTCTAAGAAGAATTGGGCTTTAAGACATGTTTGTATAGGATTACCAACAGGCGAATAAGGTAGGACACTGCTCTTTGGTGAGAGTATTCATTGGATTTAAATCCACAGCTGACATGAAAGTTCAAAGCCATTTGGAATCAGTTTAAAAATTTATCAAGATTCCAAAGTAGCTAAAGAAATATATTGTAGTAGAATAGATTGAAACAATAGTTATAAATGTACTTGTTAAGTTTTACTAAATTTTATTTTTATCATTTTAAAAATTAAACTCTAATTGAAATATATATTCTAATTAAAAGGAAGGGCAAGATTCTCTCCCTTTTTGCTTCTGCATAGCAATGTGGCTTTAACTGTAACTCAATGGAGCTGGTGACTTTATGTTTGTCAGGATGACTGCTACTGCAAACAGTAATTGGTAAATTTCATAAATATCTTAAAATAACAGTTAGTTGAGTATAAATTAAAATT
>CM063500.1:46688455-46700955 GCA_032207245.1 Pardosa pseudoannulata
CAACCACCGGCCACCCTCCCCACCTTTTTCCGTTTAAAAAACAGTCACCCTTTCGTAAAATTCCAGACGGAACTTACCGTACCATACTAGAGTAGCCGGTTTAAAAGTTGTCAGGCTACTTTTAAATTATTTTCCCCTGCAAGGTACAGGAGTTCCGTTACTCAAAATTAGTTTCTTTCATTTTGTTGAGAAAAGTAACCTTTTTCTATATTTTTCGTAAATGCTTTGACTCAATGGTTTATTTTTTTTTAACGCACGAGGAATTTACATGCCTCTGTTTGGCAACACCGGTGGGTTCAAAAGAAAAATATAAAAATAGAACAAGAAATGCGAGAGTGAGTTTCGTTTCTGAGTTATAATTATTTTATTTAGAGAATTGAGAATTTTTAATGAGATATTAAGAATATTTTTATCGGTGAATTACTACCTTTAAATTCATCATACTGTGAAATATTAAGATGAATCATGAGTCGAGTATTTAAGAAACTGTGAATAAATTTTTTGTGTTAAATGTACTGTGTTCGTGAATAAACTGTTTTTTTGTGATTATCTTCTGATTCGATGTCTTCCGTGGGTTTTCGGAACATCTGGCGTCCGCGACAGGACTTTTTATCGCATGAGTAAGCTGAACTTTATATTTATATTTTTTAAATTGAACAATTTTCGTGTATTACGAAATCGAAACTAGAAGTTTAAGTGAGAACATTTTAATTAAAATGGAAGCATTAAAGAAAGCGAGAACACAGTACAGGAGATTATTTTCGAAAGCTTGTAACGATTTTGAAGAAAAAGAGTTAGATTTAAGTGATGAAAATAAACTTTTAAAACTTAAGATCATAGAAGAAAAAGCACTTTTGATGATTGAAAATGAAACGAAAATTAGAGATCAACTTTCTAATACAGCTATTACTGAGAAAGAACTTGAGGCTGAATTTGACGAATCTGAAATTTATATTGATCGGTGGCGTAATTTTGAACAGAAATTTAGAAAGCTGTCCGTGGCTGAGAAAGATGATTCGACGTCTTCCGTGTCTTCTTCTAATGTTGATGTGTCTCAGAAAAATACTTTATTACGTTATCCTAAAATTCAGCTTCCCTCATTCAATGGTGATATCAGAAACTGGTTAGGTTTTTGGGGACAGTTTCAGAAGATTGATAAAGATCCCAGTTTAGATATGCATGATAAATTTTCGTATCTTTCACAAGCCATGGTTAGAGGAAGTGTTGCTGACGAATTAATTAGAAGTTTTCCCCCCGGTGGTGACAGTTATGAAAAAGCTATAAATCAATTAAAGAGTCGTTTTGGTAAAGATGAGTTATTGATTCAAGTTTATGTGAGAGACTTGCTTGCCTTGGTTCTTCAAAAGGAGAAGAACAAGAATTCACTGAGAGTATTGTACGACTTGTTAGAGACTAAATTAAGAGCATTAGAAATTTTAGGTGTAACGCGAGACAAATATGCTTCTATGATATTCCCTTTAATTGAATCTTCTTTACCTGAAGATACTCTGAGAGCCTGGGAACGCTATAGATCTAATAATCGAAGATTTCGAGAAGATTCTGTGAATAATGATCAGAATTTAACAATTGTTGAAAAAAGTGATCTTAACTCTATTTTAGATTTTTTACAAGACGAAGTTGAGGCAGAAGAACGAATACTTTTGGCTTCCCAATCTTTCGATTCTTCAAAATCAAGACAAACTGTGAAAAGAGAAAATAAATCATACGGTGACAAAAACGTTAATAATAAATGGAGATTTGGAAATACTTCTCAAGTACCGACAGCTGCTGACCTTTTCACTTCTGCACACAGGCAGAGACCATGCATATTTTGCTCTAACTTTCACAATTCTGCTGATTGCCTAAAAGTTAGGAAATTACCACTTAAAGAGAGAGAAATACTTGTGGAAAGATCCCATTGCTGTTTTCTATGCCTCAGATCAGGACATCAGGTTCGTCAGTGTAATGTGAAAGCTGGATGTTTGAGCTGTGGGAAAAGACACCACATTTTACTGTGCAGAAATATGCAGTCAAAATCTTCCTCTTCTGATAAAGTTGTTGCCTCAGAAGAAAAATCTGAGAAAGATACGGCCCTGGCAAACATTTCTAAGTCGCCCAATGTGATGTTACAAACTTTAATGGTCATTATTAGAGGAAATGGAAAGAGACGTAGAGCAAGAGCCATAATTGATTCTGCGTCACAACGTTCCTATATATTAAAAGACACAGCCAGAGATATGAATTATGAAGTTGACGGTTTTGAGTATCTTCAACATGCCCTTTTTGGAGGCAATAATACAGGTGTGTGTAAGCACGATGTATTCAAACTGTTTTTAACAAGTGTTAATGGAGACTATAATTGTAACTTCAAAGTGTTAAGTCAGCCTGTAATATGTGAGACGAAGCCACCTACAACTCATGAGTTTTGTGATCAAGAACTTTCAGATTTCAGCGTTGATGTTGATGATGATCATCGAGCCCCAATCGAGATTCTGATAGGAGCCGATGTTGCTGGAAAGCTGATGACTGGTGGATACAAGCTTCTTCCTAGTGGTCTTGCTGCAATAGAAACGAGATTAGGATGGACCATTATGGGTCGTACACCAACCGTGACTTCCAGTGAATGTTTAATGTTGATTTCCATGACAAACCAAGATGTAACTATTGCAGATTTGTGGACTTTGGATAGTTTAGGCATAACGGATCCTTCAGAGAATAAATCAAAGCAAGAGCTCCAAGAAGCTGCTAAAACACATTTTTTAAATACAGTAAAAGTGGAAGAAGAGCGTTTTATGGTAAATCTGCCCTGGCTAGAAAATCACCGTGCACTTCCAGATAATTATGAGTTATCACTCAAGAGACTTCATTCTACATTGAAAAAATTGGAAGCTGATGGCCTCTATCAAGCCTACGAAAAAGTGTTCGCAGAATGGTTGAAGGAGGGTGTCATTGAAGAGGTACCAGCAGCTGAGAGAAACATGCCATGTCATTACCTTCCTCATAGACATGTGGTCAAGGAAAACAGCACGACTCGAATCCGTCCAGTATTTGATGCCTCGGCTAAGATAAAGAGATCGCCCAGTCTGAATGAATGTTTGGAAAAAGGTCCTAATCTCATGGAACTTATCCCCACAGTACTTACAAAATTTAGATTAGGAAAAATCGGAGTGATAGCAGATATAAAAAAGGCCTTCCTACAAATCAGTATTTCTCCGAATGACAAGAACTTTCTTAGATTCCTGTGGATGAATGTGGACAAAGAGTTGAAGGTTTATCGCCACTGTAGAGTGGTCTTCGGTGTCACAAGTAGCCCTTTTTTACTGGGGGCAGTAATTCAATATCATTTGCAAACTGTTTTGGAAGAATCTGTCTATCCAAAAGAAATAATAGAGAAATTAATTGATAGCTTTTATGTGGATAACTGCGTCACGAGTGTTGAGACTGAATCTGAGTTGCAAAGTTTTATTGATGTAGCCACGAGTGTTATGGCTAAGAGAAAATTTGATTTGAGAGGGTGGGAACATTCTAATTCTACTAAACCTTTCACGCACCTACAAATGTTCTTGGACTCTTATGGGATAAATATTCTGATACTTTGAGAATCAACCTATCAAGTTTTAAAAACTTTGATGAGAAAGTAACCAAAAGGATCATCTTGGCCTCTGCACACAAGATTTTTGATCCGTTAGGTGTTACTTGCCCAGTGGCTTTATTTCCAAAGCTTATCTTACAGCGTTTGTGGAAGGAAAATATGAGCTGGGACCAAGAAGTAGATTTAGAAACGAAGAAGATGTACCAAAAATGGCGAAGAGACGTGATTTTCTTGTCCACAATTGAGATCCCAAGATGGATCAGATTAGGAAGTGAAGGCCAGAGACATTCATTGCACGTGTTTTGTGATGCTAGTCGGTCCGCTTACGCAACTGTTGTTTTTCTTAGAGTTGAGAGAGAAAATTCAGTACATATACAGCTTATTCAAGCTAAAGCAAGAGTCTCCCCTTGTGGAAGAAAAGAAACTACAGTTGCCCGTTTAGAACTTCTCGGTGCTACTATAGCTGCTCGTCTTTTTTCAAATATTGTGAAGGATCTTCCTGTAGAAAATGTATACTGTTGGACAGACTCCACTACAGTTCTTGCATGGTTGAGGAGAGATGATACATGGGGAGTCTTTGTCCAGAATAGAGTGGAAGAAATATTGAGATTGACCCCTAAAGATGCCTGGAGATTTGTTCCTGGTATAATGAATCCCGCTGACCTTCCAAGTAGAGGTTGCTCTGCTCGGCAATTGTCTGAATCAAGATGGTGGGAGGGTCCTGAGTGGTTGTATTCTCCATCTCATTTATGGCCTATGGTTGAAGATGCCACCCAAGAAGAGGAAGTAAATAGTGAAAAGAAAAAGAGAGTAGTGTCGTCCATGTTAACTGTTGAAGTCAGTACACTGTTAAGTTCTCGTACAAACAATTATAAGAAAATAGTGAATATTGTAACTTGGGTTAAGAGATTTATTTACAACTGTCGAAATCGACCAAAGAAGGTGGGAGAACTTACTGTTGAAGATATAGAAGAAGCAGAGAAGACAATTATATATTTGATACAGCAAGAATATTTCACGAGTAATAATGATAAGAGACTGCAAACTTTAGATACATTCCTTGATGAAAGAATTATTCGGTTAAAAACCACGGTGTTAAGAAGAGAAGATTTAACTGAGTTTAGAATGCCTGCAATTTTACCAGGAGATCATCCAATTGTTAAAGCTCTTGTGTTAGAGGAACACAAAAAAAAGGGGCATGCTGGTGTATCACATACATTGAATTCTTTGAGAGAAAGATTTTGGATTCTTTGTGGTAGAAGGACAGTGAAATCTGTAATTAGATCTTGTATTATTTGTAAAAGATATGCTGCAAAGAATAACAAGCCTCCAACTGCTCCGCCACCTGCAGATCGTGTACAAGACTCAAACGTATTCCAAGTTATAGGAGTTGATTTTGCCGGACCAGTTATTTTACGAGATAATTCAAAGTCTTGGATTTGCTTATTCACATGTGCAGTATATCGTGCTGTTCATCTCGAGTTAGTTACATCACTATCGACTGAGACATTTCTTTTGGCTTTTCACCGTTTTGTTGCTCGCAGAGGAAAACCATCAATAGTGTACAGTGATAATGGTACAAACTTCACAGGATCTGCCAACATTTTTGCATCTATTGACTTTGATAAGATATTTACACAAGCCAAAGAACAGAGAATAATTTGGAAATTTATTCCACCCGCAGCACCCTGGTGGGGAGGATGGTGGGAGCGACTGGTAGGCATGATGAAGAATGTTTTGAAAAAGACTTTAGGGAAAGCAAGTTTAAATAATGAGGAAATGATCACAGTATTGTGTAATTGTGAAGCAATTTTAAACGATAGACCCTTGACTTCTGTAACGTCTGACCCAGATCTCAGTGCTCTAACACCTGCTGATTTTCTGAGAGAAATCAAAAACACTACTATACCAGATATCGGAACTAATACTGATCCAAATTTTTTACGTCGCAGGTTACGTTATATTCAGTCTATTCGAGAAGCATTTCGAGCAAGGTTTCGACAAGAGTACTTGGGAGCACTTTACACGAAGAAAATAAATAACAAATTTTCTCCTTTAAAAGAAGGAGATATAGTGCTTATTGGAGACGATGATAAGAAGAAGCAATCTTGGCCTCTTGGTCGAATAGTCGAGGTATTTCCAGGTGCTGATAGCATCATTCGTCGAGTCAAAGTAAGGACACAAAATGGAGAATTTTACAGAGCAGCTCAAAAGATATATCCTTTAGAACTCTCGTCAAGTGAAACAATTGAAAATGAATTGTGTTCAGTGAAAAAGAAGATTAAGCGAGTATGTGTGACTCCTGGAGACAAAGAAGATATTGGTGAACTGAAGGCCATACCTAAAAATCAAGTGACCCGCCATGGACGTTCGACTAAGAAACCAGACAAACTAGACTTGTGACTCTAAAAATTCCTGCTTTTCTTAAAATTTTATTTTTTAATGAAGTGTATGTTTAAAGTAATTTGTGGTGTTGTAATATTTGATGTGTTCAAGGTTTTTTTTATTTTCAGTCATATGTTAAAAATTAAGTGTTAATTGATTTATGTATGTTTTGGACTTAAGATGTGAAATCTCTCATCTTAAATTGCTCTAAATTTATTTTTTATTTCTTGAAAATTTTTTAAGTAGATTTTTTCTGTGCATTTTTTTTATTGTAAGTTAACCTTTTTTGAAAGAAAAATGTAAACTTAGGTGGGAGGATGTTGAGAAAAGTAACCTTTTTCTATATTTTTCGTAAATGCTTTGACTCAATGGTTTATTTTTTTTAACGCACGAGGAATTTACATGCCTCTGTTTGGCAACACCGGTGGGTTCAAAAGAAAAATATAAAAATAGAACAAGAAATGCGAGAGTGAGTTTCGTTTCTGAGTTATAATTATTTTATTTAGAGAATTGAGAATTTTTAATGAGATATTAAGAATATTTTTATCGGTGAATTACTACCTTTAAATTCATCATACTGTGAAATATTAAGATGAATCATGAGTCGAGTATTTAAGAAACTGTGAATAAATTTTTTGTGTTAAATGTACTGTGTTCGTGAATAAACTGTTTTTTTGTGATTATCTTCTGATTCGATGTCTTCCGTGGGTTTTCGGAACACATTTATTATCGCTTTGCAATATTTTTTTTCCTCAAAACTGTGCGATACGAGTTATACGAGTGCGAACGAGAAGGGGTCGACAGGACCGTTTTCGAACAGGAATTCGCTGTCGAACCCCCGTCGACGCGTCCGTTCAGTGGGTTTTAATGGCATTACGCACACACTTATCCTTCTGTGTACCCTGTATAGTAATGCCTAAGTTATCTGTCCTCGAATTTATGAAGCGGTTGGACCTGGAATGGATAGAGGTATCCATATAGAGCGATTTCACGCAACGTCACGACTACTTTAATGCCCTTTCCCTTCATTTTCATCTGTATGATAGCCAATATGCAACCAATATGCTGCCCTTCCTCTTGAAATGAAAGCCAGAATCATAATGAGTTGAGATGTACCTTGATGCATGAAATTGCCTTATTGAATTCTTGATGAGTTAGGATTAGCAAAATTCAAATCGAGTAAAGTTTATTTTCTCCTAAACTATCGATCAGATTCTAATGTAAATTCGTATAAATATGCTTCATATCACAGCAAAAAATACCGTCGTCTTTACAATGTTCGAAATACACCCCTTACCTCCTTTTCGAGCGTTTAATGCCATTATTTCAATCCCTATTTTCCCCGGTTAAGAGCAGGCGATTAAATTCATCAATTTATCCTTATAAGTAGATGAAAATAACATTTTTTCTAGCATTATGACGTCATTCCTTTAATCATCTCATTTAATCATTTCTTATTTTAAAATATTTAAATATCGTCTGCATTATTTTCATACGTTTTATCACTGAACTTAGATATTATGTAAATAATTTTCTTTTATATTTGGGTTAAATAATAGATTAGGTACATATGTGATAATTTTAAATTTAATCATCGATTATTTTTTGTTGCAATGAAAATTTTATCACCGGTATTAACAACAAATTCTTTTCATAAAAGTCTAGGAGTCTATTTCACGGACTAATAAATATCTAGCGTTTAAGTTATATATCTTTGAAAATTAAAAAGTTTGTTCGTTTGTGTGTTTGTTTTTCATACATAACCACATTGTTTGACTAAATGAATTCAACGTGATTCTAAACTGCATTCACAGTATCGGGAGATATTAGAGGAGTATGAAGATAAACAAATTATTGAGCGTGTACCAGATAATTCTCATCCAAAAAACAAACCATTTTTTACTTGTCTCATAGGGTACTTTACAATGATGTAAAATTAAAAATTTTACTGATACCATCATATGATGGGCTAAATGCTAGTTTAAATAAATTACGCGTAACACGTGTGTTTAATCAAGATTGGAATTTAGTACCACTCTAAGGATTTCCGGATTTTTCTTCATTATTTTCTAATATCAGGATGTAGGATAAAGAACAACGACACACACGCTATAAGTAGTGATTAGCTGTACGGGAAAAAAAAAGGGCATGCGACCCCATCTATTTCGGTCCCCCTCACCTCAGAGGTCACGCTCTAATAGTTAGCCGATTTTTTTTCTCTCTCTCTTTCTATCAGTGACCAGCCGTATATTCCTGATCTGCGCAGTTTCGTGACTCTGTCCCATATATTTCCCTTAAACGGCCATTTCTCCTCTCTCCGTGTTATTTGACCTTATTAACTGACAGATCTCCAATCCTCGATAATTCCACATTCTCCCGGTCATAAACGAAACTTAACTGCCACTTGCGGTTCAAAAGTGCCTTAACTTGAGCTGTTGGTTGGTTAATTGAGGTAGAATCGTACAGAAAAAAAAAATGAATATAGAGATTTTATGATTTAAAGATGTCATTTTCACTCATCTGTATGTTTTAAGCGGTCGTTGTAAAATAACGCTGCAAACAACTCTATCTACTCTACAATGAGGAATTTGCACATGTGGGGGATTCGAACAACTTAGTATTTTTCTAATAATTATAGACTTGTAATCCAAAAATTTTCTCAAAAATGTAAAAAATTGGGTCCATCATTTTAAAAATTAATTTTTAAAGTTAAGCGAAAATCACGTGACATCAAAACACTCCGTGATTGGTTGTGACGTTATCGTTCACGTTATCCAATATTTTCTTTATTTTTCTTTATTTTCTTTGTTCTTTGTCCATTATTTATTTGTTTTTGCAAATTCTTGGAATTTTCTAGCTATCATAATTTATTTTTATTTAAATCTGAAGGTTTATTTTATCGATCTCGACAGCTTAATTATCTCAATTTGTCATAAATGTCTCTCCTACCTGGATTTACCAAAGGGCAATCAGACAACCTCCCGAAAATTGACAGCATGTCAATGTTTTCTTTCTTGGCAAAAAAACCCGGATTTTATGGGAGCGGAAATACGAGGAATTAAAACCCAAAGGTATGTAAAATCATTTATATTTTTTTCCAATTTTACTTAACATGTATTAATACTTTATTAATGCTAAACACAGCTCTTTTGTTTGTAAACACAAACAAGTCAAATAAATATACATATATCATATACACACACATTTGTAGTAGCATCGTTTTTTATAAATAGAGACGGATGTAATATTAAAATAAAAATTAGAGGAGGTATTTATTGTGAGACCGGTCTCATTAGCCCCCGTATTGTAAAAAGTAGACTGTAGCACTCCAAACCCAAACCAAACCAATTCTTAGATATTTTAAATATGATGAAAAGAAATTTTAAATCTTTAAAAGGCTTTACTTAACTATTTATACATTTTTAAATAGCAATAGAATTTTATTGCCTTTAATATTAATGTTAAATTAAAAAACGTATAAAGTTTCTGAAATTAAATTTAAATTTTAAAGTAATATCATTATTAAGTGTTTTAAAAATATTATACTTTTTTCAAAGTAGTCACCAATTTAATCGAAAAATATCACTGTGAATTGATACACTTAAGAAAGTATGCATCTCTGAAGAAAATATTTATAATACCTTGAAAATACAAACCTTCCCCTCCCCCCGAGTTATTTATTAGATAATTATATGCTTTAGATATTTACATGTTTTACGATATTTATATGCTTTATCAAACATTTATTGTACTTGAACTCTGTGATAATACTCGAAAATGAGCAGTTTTAAAAGTTAAATAGCACTGGTTAATCAACAGTCCTTTTACAGGCATAGATGTATTTTTATTACTTAAATTGTTCTAAATTAGTACTATTTAAACAAAAGAAAGCATTTATTACCGAAAAATGGTCTTCACAAACCCATAGAGATGATTTATATGATAATTTGGGGTTTAAATTCTCATCCCTTTTCATCGCATTTGTCCAGATTTTAAGTGTATGTGGATTTTTGGGAACGCTGAAAAATATCTTCTCATTGCAATTAGTTGTTGTATTTTTACAGAGGACACAATACAATATTTATAATATGATTTTTAATGCCAGACATAATAAAAAAAATTCTATTACATGCGATACTTTACACACAAATGAATTTAAAAGTCGCCTTAACATGTAAACAACATAGGCGGTCGGTGTTTTCGTGAACGATGACGTCACAAACTCGGCGGAGGAAAAGTATCGTTTTTGAGAGACGTTAAAGAGTCCGCTATAAAACTCATTAGAAATCACTAATTAGACCCCCAAATGAAAGAAAAATAGGTACTGTCCTGCTTACTTTTTTGTCTTCTATTGTTTAAAATTAAAATTAGAAAACGTGAAAATTCCTCATTCAGAATTACTTCAACTGTAGCTTTTGGAAAGAAATAAATCAATATTTAGAGATTTATTTTATAACACTAATTAACATGAAGAATAAATTTTATTCACATATCCAGGTAATTATTTACTAATAATTAAAATTTTATAATTCTATGTATGCTTGTGTATGAGTGTGTATTTATATATATAGTTTAGTAGCTTGGAGCTCTACATTCTACTGTTTTGCTACAAGAGCTAATGCGACCAGGGCCTACTGCTTAACACCTTGAGGACCACACGTAATTGCTATACGAATAGAGGAATTTGTTGCAACGTCACGAACTACTATAATGCCCTTCCCATACATTTTCATGTTTACAACAGCCAATAGACAAACAGTAAACTGCCTTTCCGTTTGAAACTAAAGCCAGAATTGTAATAAGTTGAGATGTGGCCTGCTGCGTGAAATCGCCTTATTGACCGTTGTGAAAACCGTTACCGTTTAACGCCATCTAGTAATTAAATCTATCATTTAAAAATTAAAATAAAGCGTTCAGATCTTCTATTACGCATATGCCACGCTGGTCTCTCAATATCAACCGTAGATCATCGCGTAGAAGCGACGCTGGACTAATAAGAATGAAATCGCTGCGTCGCGTATACGAGACGTTGGTCGTGAAGGGTTTAAAACCGATTTTGAACAGCTACGAAAATCCATGCCAGCAGTGAGATTCGAACCCACTAACTCCCAGACGGAAGAGCAGATATATGTAAATGGAACACCTAATTGACGCATCAAACCCAAAGATTACTCAAGAGTGTACGGATGTTCAGTGAGAATATCCTGCAATCAACATTTCTGGTCAGAGTAATTACAGAAATTACAGAAGCAAAAAAGTAAAAGATAGAAAACAAAAGCAACGCAATAGCAACGCTAACATAAAGTTAGACATCAGTATTCCTTTTATATGCTATTAGATCAACGATGAGCAAGCATATGTTGATTTCGCCTGATTCAAGAAAGAAAGGGTTTGCTTTTAAACGCAGAACGGGATTAAAATTAAGTTTGTCTGACCAATGTACTTCATGACCTAGTGCTTGTTTTCTAGAATGGAATTTAGAGGTCAGGGGCTAATCAAACAAATAATACTCAGCATTACCAAGCAAACCACAAAGTGAATATTTTGATGTTAAATGAAACCTTGATATGCAGGATAGAGCAATTTTTCGCAACGTCACGAACTACTATAATGCCCTTCCCATTCATTTTCATGTTTACATCAGCCAATAGAGAAACAATAAACTGCCTTTCCTTTTGAAACTAAAGCCAGAATTGTCATAATTTAAAATGTGCCCTACTGCGTGAAATCGCCTTATTTAGGGCCATGTCTGGTTAAAAGACAATTAATATGAGGTGAACCAAATATACGATTTGAAGAAACAGTGGGAATAAACCGAAATAAAGGGTTCTACGACATTGTCTTCGAGATATGTCACAGGCCACTTCCGCGACATAATGACGTCAAAAGTCGCCAGAGATGGTAATTTGGTAATATTGATTACGCTCCCTGACGTCATCGCGACAGGGAAGTCGCATGTGATATATCTCGACCACAATATGGCAGCAGCTAAAGACCGATCAGTAATTTCAATTTCCCAGTAATTTGCCATTCAGCTAATGCTTGTAATTTTAAATTTCAAAAAATTTCAAAATTTCAAAAGGATTTAAAAAAAAGACGGTGATAGAGGAAAAAATATTTCTGGAGATCGTTTGGTCGAACTTTTTGCAAAGTTATCTGTAAATTCCTTTCCTTCACGTTCTACATGAGGTAACATATATACTCTATGCTGAAGCTTCATGATGAGGGAGGAGTTCATACCTTGCAAAGAGGCGGCTGCTTTAGGCAGCATAATAAGAGAGCGGTATAAAGAGAAAAATCAAATCATTTAAAGGACGGCATTCCGAAGATTTGCATCATGAGGAAATCTACTGCACGGTCCTTTTAGACGCGTCTCTTGATAGGCGTGTTATCTAAAATATAAAAAATCACTGCATTGCAAAGGTTGTAATGGAGAGCCCATGAGGTTTTGCCCATCCCCTACATAATAATAGCCGAAGTTATCTGTCCGTCTGTCCTCGAATTTATGAAGCGATTGGACCTG
>CM063500.1:46705955-46836625 GCA_032207245.1 Pardosa pseudoannulata
AACATTTTTAAGCATTACGCGCATTTAATAAGAAAGTGGGCTACACAAGAAAAGCTGGATACAAATATAATAAAAATTAAAATATACATACAGATTTTTACATTCGACGAGATCAGGAAAAAATGTTAGGCTACTATACTGAGAGCTATCGCCAAGTTGGCGGGGGCACCCTGTTCTTAGTCAAAGCAAAATTTCGCCCTGATTTGCGAAGAAATAAAATGAAATTTATTTTAATACTCTTACGGATTGCTGGAACTTGAATGTATTTGGATTTCTGTTAATTCCCAGATAAAGTAACCCCCGTTATTGACGACTGTTTTAAGCCATCTTTCTCGAGCTAATTTGTCGCCATTGTTCAACTAAGATGGCGGGAAAGATCGTCCTTTTGTTGAGATTCGTCAGCCGACGAGAGTTGGAATAAATAATTACAGAGTAAGCAAAATGCTGGAACAGATGCATTATAGACGCCAGCCCCGTCGGCCATGCTTGTTTTGGCGACCAACAGAAAAACGCAGGCTTGAAAAATCGCCAAGTAAAAACACATGGCGGCGGTACGTGTTTTCTCGAAAATCACCAAAAAAAAAAAACTGGCTCGGTCACATGGTTTGAAAACACAACAATTAACAAAACTTTTTCAAAAAAAAAAAAAAAAAAAAAAAAAAAAACACAGCAGAGTCGCAATTTATAGAATATATTAAAATAAAGTTAGCATAATAATTATCATTTTTTAAGTTATTTAAAAATAAATAACAGATTAGTAATATTTAAGGTATATATCAACACAGCATAAACACAATATATATCATTTTAATAAGCACTAATATTATCAAAAATCTAAGGAGGAAGGTTTCCCCCTTAACCCCCCATTGTAATAAAAGAAATGTAAAATAAATTTAATAATAGACACACACCAAACATCACCCTATAAAACAGCCAAAAAATCGCCAATTTGGGAAGAAAAAAAAAAACGGCGTCTATAATGCATCTGTACCCAAAATGAATGCCTGCTTAAATTTTTGAGAAATAAAGCCGATTATCATTTTCTCCATTGATCTCTATTTGATTCTTTCAAAGAATTTCAATGTTTAGATATGAAAGTTTGAAGCAAATGTTAAAGTTTTAATATCTTATGAATTATTTATGACGGTATTTGTGACCATACCTATTAAATTAAAAAAAATTCTCGGTTGTGAAATTACTTAGAAATAATATACTAATATAAAAATGTCACTTTAAGACAGTTACAACATCGAAGAAATGAATCCAGAGTCATCTAAACAAACATTTTCGTTGCTCAAGAAACCTCTCTTGCCTCCATATACTTTTTTACCGGAAGCTCTGCCCGACGAAAGATCAGAAAGTGGAACAGATGAAGATATTCCTATAGTAAGAAATGATGATAAGCCTTATTTAACAGTACTCGTTCTCTTTTTTAATTGAAAGAAAAATCAAACGATAAAATATTAAAATATTTAAAATGTACAAAATCTTTATTTAGAGGAGATAATTAAACGCTAATTTACTAATGTTCAAAAGTCAATCATGTTGCTTCGAAAAAATCAACTCTTTTACACTACGTTAGACTTATATTATATATAATATATATAATATATATATATATATATAATATATATATATATATATATATATATAAAATATGTGTGTGTGTGCAGTCGGCCCACATTGAAGAGAACGGCACAAGTCTGATTAAAACTTTATTTTAGAGCTGTTAAAAAAGAACATCTGTACTAGTCAACAGACAAGAGAAAAGACACAAAAATCACTCTGCTCGAACAGAGGTGAACCCAAGAACGAAGACAGAAAGAATTATCCCAAGGGACAAGAAACATAGTCAGTGAATTAAACTTAGATCAGGGAAAACGAGGAGGCATTTGCCGGCGATAGCTGGAAAACGGGTTGAATAGACAGAAAATTTACATCTATAGGACAGAAAGCTTTGGGAAATGGATCGAAAGAATTTTAAGTCGATGACACTCCTTTGATGAAGACATTTAGAGGCTGGGAAAAAGATTTTAAGGAATTAGAATGGGAGAGAGGAGGTTTTTAAGGAAATATTAAAGTTAAATAATTTTGATGTATTACATATAAATAAGATAGAATCGTAATTTAATGTTAAATGTATAGGACTAAAGCATAGCAGACTCTAGCGAGAACATATGCGTGGGATTCGACGATGAAGAATGTCTGAGAACCACTGCTCTATATTAATGAGGTCTGGATATATATCTACCCAATCTATACGGCAAATATCTTCCCTTTCGAGAAATTCACCAAATAAATTAACTCTGTGTGGCCGCACATTGTCGTCATTAAAATAAAATCAAAGCTAACTGCATCTCTGAAAATGCAAACATAGGGCTGCAAGATATCATTTTCCCTTACCTCACACCGATCACATGACTCCTTTCAAAGACTGGTGCGGTCTCTAACAAATGCTTTCCCAGACCATGAAATCTCCTCTGCATTAGGGATGATTTCATGAGCATCGAAAAGTAGGTGGCAGGTACCAGGTTCTCTCTGTATGAAAGAAAGTCGAGAAGTAGTGCTTAGTCTGAACCGGGACTAATCAGTCGAGAGATATCAACTATTTCCATAAGAATATATTGTTCTATAAAATATTGTTTTAAACTGTTTTACAATATAATGCTATAATCTTATGGTTTGTTTATAGATTGTTACATTGTTTGACAAAATAGTACTCAATTCAAGTAAAATTTGCATTTAAGGTCATCCAGACTTTAGTAGAACCTGCTCTGCTATTTCAGATAGACACGTCAAATACAGTATAATTTTTGTTAAATGCCCAGATCCAATTTTGTGTGCCAATTTTTATAGATTATACATGTATATATACAAGACTGTGATAAGATAAAATTCATATTTGTACATTGTATTCTTATTTTAACACAATAAAACGCTTCATTCACATCTGAAGAACATTAGGAAATTGTCTTGTGAAGTACCAATCTTAAATTTTAATTATATTTTGGGAATTAGCAGTAAACATACTACTATACCAGAAAATTGTATGAAAAAAATATAAAAATAATCTAATAAAAAAAGCACTTACATTGTTTTTCTGATGCCACTTGGTCAAACCAAGCACGATTAAGCCATACGCTACTCATATTAAGGCAAAGGGGTCCGCCTTTCGTTTTAATGTGTACCACTATGGTGAAAGTACGACTTATGCTCATGTGGGTCCTCGTAATTTAGAAGCAGGGTCTAAGCAAAACACTCATAAGCTTGGCCTGCCAACCCTAGATGTATTGATTGAGAATTTAGAGAACATTGTGACCAGGAACATATTTTACGAACACGACAAAAGTACTTATTTAATATAATGTATTCCAGAATATTTTTATGTTATTTTTATCTATGTAGTTTGATACCTCGTAACGAGCTGCCTACCCTCATTGGTTAGGCATTCCTGATGCCACACTAGAGAATTTCCTTAAATTTGATCATTTTCAAGAGGAGGGATTTTCGCTCCTTTCATTAACCCTCCGAGTGGACATCGAAGGAAAAAAAGTTTCCAAAAAATACTCTAGTGTTCTACTGTGTTCGTCGCCAAAGCGTTTGATGAATTTTTCTTACCCCCTTTTTCGGCTAGGATTGAAAAAGGGAAACACACCCTCCTTATTCTCCCTTTACTTCCTGAGCCGAACGATGACCGATTGGTTAGGGTGCTGGCCTTCGGAACTGGTGTTCGTGGGTTCGAATCCCACTGAGGCATGGATGTTCGTAGCCGTTCGGAATCAGCTTTAAGCTGTAGGTCCCCGTCTCATTAGCCCTCGTGTTGCAAAAAGTAGACCGTAGCACTCCAAACCAAACCAAACCTTTACTTCCTGTGTACCTCCCAGAGAGATTGCCTCAAGGGTCTCCAATATTTAACCCGGTTCACGCAAGATTACAATATAGTCTTATCTATAGTGTTCCCGGTTTGACCCAAACGGTTTCTTTCTGTGAAACTGTGGGCTATTTCATGCCGATCAGTAAAAAGCTGTTTTTACTGATATATTTTTCAAAGCAGTTTTTAGGTTAAGTAATCATTTTTTGGTACCTAAAGTTTGTATGCACTGGGCAAATGCCTGGGGTGTTATACCATTAATATGGTCCTGCATATAGCTATTGTAATGCCATGATAAATCAAAGTGTACTATTTCATAGAAAAAGCAAAAATACAAACGCTCTAGGGTTGTAAAAAAATGATTGACAGGTCTCAACTTTTCTACAGCCTGGCTTCGATGAATTCAGGAAATACAAAAGAGTCAACGAGACAAGAGTTATCACTCCATACAAGCCGGAATCAGTTAAAAAAGAGGTAAGGTTATTTTTGTATTCAAACTACAGTCGACTCTCGATATCTCGACATCGTTTATTTCGATTTTCTTATCTTGAGGTATACGTGAGTTTTTACTAGAGAATTTACATCAGTAAATTTCAATAAAAAAATTTTCTTGCTGTCTTCATTCCACTTATCTAGATTCTTCAGGCAGACTTTTTAGTAACTTTGATTAATAGAATCAATGAATAAATTAAATTACTTTTAAAAACCCCGAGGGATCTCGTACCAGAGAAAGACCACCAACAAGGTGGCTCAACGACGTTGAAAAGGAAATCAAAATTTTAGGAATTAAAGACTGGCAGAGAGTTGCGCTGTACCGTGTAAGTTGGAGGAAGCGTACTGTTGAGGCAGCTAAGACCTTCAATAGGTTGTCAAGCTATTAAAGAAGAAGAAGAAGAAATGAAAAGAATTCTAAGTATAGGCATACATTTGTGCTTTGAACCAAATGAATGCTCCTGAATGTTGGAAACGAATTCGACAGATTATGACAGATGCTCGTGTGATAACGTAGTAGCAAATAGCAAGTTTGACGGCACCGTTCGTATCGTGGGTACTCCAAACGTTGTCAACATGCAGTCGTACAATTTGCCTTTTTAACTGCAGAAAATGTGAGTCCTGGAGAAATTTATCGTCGCATGTAAGGTATGTAAGACAAATGTGTATATGTATTCTCTTACATGTTAACGCTCGTCCTCATGTGGTTGTTGCGGGCAAAACATTAATAAAGCAATTTCACTGGGAGATTCTGGAACATCTCACCACATACAAGCCTGGGCTGTCACCTCGGGACTACCACGTCTTTGGTCAGCCCAAGAAAGCTCCGAAGGGACAGTGATTTGCTGAAAAAAAATTGAAGTCCAAAGAATCATTGAAAACTGGTACCACAGCCAACCTCGGAGTTTCTTCACCCATGGAATCAGTCATCTCGGGGACCACTGGAACACCTGTACCAATGTAACAGCTTCCAGTAGTAGGTCCCTATCTCACTAGCCCTCGTATAGCAATTCCTTTCGAAGCTATTTCTGACTATTTTGTCAAATGCAGATTTTTCTTTACAACTTGTACTCAACCTTTTGAAAAACGTCGATGAATTTTTGAATAGTGAATTCTGTAATGTGAGGAAATCGTTTCAGGGAGAATCAGTAGAATTTTCTGATTTTATAGGTTCACATTCAAAAATTTTCAAGCTCCTAAGAGTTCAGAGATAAAGATTTTGTTGCAGAAGTGTCAAACCAAGAAGACACATATGTAATCACTTTAAGCAGTAGGTCCCTATCTCACTAGCCCTCGTATAGCAAAATAGCAGACTGTAGCGTTCCAAACCGTTTGTGTTTCGGAAGATATGCGGAATGATTTTTGATGTTTATTGACATGACATTTCTTTCGGAGCTATTTCTGACTATTTTGTAAAATGCAGATTTTTCTGCAACTTGTACGTAGCTCTTTGAAAAACGTCAATGAATTTTTGAAAGATGAATTCTGTGATGTAATGAAATCATTTCAGGAAAAACCAGTAGAATTTTCTAATTTCGTAGATTTAAATTCAAGTATTTTCAAGCTCTAAGAGTTCTGAGATGAAGATATTACTGAGGAAATGTCAACTCAAGCAGAAGCATATGTAATCGCTTTAAGCAGTAGGTCCCTATCTCATTAACCCTCCTATAGCAAAAGAGCAGACTGCAGCATTCCAAACCATTTGTGTTTCGGAAGATATACGAATGATTTTTAGTGTTTATTCACATGACATTCCTTTCGGGGCTATTTCCTCCTGTTTTGTAAAATGCAGATATTTTTTACAACTTGTACTTAACTCTTTGAAAAACGTCAATGAATTTTTGAATGGTGAATTGTGTGATGTGATGAAATCGTTTCAGGAAGAATCAGTAGAATTTTCTGATTTTGTAGATTTAGATTCAAACATTTTCAAGTTAAGAGTTCTGAGATGAAGATATTGGGGCTTACTCTGGATGTTACGTGTCGGTTTACACGTTCGTTGTAACGTCACTTTGAGGTCAGCTTGATCTTTTGCTTGCTTAATGTCCGCAATCTGATGTCAAAGTGATGTTACAACTAATGTGTGAACCGACTCACAACGTCCAGAGTAAGCCCTATTATTGCAGAAATGTCAACTGTGACGCCTTCAATATTCTTGAGTCAAGTATTAGCGTGAAGATGGATCACAGACAAAACAGAATTGGAAATCACTTTTATTTTCTGGAGTAAATACTGGTTATATACAAAGGGATTCTAATCTCCCAAAACAAGTCGAAATGTAAAGGATTGTTGCTTGCATAACATTACCACGACGATCACAGTCGGAAAAAAGATTAAATAATCTCACAAAATGGGGAGACTTTTCCAGGGTGCAATGCAAACCCAATCTATCCCCCGTTCGGTGTCCGAGACCCTGCCGTTCCTTATATGAGCGGACTTTACGAGTCTCCCGAACGTAATCACTAAAAAGCTGGCTCCGGTCAAAAGTCGCGGAAGCCTCCACGAGGTCAAAGCACCTACGTAAAAAATGTCGAAAAGCCCCGAGTCTCAAAATTCTAGGCTTTTTATACCTGGGGGTCAGTTACGGTCCCGCCAACCGTTTTTTGGTCAGTTACGATTCCAGTTACCTGAGAACTCCAGCTAAGGTTACAGCTAGTTTTTTAGTTGAATTCTCATTCGCTAGCTGTCCCGATTCCGGAATTCTCGAGGCAATCCTCCGGAATCATTACCGCGACCGATCAGGGGCGTGACACTTATTCAACCGAACTGTCAACATCCCAGACACTGAGTCGCAGCGCTATTGTAGCCGAGTCTAAACAGGAGGAATTCAGATCAGCTGATATCGGTCGTTAGTGTTCTGAAGAAAGGGGGGTCTTCACACAACTGAAGAAGACGCACTTGAAGAGGACTTTTCAATTGTTACAGATAATAACGCAAATCTAATGCTGGTGTCAATTATGCAGTATCATTATTCATTGCTGACTCCAAAAACGAGAAAACGTATCAAAAAGTTACAGTTAGTAAATTGAATTAAAATTAATAATTTCATACCTAGTGGAAACGAATTTAAAAAAAAAAAAAATAGTATAAAACTTATTTATTACTTCATTTCTAATTCATACACTGTAAAAAAGTTTGTTTTTATTCATACAGCGTAGAAATCGTTTTTGTTGTACCACTTCTGTCATTATTTTTAAGGATCGCTTTATGAATTTATCAGAATAAATATAAAAATATAATGGTTCATTGTTACTTTTTTGTAAAATAGTTTTTACCAGAACAATCAAGTACCACAGCATACTATTCGTGCCTTTTTACGATATCTCGAACTTTGGATATCTTGAATATTTTTCTGGGTGATATCAAGAGTTGACTGTAATTGTAATTTCTAAAGATCTAAAGGACTGTATAGAACAGAAATGTTCAACCTATTTCGACCCATAAGTCTATATTCTATATTTATCCAAAAATATTTTAGCAGATAAAGAAGAAGGATACTCAAGTTCCACCTTTGATTGAAATTGAAAATGCCGAAAGATTTCTATTAGGTACAACGACTGCTTTTTTTCTATTGTTTTTATTCAATGATTTCTAAGAGTGGCAACATACAAGAGCAACCACCGATTTATTTAGCAATAAGTCTTCAGAAGTGTACTACAATGGAAACACATTTATACGAAACTCATATGAAGTATTCAGTTTTACACATTTCTAGTTCCATTTGTTGTTACAGTCTGCAGATATTAAAGTAATAATTTTTAAGCTTCAATCTACATTTATGTAGTAATTACGGCCGACAAGTAAGTTTTAAAGTTTAAGAAAATTTAGTAGTTATAAAATTACACATTTTAACATCAGAGGAAGATCAAACATTTAATGAATAATGAAGTAGTTTATGATCAGTTTGTATTTAAATAGTCCTTAACCTTCTTAAATACATTTTCATCGTTATGTCAGCTCGAACACTTCTTGAACCATCGTCGTCATTGTCAATTCCATCGCGTCTTTGTGAAAACTGGCTAATTGACTTCATGTGCTGGCGGCGCTGAAACAATGAACTTCAATCCAAACATAAAGGAATTCTACGAAAAACAATGCCAGAAATACTTATTGTAATAAAAATTTCATGTCAGCTATTTAGAATTCATTTCTGTGAAAGAATGTCCTAGAGGCTCCAGTACACTGATTTACTCAGGCACAAACAGTGATGACTCTGATGAAGTATACAAGATTTTGGTAAAGAGCAGCGCCGGCTTAAAGGGGGGAAGGGGACCTGGACAGCATATCGGGGTGCTCTGGCCCACGAATCAATCATTTAAAGGCCACTCCACAGTATGATCCACTGCAAGCCATTACCACCGTCTGGAGGGGATATGGCTTATCGAGGTCGACGATGGCAGACGATAAAATGACCTTGGTGGAGGATGGCTTCGGAAGCGGTTTTTCTCCAAAGATCAAAGGCAGCCAGATGCGCAACTAAAGTGCGCAGTAGACCCTATGGACGAATCCACGCGCTCGGCTCATTTAGTGGCCCAGTGTGTGGATGCAACCCGTAAACCATCGTCCAAGATCACCATCAGGAAGTGGTGAACAATTGGCATAATGTGAAAACTACATTAGGAATATTAACGCCACCACTAAACAATAGAAGCTAATGTTGTGTCTCTATGCGATATGTGCTCCTTTCTTGGCTGAACACATTAATTTTGTCTGATTATATTTAGTTAGGTTTCAAGCACTATGGTCTACATTTTTTATATATATGGAGCTAATGTATCTAATGTATCTAGGACTTGCAGCTTAAAGTCGATTCTGAACGGATACGAACAACCATACAATCAGAAGTATTCGAACCGACGAACTCCGGTACCGAAGAGTAGCATTCTGTCCATGGGTCCGTCGTTCGGCGACTCACGGTTATAATGCTAGTTAATAATAATAAATAAAGGACGTTGAAGAATATCTCGCCCGAGGCGTCCAGGTGGCTAAGACCGGTCCTGCTCAATAGATAAGTTGTACCACATCACATTTTACTCAATTCCAGCAAATTACTAGACGATGACTAAACTGGCGCTCTGTAACATCTAAATATTTGAATAGGATCTAGACAAACCATAAAAAATTATCAGCAGTTTTTAAATGTTTTTAATGGAATTAATTTTACAGAGAAAATCAAAAACATTCAAGTCGAATCCCTCGAGCGTTTGCTCCAGATGATTCGCAGTTATCCAGACCTCGGATTTGTAACGATGAATCGATACCACATGGATATCATCAATGATTATCAACCTTATAATTACACGTAAGTCAGGCCTTTCATCATTTATATGGTAAAAAAAAGGCTCAAAATTTATACCTACATTTTATTATTTTTAAATAAGAAGAGTTGCAAAAAAATTTTATTAGCATTTATGCTTAGGGTGTTGAATTAGAATATCAATTGTTTAATTTAACACAATTATTATAAAAGCTAGCTATATTCCCATAAGCAGCATAATGAAATTGTATTAGGCCATAAATGACATTTTGAATTGAAATACCCCGGTTTTGGCATCAGTTGCACAGAAAACTAACTGTACTGTTCAATATGCATGAGTGTTTTATGGATTAAATTATTTCTAAGTCAGTTACCAGTTGTGGCACTGTTAGTGGAAAGCCCATCCACCACGCAAGGTCCTACCATATTGAACTGGAAAAAATACTTTTGTTTAACTTCTTTTTCTTATGTCATTATAATCATCCTGTATGTGAGATACATACGTAAGTGCAGATGTCACGACTAACTAGTGAAAATGTATATAAGCATAGTCAGAATGAAGTTTTGAAGTTTGAATGATGCTTCTTTGCACGCACGTACAAATGTTAACTTAAACTAGTCAACATGCATTGAAGCATGGTCAAAATGGTATTTACTTTGAAATTTGAAGACCGAAAGTTTTTGGGATTTCAATAGTTCCTTTACTTTGTACCAAAATAGAAATATACATTCCAATTTTGATGTTTTGCGAATTTTTTGTTAAATCTATTAAAATTCTGATGCCACATAACGAAAGAAGACGGAGAGCTTAACATTCAGTAAAAATGTCATTCACCCAGATAAATAAATCTTTAAGTTACAGAAGATGAGATTTGGGATTTATTTTGGCAGCAGTTAAAAGGTAGCAATTCTCTCAAAACTTGATTCGATATGAAATTAAGATTTGGTCTTGGTGCTACTGAACTAGCTGCATTTTACTTCCAGTAGCTTGAACAATTTTTTGCAGCTTTCCAAACTTACTACTTATGTCAAGGTTTCATTCTAGTTTAAAATTTTTAAACTAAAGCAACGCGTTGTTACACCTTTAATGTGAGAATGAACTTATGTCTTGTATTATTTATTGACCAAACTTGGATCGGTACGTAATACGAGCGTTCAAATTTTTCTCTAGCAAACTTCCTTGAAATTTCAAATTATGTTTCCGTTTCTAAGATTAAGGTAGTGTATTTGACATCACCAATCACTCCGTATAACCCAATACCTTTACTTTGAACTTAAAGAATTGGTCTTTTTTGCAGAATCTGTAACTACAATGATGTCGACAAAACGAACTACGCCACAATCAGTTTGAATGGATTGATAGAAGTTTATAAAGGAGATGCAGATTTCATGGCTTTAGACAGACTTCTGGTAGAGTACGAGCTTTACCAAGCTTTACAAAAGGTATGACTGACATTATTTTTGTTCTCAGTTCATCACAGAACATTAATAACAATGCAAGGTCGGCATAGTGGTTAGAGCGTTACGGGGGATGTGTGTTAAAATTAAGCGTAAAGTTTGCTGTAATTTGTGTTGTCTCTTTATGGAGAACAATATTGTTTCAAAAGATCGCTTACAAACTCCACATGCTGATTTGTCATATCATGACAAGATTTACATTGTAACTTTTGGGAACTGCGACAGCTAGAGAGCAATGTTTGCAGGTGCGAAAAGAGTTATCGTTTCAGGAGAGAACTTTACAAGAGAAGGATGAATCAGTTTACAAACTCAGTTGATACGCATATATCGCAGGAGTACGCTATTCATAGCTTCGGACACAAAGTCCTGTGTAAATTATGTTCACCATGTGTTATATTTTACAGAGTCATCCAGCAATACTATCTAGGACAACACAAAGTGGGTCCTCATATTTAGAAATAGGGACCAATCAGAAGGACACCCTTACCCCCACCCCCAAGACTTGGACTATCACCTCTTGAAGTATTGCTTGGGGACTTAGTGGAATTGAGACCACAAACCTATTTTAAGTGCCGTGGACGCCATTAAAAAAAGTGGATCTTTGGCCAGCTCGAACTTCGAACATGAGTTTAATGTCTTTGCCCATTGAGCTGCCGAGGCTCTTATATATCAATGGCAAGCGGTGACTTCAACCAGAGGATGCTGTTGAAAAACCGAACTTTCAGTATTGAAAATGCAATATTAATCTTAAATTTTTTATAACAATCTCGTAGAATTTTGCTCCATTCCAATACATGGTACGACAATGCAAATTTCCATAGTCGTGCCTTTTTTTTTTTTAAATTTTATTAAAAAAAAAAAAAAATTTGGGACTAAACTAGGACTTTTTTAAATAGGTTTTAGTTTTTTGGGGTAGCATCTCGTATATGTTATGTAGGAAAAGTATCGTCTTTGTCCAAAAGTTTGACCTTGAGATTTTGATTGATCTTCACGTTTTGGACCTCTCAGAGTCCGAAAATACCATTGTTGGTATTCTGCTTAGGCGTGTGTATGTCTATAAGTAAGCACGATAACTCAAGTACGTTTTGACCAAAGCAGTCTTCAAATTATGTACCCCAAAACCCAAGGGTTCCGCGACACATTTCTGGGGGTTTTGAAAGTCAAATAAAAAATATAAAAGCACACAGAAAATAGAATTACTCACCTATAAACATTTTAATGACATTCAAGACAATATATTTAAGAGAATCTTTCTTACCGTATGTGGCAGAGAACAATGTTAAGAACAAAATGAATGCAGAATATAAAATGCGACTGATGGTAATATCAATAGAGCCAGACTTTCGACAGTTTGTGCAAAAATATGCACGCACACCCAAAGTCAAATATAATGCGAAGGTAGGTGACAAGTTTGATTTAGTTTGGAGCGCTAAGGTCTACTTTTTTGCAACACGAGAGCTAATACGACCGGGACCTACTGATTAAAACCGATTCCGAATGGCTGCGAACATCCATGCCACAATGCGATTCGGATCCATGAACTCCGGTACCGAAGGCCAGCACCCTAGCAATTCGGCTGCATTTATAGTCATACATATATTCACAAAAAGGAATTCTAAATTTGTCGAGCTTCTGTGACTAATTATAATGGAAATGTTTTTACTCGGTTGAAAACTATATTTCAACACTTGCAATGAAAACTAGTAATACATACGAATTTTAATAAGTTAAAAAAATAAATCTTGTAATGCCTATATTGAAAATATTTTGGGGAGGGTCTACACGCCCCCTCCTGCCCCTGTATATACGTCCTTGAAAAGTAGGCCTTAGACCCTGCTTCCTGGTACTACCCGCTTTTTGGTAGTGTTATATAAGTTCACAAAATAACATGTTAGCGTAGCTAAAACATAAACATTTATGTGATAGTTTCATATGTTTTGTAAAAGAACCAAAACAGGAGTAAAGAAAATAGTTACTTTTCCTACGAATATACGATAGAATTAAGGAGAGGATATTCTCGATGAGTTTCTTTGTAGATTTTTGATTAATTTGTGAGTTTTCTTTAAAATTATGAATTAGTAACTTTCCTCTTCAATGAGTTTTAACACTGGAAATTTCCCTTATATTGCACACTAATTTTCTGTACTTAAATATATTCCATCTGAGAGATGTTCATAATAAAACTCATATTTTACTGTAGATTCCTTTATTCTCTGTTCTACATTTCTGGAAAGCGTTCATGGTATGGTTACAGAAAGTGAGGAGGAGGAAATTTATGGAGGCAAAAGCTAAAATAGAGGCATTCTTCGAAAAAAAGTATAAGCCACAAGAATAATAAAGATTATTGAAGATTCTAGAGTTTATAATTATCATTTATACACATCCGATCGTATTGCATTTACATAACGTCAGTAATGGCAATTTTTAATATACGTTTGCTGCGTAGCTCCATATCCAACAGTGTCCGTTGAACAGTGTGCTCGAATACTATTCTACTTGGCCCTGCATTGTATTGGGTTGTCAGCAGAATCACTGTCTGGCTCCGGTTTTGCTTCATCATGCGAGACAGTCTCCGATGACCTTTTTCTTTGATAGATGGACGTCCAACACCATGTTGTCTACTGCTGGTTTCACTGTCATTCATCCACTTTGCATAAGTACTAACAACTGTAGATCGCGAACAACCCACGAGTCGTGCAGTTTCGGAAATACTTGTTCCGAGCCTTTGAGCCATTACAATCTGCCCTCTATCAAAATTGCTTAGATCCGCAGCCTTTCCCATCACACACAGAAGTGAAAGAATGATTCTTCAGACTCTCCAGCAGCAGTTAAATACCACTTCCACCTGATCACGTGCCTTCCACGTCATCCAGGCGAGTTCATTGCAAAATGTAGGGGTGGTCATTATGTTTTGGCTCTTGAGTGTAGATACATTCTTGCTGTAGATTCTGCAATTATGGTATTAGTCAATACGATTGTTAGTTCCCAGAAACATACAAAAGGATTCTTGGTTGATTGCAGTCATGTCCATTTAGAAGCCATATGACTTTTTATTAAAAGACTAGCATATAGCCCGTCATATGACGACATCAGTAAAAGTTTTAATTTTCCAAAATTGTAAAGTACCTGAGGCAGGTAAAAAAAATGGTTTGTTTTTTGGCTGAGAATTATCTTGCAAGAAAAAATAATCGATTATTCAATTTAAAATTATCACATATGTACCTAATCTATTATATAAGCTATTATAAAAGAAAATTATTTACGTAATATCTAAGAACAACGATAAAACGTATGAAAATACGGTATAATTTAAAATAAGCAATGATTAAATGAGATGGTTTAAGGAATGACGTCATAATGCTAGAAAAATGTTATTTTTACCTATTTATTGAGATAAATTGATAAATTTAATCTCCTGCTCTTAACCGGGAAAAATAGGAGTTGAAATAATGGCATTAAAAGCTCGAAAAGAGGAAAAGGGGTGGATTGCGAACGTTTTAAAGAAGGCAGTATTTTTTTCCGTGATATGAAGTATATTTATACCAATTTATTTTAGAATCAGATCTATAGTTTAGGAGAAGATAAATATTACTCTCTTTGAATTTTGCTAACTATGGATGCCTCTATCCATTCCAGGTCCAACCGCTTCATAAAATTGTGTACAGACGTACAGATAACTTGGGCTATTATTATATAGGGGATTGTTATCATTGCATCGTAAGGTTGGAATTCTATCAGTAGTTCCTTGTAATTTACAAGCAGGGACAAAGCAGAAGACCCACAGACCCACCTCCAGAGGTTTTTGGAACTTGGAACACATTGCAGCCCTGAACCTATTTTACACACCCCAGGCACCATTAACGAACACAGGGTATCTTTAGCTGGATCAAACCTTGATTTTTGTATGTATTGTAAAACTTAGTAATATTGAAGAGTGGTGTTTCTTTGTTTAGCAATCTAAAGAAGCATGTAGTACTTTTTGAAATTTTTATTAGAATACATTTTATTAAAAATATAGTTCATTGTTAAATAAGCATAAAATTTACAGAGAAAACATTTCAGGTCGCAATTCATCTAGGTGAAAAAAAAATATATATATATTGAAAATCATTATTATCCTCTTCAATCATTTAGTCATCAATAATAATCTTCTTCTACTTTAGCATTTTTATTTGCAGTGTTTTGTATTTGTTGCTGTTTTTGATACATATCTGCAATCTAAAAAGAAAATAAATGCATAAAATCTAATAAAAACTGTTTCATTAACATGATAAGTCATTGAAAACTCTAAATTAAAACAAATGATATTTTAGATAAAGAACATTCAATAATATATAAAGGAGCTTTATAAATATTTGACTAAAATAAAATAACTATATGCCAAAAATAGCAACTTCACAACAAATTAAAACTTCAAAACATCAGGGCTTAGTTGACAATCTTCAAAGAAATCCTTCAAAGTTTTATCTGTATACTAGCTGACACATGTATCTCTGCACAATAATGCATGTATGCTTTACACTCAAACAGGGTTGGTATGATTAAAATCAGTTAATTTAAATAATGATTTAAATCCGTTGATTTAAAAAAAAAATCATTGATTTAAATAATTTTTTTTCACTTCTTTTATAACCTATATTCCAAAGGCAGGAGAATTGGGAATCAGTCTACCAGTAATACCAATAAGTAAATAAGTGTAAATAGATAGCATGTGCTTTCCAAGAATTTAGGTTGTTATCATAAAGTATGTAGTAAGGGTAGGTACAATGACTGATTATGACTGGTGGAATTCCTTTTATGTAATGGGAGGTAAAGAGAGTATTACAGAACTTGAAATCCAGTTTATCTACCAAATAACAACAGCCATGGCTTCATCTGCTGAAATGGCAAAACAGTTTCCTTCTTTTGGTATTGTTCATTGGACTTCATAACAAATTAGAAGTGGATAAAGCATCAAAACTAGTGTTTTTATTGAAACAGTTAAATCCATAATTTGTTGCTTAAAAAATATTGAAATAATTGTGACTTTTTGTTTTTTTAAATAAATAGTTTGCATTTAATGAATATTTAATTTTTTCTTTAAATTTTCATCTTATTTAGTTTGCACTATCTAATTACAAAATAATGGAAATGTATTTAGTTTAAAATTTATGTATTTAATTTCAGGTAATCAGTGTGTAGAATATACTAAATAATAAGATGTTACTTCATATACAAACTATTCTATGTATATTGCAAAAAAACATAAAAACATAACAATAATTAAAATTAGAATTTAAAAAATCAAATAAATCTGATTTAAACCAAATAAATTGGATTATTTTTATTTTATTTTTTTTAAATCATGATTTTTTTCCAACCCTGCATTCAAACATGCACACATTTGTATGCACATACACATACATATATCTTGAGGGGGGGGGGTAATAAAAATAACCTAATTAAATTGTTCAGAGTGTTATAACTATAGCAAAAGTTGATTTTATCACTTTTCCTTTTTAGGACTTTCTTTAAGCAGGGTATTGTATACAAAATATATTTAGCAATAAATTTTCCAATTTGATGTCTGTAATAGAAAATATTTTATGGACATTTTACTACAAATTTTTAAATAAAAATTTGAATTTTCCACCATTTACACTATCTAGACCAATAAACACAAAAGGAAGGTGGTATTAATCAAACAAAAACTGGAATGAAATACATCAGCATTTACGAAATCACTATTCAAACAACAGTGTTTGCATATATAAATATTTTATTATGCACTAATAGTGTTATATAATTTGAATTCTAGTTCTGTACAAAACTGAAGAACTGTGACTGATATTTATTTATATAATACAGCATTCTAATAAATCATTTAATTTGATGAAAACTAAGTTGTTCTTTATTGTTGGATACTGAAACATAGTCTGAGACACTACTCAATACACTTTAAATCTTTTAAAATTAATTATATAAGATACAGTAATTTACAAATCCATAATCAGCAGTAATTAATACATCAATAAGTCATCCTTCGAGTTCTATACATTTATGACTGGAACTGTATAAAACACTAAATTTTCTATTTTCCTTTTTTTTCTAATACAGCTCTAGAATAATGTTAAAAAAGTTTTAATTGTATATGGATTTTTAATAAAATTTTTAAACCAATACATACAGAAATCTAAGTATCTTAAAAACTGACATTTAAACAAATTTTGTTTAAATCAAATAAAAAATATACCTGAACAGAATTGGTTGCATTTTCTGGAGTTTTATCCTCCCGAATTCTAATAAAACGAGGAAATCGCAAGGAAATGCCCTTTTCAGGATCAACCTAAAATTTATAAGCAAAAATGATAAATTTCTATTAGCAAACATGCAATCCACTTTTAAAATAAATATGTAACACACCAGTATTTGACAGAACTGCATAATATCATGTAAAATGGAAAGTAAAATTTCCATTTTTTTTTAAACATTATTGTTCATTTAAATTGGTCATTCTCAACATGGACAATACTGACCCTCAGGGGGCAGTGAGACAATGCTGGTGGCCAGTGAACGTTATGCCTGCCTGTTGATTGACTTGATAATACCAACTAAAGTTGCATTAATGTTTATAATTGAAATTGTGATTGCATTAATGTCTATACTTTATATAAACCTTATATATATATATATACTTTTTGAATATTTAGTGTTGTAACTTGATTATACATTTTTAATAAATGCATTATGCTTATACACCTGAAGTAAAGTGACTCTGTATTACAAACTTGAAACACAGAGGTTTTTTCCCCCCCTCCTTCTTAAAGGTAATGTTTATATAGTCACATTATACAATGTTAAGTTTTACTTTTTGTGTTTGAAGGATCTTTCAGTTTTTTAAGGTAAAAAGTGAGTAGAGGGGGGGGGGGCCCATTTTTAAATATGAGGTAATTACCTGTTTTCCTCCCTTTTTACTGAGCATAATTTGGTAATCCTGTGTGATTACTAACAGTGTATTGTACAGTGTAACCAGGACTCATTTTAATTCCTTTCAATTTATTTTCCCCAGTTAAACTGTGACATCACTGTTTAGTTATTCTTCTTCGGAACCTTTGTTTTAGCAGCAGTTAATATTCACATTATTTTAAACCGAGGAAGTATACAATCCGGCACATGTTTGCTGATGGTTGGAGTTGTTAGGTTGCAACATACCTATCAGGATGCCTTCCAATGTAAACTATGTGAACTTGTGTTTTTTTAGTTCGATGGTCTTATGTTTTTTTTTTAAATAAAAAGCAAGCTGTCTTTTTAATTCCATCATCAAGTCTGTTTTTCTTTCTTTACTGTAAGCTATTAATTTTGCTGAACTTTGTCATGAACCTTATGATCTTAACAGCGTGGTCGGGCGGCAATATAAGCAGGTGTTAGCTTTCAAACTTACTTTTAAGAATATAAAATAAATTTACTACATCCATTATCTAATATACACAATTTTTAGCAGTAATAAAACAAACTTAATGTATGGGTGGTACCAGAACCAGTTATTTCCATTCCCTATGTTCTGTGTCAAAGTAAGCAGACATTCAGAAAAATATATTTAATCAACAGCACTCAACAGGTTTGGAGCGCTTTGTGACAGGTTTGGAGCACCTACTACTTAATGCCAATTACGAATGGCTACAAACATCTATGCCCCTGTAGGATTCGAACCCATGAACTCCAGAACCAAAGGTCAGTGCCCTAACCATTCATTTGAGCATTTCTTTAGCATGCCTCAGTAACAAAAATTTGATTTGTAACTATATAAAAAAAAATTACTTAAATGTTTTGCATCTTATAATTCAGTACTTCTTGTTCCCTACACTTAATATTACAGGATTTTTTACAAAAGGGGGCGTTGAACACATTAAGTATCTACAGCTCAATTGTTTAAGAGAAGGAATTTAAAAGAGTTATAAGTGTGATTGAAAATTAATTTATTTTAAAATAAATGATGAAAATAGCTATAAAAATATTTTGGCCACATACCACAACTAATGAAAAGCTTCTGTAGAGAACCAACTTAAAAAGCATAGACATGAGCATGCATGTTTCACTGGGCATATCCAGAAATGGACTTAAGTACCTAGTGCGAGTACCTAGCAAAATTACCTCAACAGGGCACTCAACAATGTTGACTAACTTGATGATATGGAAGCTGGGTACAGGACAGAAGGGGATAGAAAAACTAGAATGAATGCCTCCTATGCCTGTGGTCATGAACAGAAAGTTATCATAATGAAGTGGAATAAGACGAGTAATAAACAGTTATGTCTCCCTTCAACAGTCAGAAAATTAAAACTGATTCTATACACCTGCAAAGACATATGTCAGCAACAGGATTCAAACTCACAGAGTAACAGTAGTTATCTAGCTGTTTGGTCATCATTTAAACATTCTAGTAGTCACGAAATCTCTAAACAGAATACCAATTTATAACTGATAAAAACTTTAGTTTTAATATTTAAAATGATATCCTGGACTTCCAAATTCAATGTGTTAATCACTAGGCTACCTTGACCTATAGAATGAAATTACATTTGAAATTGAGGAATTACTTGACTGTCAACATACAATTTCTGAAATTCACAGAAGTGTAAGATGCACAATTAGTCAGAAAAAGTGCTTGCATGCTTTTATATGAATCACGATATATACAACTTCAACATATTTAAGCAAAATTAAAGAAAACACTTAAGGTTTAAAATATTTTCTTTTTTGCATGCACAAATTACAAAAAGCAGTAAAAAGTATTAAATTTTAGACTGGGTTAGAATAAATAAACCACCAGATTATCATTATTTTTTTAATACACAGTAATATTATAAAATATCTTTATGGCATATTCCCATACTCACAAAACCTATTATTTTCTGGTTTTAAGAGATTCATTCCCTATAAGTGAAATGAAAGAATCAATTTTAAAATCCATCTAAATTGGTTCAAAATTGTACAATCTAACAATGCCCAAAAAATCCATTCAACATATGGCCAAAAAGTATAAGCTGGCAGGTATGTATCCTAATAAGAAATATGATTTAACTCCTGCAATTGATTCAATACTATAGCTATCACATACAACAGGTTGCCAAATCTTTGAAAAAGCTAAATAACTGCTTTATTTTTACAATAAGTAATGCTTTAATGGAATTTAACAAATTGTGTTAAGGTATCCATCTATGTTCAGAGAAATTTTTTCTTTAAACATAGAAACTAGTTCATGTTTTTACATTTTTAGATTTATCTTTTATATTATCATAGAGAATTGCACTTAAAAAATTTATTCCTGGAGAAGTTTTTATAAAATTTCTAATAAATAAAGAAAATTTAGTAAAAAAATTCGGCTTTTTTCAAAAGGTCTAATTTTTTAATAAATTAAGTTATTTCAATATTTTTTGATGCAACATTTTTGTATACACTTTAATTAAATTTTATTTACATTTGTAAAACTTTTTAAAAATATTATTTTTAAATATTATATTTTTAATGAAAATTAAAAAATTATTTTATCTAGTAAATTTTTAAAAATTTCTAATATGAAAATTTAGTAAAAAAACTTTATAAAATCTAATTTTTTAATAAATTAAGTTATTTCAATATTTTTTGATGCAACACATTTCTTATACACTGGATTAGTGAATCACAAAAGCATTTAACATTAAAAAAATTAAAAATACATGTTTAAAAATTTTTATTCTAAAAAACTATGAGTGTAACATCATTAAAAATTATCCAAATTTAAAGTGTCATTTAAAGTAAATAATATCAAAAATTATAATAATCAAAAAATATTTTAAAACTTTTAAAATCACATTTCAAGTTTCAACATTTTATTAAAATACCGTTCTGAGTTGCATTTAGTTTATGAAAGCAACTTTTTTAAAAAATTAAATACATGTTAAAATAAATTCAGTTGCTAATTATTAAAAATACTAGAAAAATGTTTAAATAATCCATGAAAAAAAAAGTGTCCAAAAAATGCTCTTTAAAAGGCTTTAAATTCACAACTTCTGGTTCCAAAGTAGCTACTTCCGTTTTGTTTTAACAGCAGTAACTTTTCTTTAAAATGCTGTAGAGACAAAACAAAAACAGATTTAGAAGCCTAAAAGCTGAAATTTTACGATAGAAAAAAATAAAAATTATGATTTTTGGCAAAAAATGACGTTTTTAACGTAGACGGATACCTTAAAGTAAAATAAATTTAAATTTTAAAAATAGTAAAATAAATAAATAAAAATAGAAATTACTTACTATTCCCATGGCAGCTTTATGAATGGGAGAAATGGATAAATCAGCACATTTGATTTCCCACACTTGAACAGGCTCAAACCACTCATCAGGTTCTAGGCTGTGGTCATAGCGGAAGTAAGACTTGGGTTCTTTGATGATGTGTTGTTTTAAAAATTTAGTGTGGGCTTCTAAATTATCATCTTTGAAGCCAGTTCCCAACTGAAACCATTAGCATAAGCAATTTATACAAAATTTATAAAACATTATAAATAAGTAAATGATCAAAACACAAAAATTTACCTTGCATATACTTTGAAATTCTTCATTGTCATCATCATAACATGCCAGTAAAAACCCACCATAATTGCCAGTTCTTTTGCCTTTTCCATAGTAACCTCCAATAACAACAAGGTCAAGTGTATCACCAATACCTTGGAGGTAATCCTTTTTTAACTAAAATTAAAAAACACTCTAATAAATTTAACACTAATTAAATCACTACTCCATTTTAATATATTTAAAAATCAGTCTAACTAATCTTTAACTATTTTCATCTAATACATGCATAACTTTGAAAGATTAACAAACTTCAAATTAAATAAGCTACTAATTTTCTTGTCATAAAAAATTAAGTTATAAGTGAAAGAAATTTTATGAGAACACAATCAGGGCTATCACAGAGTAAAATTGCTTTACTTGCATAATATCAACAGCAACAAACTTACTTTTAGCCAATTGTGGGATCGTTTTGCTATTTCATAAGAAGCATCAACTTCTAAAGATTTCACCATTAAACCTTCACAATTACCTAAAAAAAATAGTCCAGTGAAACATTAGAGAAATGTAATACACACACACACACACACACACACACACACACACACATATATATATATATATATATATATATATATATATATATATATATCAGGGGAGGCCAAACTTTTGGGATCTGTGGTCTACTCCACATTTAAAAAATCGAAGGCGGTCTACCAATAGCAGAGCTAAATTAACATAATGTACATGTTTATATATTTATTTTCGATAACAAGAAAAAAATGGTAAATTACCTAATTTTTCTAAAAAAAACTTAATATTTACAAAATAAAAATCTATTGACAAAAATAAAGTATTTATATATCAAAAATTGACCATCATATTCACTTCATTTAGTTGAAATTTGGCACTGTATATCTGTAACAAGTTTATCATATTGTGGCTGGTACGAGCTTATTGCAATGCATAAACACGAAATTAAATGTTCATCTGTTAAACACAACCGATGTCTGATTTTTATGGCATTCATGGTTGAAAATGCAGATTCGAAAAGATACGTCGATCCAAAGTATGATTTCAAATACAAAATCAATTTGTAAATATTTGGAAACGTTTCCCCAGAAATTAATTCTCAAAAATCAGTATCGCTAGATGCTCTGGATTTAAGAAATATATCGAATCTTAATTTAATAATTTCTTCATTATCGGGATGGTCATGTGGACTACCTAAAATGTCTTCGCGGCCGACCAGTCAACGTCTTAACCACCCCTGATATATATAATTCCCATATGGATAAATTTAAAAATGTTAATAACTTTCTGGATGGTTTCAAAACAGTAAGTTTTTATATGCAGATTTTAACTTTAGGAGATCTATATTGTTTTTTAAAATTTCTGACATAAGCCTTGATAACTGCATGTTTGTAACTGTATCTTCAGAAAAGGCGGGGTATTTCTTTAGATATTATGCCCATCTTTGATGCCAATCACCCTTTGAGAGGTCTTGTTATGTTTGCAGCAATATGGCCTATTTTTTTGCTACACAAGATGTAATGAGATCAGAATCTACTTCCAATTTCAAAAAGACTATAAAAATCAGTACCAGCAATAGAATTCAAACCCAAAGACTCATGCATAATTAAACCCATTTAGCCATCATCTGGCTACCCAGTAAGAGAACTTTTTTGATGCACAGATCATGTAGTAATTCTATTAAATCTTGATCAAGGGTTTGAAATTTCTTCCTTTAATCATGAACTACATCTAGGAATCCCATTACCTACAACCTACAACAAATATCATATGCACTACATCACAGTCTAACAGCAATATTCACCAGAACGAGTTAAACCAGTGACAATGAAAAAAATATGAACAGTTTGTAAGAGTTTCTTGGGAAGAATTTAAAAAAAAAAAAAAAAAAAGAAAGAAAAAATATGAAAGAAAGAAAAAATTCATGCACTTAATACATAATTTGTCATACGTAAATAATATTGCCCATAATTAAAAAATAGGATAAAGACAATTCAAATAACTCCCAAATTAAATAACTTTATTTGTAATATTTAATTTGTAAGAAAAAAAAATCAATTTTAACACCAAAATCTGATTTAAAAAAAAGGAGGGTTACAATTGGACTTTTTATAAAAAAGACATGATTTCTTTGAAAAATATAATTTTACATGATTAAAAAAAATTTAATATTAAAATTCATAAATAAAGTTTAAGGACTTGAAATGTGAATAACCCTAGGAAAGGAAAGAAATTTTATAAATACCTTTAACAGATTCATCTAAAAATTCTTGCATAGTTTCTGCACTGTTGCCATCTTTGTATTGGGCAAACATGAATTCATTTTCAACTTCCTTAAAAGATGAATGCAGAAGACTTCGACGTTCTTTCAAGGGCTTTTTTACTAATGATTCTCCATTCAAATACAAGAGATCAAAAGCCATTATACAAACCTGGACTGTAATCTCAGATTCAACAGCATCCTAAAAAGATCACCAAAATAGATTTAACATACAGGAAATAAAAATTCTTTGCTTTTCATTTTTAACTGAGCTAACATAATAAAGGTTATTCAAACACAGTGCATGATATTAAAGTTTCTCATTTCTAATGTGTCTACATTTTCTTCCTTTTTTTAAAGCACATGAAAAATGTATAACAAATATGACTACTACGATCAATGCATAAATAATAAATTACATTTGTACCTGAATCAAGACAAATACTTTTGAAATTAAATAGAAGGGTATCTCTTAACAAGTAATATTTATGATCAAATAAAAAGGAAACAAGAGGTACAAAATATTATTCTAATAGTATTAAAAAAAAGGGGGGGGGTAGTTTCTAGTTAGAAAATTATTGCTAGAACAACTTGTAAGAAACCAGTGATAGTTAATAATGAACATAGAAAACAAATGAAACTACCTATCAGTATGAAGACTACAATGTAGACAATTTTCTTCTTTAAATTACTAGCAGTTTTTGATACCTGTATTTCTAATAATGCATTCTAACTTCCACACTAATAGCATTTGCTTTCATATTAATATATATTTTTAACACTGAAAGTTTATTTAACAATATAAAAATGGAGCCAATATGACCAACAATACCTGTTTCACAGGCTAATAAATTATACATGAATATTTAATTAATGCTAAAATCTTACATACACAGCAAAAGTAATACTGAACAATTATAATTCAGCATAATATTAATTACCTTTATTATTTCAGACTAACAAACATAACCACTGGTATTACATAAACATCAAAGAATTATCTGTTATAAATAATCTTCAAATGTGTTATGTCCTAATTTATATATATATATATATATATATATATATATATATATATGCACCCCTATTTTAAGACAATTTCTCCCTTACAAGAGTATTAAAAACACTTGAATATTTTATTTAGATATGACTGATCAAAAAAATTGTTTTTCCCCTTTCCAACTGTAAATTACTTGAATCTTTATAATTTGATTTAGTTATTTTAGCACACAGATAGGATGACTTTCATGACAACATCTTACAGTTTGACCCATTTAATATTAGCATACTAAATAGATGATTAACATAATACCATGTTGAAACTAGATTGTAGCAACAGAGTTGCCCAGATTTACATTTTTATATAAGGTGAGGCAAAATGCAGCTTTCTGAATTGAAGCTAACAGCAACTGCATTAGCACTCACAAGATGAAATGGTAATTCACAAAGTACAAAAAGGTCACATAAAAATAAAAAATTATAAAATCCTATATAAAGGATTTGTTATTCAAATCAAAGTATTTTATATGAATGATTATATATAAAGATATGTGTACTTTCACATACTTTATGTTAATTTCTCATCATCCATTTTATGACACAAGAATAAAATTTTTAAGACAGCCCTTGAAAACTGGCTAATCAAATAAATATAAGCCTAATCAAAGGAGTGCCATGTGTTTATTCCTTGCATTGATGACACTAAGGAGCAATTGAGAAACAATATATGAGGTGCATTCAGAAAGTAAGTTTCCCGATGTTTTCCTCTTTAAAGTAAACGTAATTAGCCTTGTCAACTGCGCATGCATAGCAGATCAATGACGTATTAATCATATGCCAGCTGGACAAGTCCCGATTCGTGCCAGCAGCGGGGTAGCAGTGGTCTGAAATGGAAACTCTAATTCCTTTTCCCGCTGCCTGCAAGGCTAGGCCAGTCATCTTGAATGCACATAGCATTGCGGCAATTGAAATTCATCAGCTCTGTCTGGTCTATGAGCCAAACTGATACCCGAACACAAAATTGAATGCTTAGGAGCAGCACTGAGATTTCTGCTACGGTATGACAATGACGGCATCGAGTTCCTTGACAGGATTATCACTGGCAATGAGACTTGGATTTTGCACTTTACCCCAGAAAACAAGCAGCAGTCAATGCATTGACATCATAGTGGATGTTCGGTCAGGACCAAATTCAAACAGATGCTGTCGATACGGAAAGGGGAGTGCACAGTGTTCTGGTACAGGGAGGCTGGTTATATTCACAGGCGGTAGAGGTATACAAAAGTTGATCCCACAAGTGTCTCCATTCTGGTGGTGGCGATGTTGAAAAATACCTGAAACATTGCTGTACTTGTTGCCAATAAATATGTCCGTGAAAGTGTGAGGTCTTTTTTCCTTAAATAGGGAAACTTACTTTCTGGATGTGCCTTATACAATATTTTTCAACCAGTGCTTGGAAAAGGGTTAGTCCCTGGTCAGAAGTAGTGTGAACAAATTATAGAAAATGAGTATAACAGTAACCTTTGAATGTATACTGAAGCCCAAGGTTTGACATAGTATAATATTGAATCAATCTACTGCTAATCAGCAAAAATAAATGTGCTTTTAAGTTTTACTAACTTTTATTTTAATAACCAATCTACCTACATACCTTCTTTTTTCGTGTACTGAGAACTTGGAATGGTAAGATTTGCTTAGATTCTCTATCCCATGCAACAGCCTCAGAATCAAGAACAAATGATTTAGTAGTTTCATTTACTGCTTTTTGCAATCTGGAAATAACATCAGGATATTTTGAAGTATTATCTTCTTGATTTCGACTGAAAATTTTCACATCCCCCTTCTCTGTCATGTGAATCTGAAATATTAAGAAATAAATTTTAAACCATGGATATTCATTTAAACTTATAAGGCACATAACATAAGCAGAGACTGACAAAAGTTGTAAAATCTTAGGAGCCAGGAAAAAATCTTAGGGACTGATGCCACAAGTTCTTTCTTCAACTTAATGACTTTAACGCATTCACTGCAGAATGAAACATGGGTAGCCATGGGCATTTTTTTAGTCACCCAGGTTTTGTCGGACCGTGAACATAAGCAAAATTTTAAATAAATAAGAACAAAATGTTGAAAATGCTGAAGAATTTAAGAAATAGACATGAAAAATGGGTGAGATCTCAACTTTCTGGTATAAATAAGGATGACACTTTTTGGTTCTAAAATGGTACGAAAATATACTGACTAAATATCAAATATAATAAAATCTAAGTATCAGAAATTTTATGGAATCTACCTTGCTGCATTTAAGTTATGTTCAGATAAAACACAATAATTCAAATTTTATATTCATTATTTTATATATGTTCATTATTTTTTATATACGTTCATCAAACACAAGAAAATATTTGACAACTATAAACTATAATACTTTATAAAGTAGTAAAAACTTATTTTTCAAACTCTACATCCAATCTTATATATAATTATTTAAGATATTTTGTCTTGTCTTCTATAAAATGGTAACACATTTTGAGGATTTAAGCTTTATATTTCTCTATCTATTCTTTCAGCTGATGTCAACTTTCATGAAAATTAAATCAATGGTGAACTAAAATTTCCATAAAATATCCCTTTATGGCAACAAAAAGTTATTAGCAAAACACAGTATTGTCCATTATAATTTCCTCATTATTTAAAATCTATGAATTTTGTTTTTGATAGTTACAACTATGTTGAGATAAAATAGCATATACAACTATTATGAAACCAAATTTCAAATCAATTTATTAATAAGAACAACTATTAACGGGAAAAAGATTTTGCATGCAGTCTTTATAAATATCTCAATGTTAAAAGAAAAATATTAATTTTGATTATTATAGTTACTGCACATGTAACCATACATTTAAATACACTTTGAAATGCAGTGGAAAAGGACCAACTTGTTAAATTTTACTAGTCAAGCCATAAATTTTGATTTAAAAAAAAATTTGTTGTAAACTCAATTTCTGTAGCTGCAATTGCATTCTAAATAAACAAAATGACAGATAACTCTGAAAACAGTAAATACAAACCTGTGCTCTTTCTCCATCATACTTGAATTCACATGTAAAGGCATGTTTATCAAATCTTTCCAGAACTTTATCGATTCCAGCTGTTGGGTGAGCTAACATAGGTTTTAATGGAACACCTGGAGATAACTGACAACGTTCGGGAAGAGCTGAAATACCCTCTTTTAAGATAACTGGTATAATCAGGTCATAATTTGGACATTCACTGAAAGGAAATAAGACGGACATTTCAAAAAGGTTTTATTAATTATTTTAACCAAACTGATGTTTTAAAACTTTGATAACCCAAACATTAAATATATCAGAGCAGGATTACACAAAGATGTACACAAACAATAGTTCACTTGTGAACTTTTATGACAAAAGGGAGAGAGGGACAGACATGCCAACTTTCAGGCACTTGTGTTAGGAGCAACAGCGTAGGTTGAAATTTTAACATGCTAATTACAGATTATACATATCTTATTGGTTTCTAAATTAAAATTAAATTTAAAATAACAAAACAGTAGTAAATTGTAAAAGTTAAAATTTATGCATTTAAAAATTTATGAGTAGCTTTTTTAAGTTTAACAACTTATTTTTCAGTGCAGTGTTTCTTGTAGCAACATTAACCCTGATTAAAATATTTCCATTTTTCTAACATCAGAGATTCTAGAGTTTGTCTATTCAAATTTGACCTAAATTCGGTTTGGTTTTTCCACACAGTACTGAAAACTTTTAACATACTGTATGAAAAGAGTAATATTCAGCATTATTCTTTGCAAAACTTTGTATTTAATTGCTGAATTGTAATATTTCAGCTGTTCAAAAGTTTTGTTATTTTCTGGAGCAATCTCACGAGTTTCAGGAGTTATCAAATTTTCCCATTTCTCCGGAGCAACTCCGGAGAAGTTGGCATGTCTGGAGGGATTAAAAGCATATTTTACAGGGAAATACAGTGTATATTCATTTTACTATAACCCCACCTCTTTTTTATTATCATGGAACCCTCCTTAATTACACTATAAGAGGCATTAAAACCAGATTTTAGTCTCAAATTACGGCAATCAATCCCTAAATAAAGAGAATTTTTTTGGAAATTTTAAATTTAAATTTCTCAACAAATTTTTGTCACAGAGAAGTGGAACTTCTTGTGTTCAATCCCGTTTTGATGAGTTTCAAGTTTTATTATATATAATTATAATGGTACAGGATTGAGAAACATAAAAATTTAGATTTCACAATTTTCACAAAATATAATTCAGAAATACATTAAAAGGAACGTTTATCTTATTTGAAACATATTTGTAATTAATATATGTCTACAACTATTGATTGAAGAGAAAAAAGCTGGTCAAGAATTTTACTGTATATCATGTATAAGGAAATAATTATACTTTCCGAAAAATCTAGAGATAACAATTGCAAACATTATTTTGAAGCAATAATCTAGTACTGATATTAATTCTTGATACACTTTGTAAGTCCTAGTAGCAAACATTTAATTAACTGCATTTAAAGTAAATCAAAACATTTACAAGAAAATTAGCTTTAAAAATAAATCTATATTTAAAAGTAATAAAGTATAAAACTTACCAATATGCCGTTTTAAGAATCAAAATTTGAGAATCCAAAAATTCTTTAAAACTATCTGCAGACCTTCCTTTAGAAGCATCAATTTTTTCTGGAGGATATGTCTGACCTGGAGGAGTTAACACAGCTGCCCGGGCAATGGCACATAAAACTGATTGTTCGGCTAAGCCAATTCTCAATTTCCCACTGAGAGACCTAATAATATACTTTGCTTCACAGTCTCTGCATGCAACAAATAAAACTTTTATTTTGTCTGTTTTCTTTGCCATAGACTGAAAAGGAAAAAAGAGAGAAAAGAATACATTCTGGATTGTAATTATCTGTTTAGACAAGTAAATACTTTACAGTCAAAATATATTCATCTTATAAAACAGTAGATTTTGTACTACAGTAGAACCTCGTTATAACGACCTCCTGTGGGACCAACATCATATGGTCATTGTAACGAATTGAAAAAATAATTTTAAAAAATCAGAAAAGAAATGATGCAACAGTACATACCTAGGGAACACTTCTATTTATTTGTATTTCTATTACTAAATTTTTGAAAAAAAGTCTTTGATTGACGGCTGTTTCAAGTTCATTTGGGAATTCTTTATTATCCCTGATTCCATATTCATTAGATTTTGAAGGAAATCTACAGAATTAAATTGTCCTTCAAAATATTGATGCAAGGCATTGATTACATTGAAGGCTTTTTTTTCATTCACTTTTTCAAAAGCTTGGAAATTTCTTGTCCGTCGTCAGAATTGCACATTTCTTCATTTCCAGTAATACAGGCAATAAAATCGTCCTCACTCAAATTTTCTCTGCAGCACTGTAAAGTTTCGTCTACTGCAACACACTCATCAAAAGATTATTGAAGATTTAGTTCTCCTCTTTTTGTCATGCCCCCTCCCCTCCTCTAAGCAAACACAAAGAGAGGAGTACAGGTTTCTTGAAGTTGCACCACAGTACAATAATTTTGAAATAGCCCACTTGCTCATGAGTTCTGCAGACTAAAAATGGCGGTCGTTCTAACGAAAAATAATATGCTTGGGGTCATTGTAATGATTTAATTATTGATGACCATTATTCCTATGGTAAAATAATTGGGATTTTTTAGGATGGTTGTTCTAACGAAGGGGGTCGTTGTATCGTGGGGTTGTTAAAAAGGGGTTCTACTGTATATTAACCAAGAGCAGAGCTGCTTTGAACTAATTAGTCAATGTCAAGTGTAAAATATTTAGATTATCACTTTAATTGATTACAATGGCAAATACCTCTCTGTCCCATGGAGTACAATGCTGTAACTGAAATAGATTTAATAGTTATAGACAAGGAAACTTCCCTTTCATAGGCTATCCCTGCAGTCCTCCCTCCTTCTGTTTAGCCACGTAGTCGCATGCTAAATAAATCAATCAAGTAAATAACCAACAATGAAAGTTATCCTCATGTACTAATAGACAGACCTTGTGTATGTCTATCATTAGATTTTCACATAAAAAAGAAATGGGCTACATGCACTAAATTTTATATACCGATCTTATTGTCTACAACCCCCCCCCCTTTATTTTTGCCTTTTAAGTTTTTAATACTGGACTATAAAAATTTTAATGTGGGTAGCTTGCAATGCCACCTTAGACTTGTATGTGGTGTCTAAAGAGACACCCTTCTATTTTAAATAAAAATTTATTTTAATTTAAATTTCTGCATAAATTTTAAATAGATAAATTTGTTTGTTATAAGATTTTTATGCAAAAACAACTTAGTATTTAGGGATAGTATTAAAATACAATTAAAATGCAGGATACTTACAGCATTACCACTCATTTTGGCAATTTCAAGAAATTTTTGAAATACAGAAGCCACAGTTAATTTTGGAGGAGCAAACATAACTCGTTGATTTCCTCTACTGCTCTAAATGATAAAAAAAATAAACATAATGTAAGCTTATTTGTAATGGAATGATGATTTAACTTAAATATTAAAAGTACAATAAACTGGAACATAAAACAAATAACACAAATTTAAAATTATCATTATACTTTAACTAAGAATTACTAATAACAAAAGTAACAAAAGGCATTTATGCTGTCTCAAAAGGAGAAAACTAAATGAAATTGATTTAAAAAATAAAAATTTTTAGTACTACAATACCTTTATATATATATAATTTATAATTTGGTTTGACCTGAAGTGCTAGTTTAATTTTTTTAAATATAAGGATTGATACCAGGATCCTACTGTTTAAAGTAAATTTCGAATAGCTATGAATGAATATCCATGCCAGCTTTAGGTATGATTTGAAGTGCTACAGTCTACTGTTTTGTTACATAATGGCTAATGAGACCTACTACTTAAAACTAATTCCAAATGGATATGAACATCAATGCCAGGAGTGGGATTGAAACTGGCAAACTTTGATACCAAAGAGCATTCATTCGGCTATAGTTTGACACCTAGTGTAGTATTCAAAACTGTGGACTCCAGAACCAAAAGACAACACCCTGCCATCCAGCCATAACTTTCTTTTCATAACTATTTCAGGAAAAATCTCATATTATTCCATCCTCTTACATATTCAGGACAAAACATCTATATCTGTTTAAGAAAAACTTTTGACGAAAAGAGCCCAGAAGAAAAAAAAGCTTTAAACTCAGGTAACAGCAATAATTATTCAAATTATTTTGCATCTGAAGTAAAAGTTATTGGTGTACTAAATTCATTAAATAAATTAAATTTAAAAATTTGTGAGAAAGGTTTTTTTTTTCCAGGCTAGGCTCATTTTGGTGAACCTGGTAAGAAAATAAATAATATTTGAAAATCAAAAATAATCTGCAATACATCTTACTTCTGATACTAGCCCAAGATCTCCTTTAATGGCTACTTCTGCTTTTATTTTATCCACAGTTCTTCCAGTAGCTTGAGCAACAGCTTTCATTAAAAGAGTTTCACCCACGCCTAACTCAATTCCACAGTATTCTGGGGCCAAACGATTTAAGCACAAGTACACAGACTGCAACATGTCATCAGGACTCAACACAATGACAGAACGCAAAAAGTTAGAGAGAATTTCTATTGTTTTGAGCCTAAAGAAGATAGTTAAAATATGTATCAATAAAAACTAGTAGATGGACATCATTCATCAGTATACAAAATTGCTACTCACTGCAAAATGAATTAATATCATGTATATTCTTTCCTTTATTATGTAACACTTAAATTAATCTTACCTATTTTCTTCAGTATGCTAAATAACATCCATATTTATTAAATCAGTGGTATCCTAACTTTTTCACAAAGTGGCTTTATTTGGGACATTAAGGCAGTACACCAACCCAAGAAGTACATTTAATCAAATATTTATTTTAACTGTTCAAACACTAGCAGTAGGTAGTGTTAAAAATGAGGAAATATGTCAATTTCATTATATGTTTTGACTGTATTTGAGTTAAAACACTAAGTGAAAATATCATTTTGAAAATTAGCAGAAAGTTTCTTCCTGTCACCTCATATACTAGTATTTTAGTTTGATTAACTTCAATGCAGATTTTGTCATGAAGAGAAAAGGATAATTTTATACCAGAAAAATTTAAATAAGTGGAGTCATAGAATTTTTATAGATGGTTAAAATAACAAGGTGTTAATTTGCTACATTAAAAAGAAATAATTTATTCATAAATAAAAAAAAAAGAATATTAAAACTATGTTGTTTGAACACCTTAAAACGAAAAGAAAAAAATGTTGATATTGAAACACACACTGTTAACTCCAACAAATGGACACATGCAACAGCTCTACAGAATTCTATCCTGTACTCAAGCTTTAAAATTTTTTTAAAGAGATTTGCAGTTTCTTGAAATAAATAGCTAATAATGCAATTGTAGAATTTACAATGAAATAATTTCAATATGATGCCAAAAGAGCAACTGCAAAACTAAAAGAAGCCATGTTGGTTATGCAGCAGCTACTATAAATGAAAAGTATGAATTTTCAACAAAAGTAATTTTAACTTTGCTATTGTAATATTTACAAAAAGCAATACCTGCAAAACAAATTACACTTTTCCCACAACAAATTTGCATAATCAGAATAAAAACATTATACTGTTAAAAATTTAGTAAAACTGATAATTACACAAGTTTACAAATAAACAACTAATTTACCTTCCAGATGTGTTTTCAATTAATTCCAATGTTTTAGCTAGAGCTAAATATGGAACCTTTTCACCATGTTTCCAACAAGCATCTTCAATAGGATGGTAATTATTTTTTGAGGGGTCATATACATTAGAAGCCGAAGTACTGAAAGATAAACATTATATTTTGAGGCTATATTGTAATATAACAGCATGACAAAATTATGCAAATATAAGTATTTAAACAATCAAAGTAAAATGTAATAAAAAAAAATCAAACTACCATTTTCTATAGAATTAGAAAGTCAATTCAAATTTCAGTAAAATTACATAAACAATAATATTATAACAAATTCATTCAATCATTAACTTCTTAGCTGTAATTAAATATTATATATATACATATATATATTTGCATGTATGCAATGTGTGTTGTTCGAGCTAGCAAAATCATAATTCTCTCTAGAAAAGCTCTTCTACTTCTAGGCAGTTTGCATTTCAAGATTTCTTTAAACATATTTTAATGTGTGATACGATTATATTTTTCAAGGTGACGTAAAGTGACATTTTAAAAATTTGTGTTGGTAAATTTGCTTTTAAATAAAGATGTATCAAAATTATTTAAAATTAAATTTCTTTCTCACTTTTTAAAAAAACTTTAGTCCGATATTACCATGCAGAATTTTTCACTCTATCATGAAGTAAAATTTGTTTAAGAAACATGTAAATGCAAACTACCGTATATTTCCATGTATAAGGCGACCTTCAGGTAAGACAAGGTATAAATTTTCAGCCAATTTTTACAATTTTAGCATATATCCGCCATATAAGGCGACCCCAAAATTCTCAATAATATTGTAATGTGTAGATATACAGAACTAACAAATTTTATTTTTTAGCACTTTGCAACACTACATTGGGATTGTTGCATTGACTAATACTGCATACTTGTTTATGAAATATGTCCTATTCGTAGTTATTTGACATGGCAACTATGCGACTAGTTATGCACTTGGCAGCATTGCCTTCAGACACCTGCACTGACTTGATTCATTTTATAATGGTGTTTTGCAATCAATGTTTTTTTTTTTTTAACCTGTTGTATAAGATGACCTTGGATATTGGGGGATCATTTTTAGATTCAGGGTATCTGCCAAAATAAAATTTTTCAAATCCATGACTTTTCATGACTTTCCCTGATTTAGCAGATCATTTTCCATGACTTTAAAAAAAGCTTTTGTTAAAGTATAGAAGAATAAAATTTCTGATGTACATACAAATAAAATATATGCTTTTAGAGAAATTACAGGAATTTTATCATAAAAAACTATAAATTTACTTTATATGTGTTAATAAAATATACATAAAAATAAATTGTTGTATCTACATACCTAAGTTTAATCATATAGCAATTTTTCAATCAAAATGTTTCCAATTTGAATTCAGGGTACTTTGGTATTTATCCAGGTGACCATGAATAATAGCCAAATATAACCCTATAATGTTTATATACAATATCCCTAGAGATAAACTAGAGATATTTTGTGCAAAAATCTTAACTAATTTTTATTAAAAACTAATTATTATTATATTAATAAAATTTTAATCTACAATTTAAGAAAAAACCAGAATAATATACATTTACCCACCCATTAAGCTTTCTTGCTTTGAATTTCCTTGGTGAACAAATTTTACTTGGCAATATGGTCAATAGGATAATACATAAATACCAAACTCAGTAACTTCAGCCAAATGACAAGTAAAAATAGAATTAAACAATTCAATGCATTTTTTTTAATCGGTAGTTTAGCAGATCCATGACTTTTACTCATTTTACTTGAAAAATCAAGACTTTCCATGACAAAATTAATCCATTGTCTAAATCTATGATTTTCCCTGACTTTCCAGGTGCACAGAAACCATGTAGATTTTAAGTATCGTCTTATACGCAGAAATATACGGTACCCATGATTAGAACAATTTTCTCCATAGGTAACATGATGCTAGAGGAATTAAATATGGTCCAATCCCCTTAAACCTGTTACACAATGAAATGCTATGTTATGTGTTTTTAACTGTTCAGCCAAAGATAACTGTTTATAACTTATACTGACAAATGATTACAAATCCAAATAGGAAACTGCATTTTGAAGTTTAGGAAAATTATAATACTGAGTAAACATATTTAAATAAGTTTAGAATAAAAGTACTGCTTACAACAGAATATAATGCAACACATTCTGCCCTAAATTATTACCTCTTTACAGTTAATTTTTGTTTGTCCTCATCTTTTTCTGGAGTTTCAGCTTTAGTCTTCTTGGGAGACACTTTAAATAAAAAAAATTTTTTTAATTAAATAAGCATTATTAACTATATTGAAACTACAGGATCCAGTCAGATATACTTGACCATTTTTTGATTTTTTAAAGAACTACTTGATAAAGTGTTTGGAAAATTTAACCATAAGTAGAGAATGCTTTTCTTGACATATTATGAAAAATGAGTCACTAATACATTTAAGGGACCAAGCAAAATTAAAGAAAAAAGTATAAAGTGGTTTACTCTGTACCAAAAAAGATACCAATGATCTGTAAATTTCACCAAATACAAACATTAGTATACACAATTGTTACGGTCATTCTTGTAAGAATATTTATTAGTGTTGAAATAGAAAGCTATTAAAAAAATGTCTATTTTCTATGTGCAATGTTTGCTTAATACATGCAGAATTTAACACGAAACTTTACAAAAGTTACAGATATTTGACAAACAATAGTAGTTGCATGCCATTATATAAAATTTGAAATTAATATACTTAAAAAGTAAGATATGGACTGTAAAGCAAAATAATAATTTTCTGTGCATGAACTAAAGATACATTTTTGTGCTACAATTTTAAAGTCAATTCTATAGGGCAACTTCAGCTTCTTTTTAGTAAATATAATGAAATGAGACCTTAAACAGTGTTAGACATTAATCCAGTTTGTTCCAGTATCAATTGCGTACTGTGACGCCTTCAATATTCTCAAATGAGAGGAAACGTGAATAATGGATCACACTCAAAGATAAAATTGGAAATTACTTTTATTCTTGATTAAATTCGGCTATTTACAAAGGAATGTTAATTCCTGAATCACGTAGAACTGCAAAGGATGGTTGCCGTAAAACTTCCTCACGACGATCACAGTCAAAAGAAAAACAAGAGATTTAATAATCTCTTACAAGTGGGGAGGCTTTTCAGGGTGCAATCAAACCCAATTTATCCCCCGTTCAGTAACCGAGACTCTGCCGCTCCCTATATGAGCGAACTTTACGAATCTCCCGAACTGGCTCTGGTAAAAAGGTGAAAGAGCCTCCACGAGGTCAACACACCAAAAAAAAAAAAAAAAAAAAAAAAAAAAAAAGACGAAAAGCCCTGAGTCACAAAATTGTAGGCTTTTTATACCTGGGGGGGTCAGTTACGGTACCGCCAATTGTTTTTGGGGTCAGTTAAGATCCCACTTACTTGAGGGCTCCAGCTAAAATGACAGTTATATTTTTAAGCTGAATTCTCATTTGTCAGCGCTGGCTGTCCCTTCACAGAATTTTCAAGCATTCCTTAACGAGATCCATCAGGGGTGTATTCGTCTATTCAGTCCGATTGTCAAGATCCCAGGCTTTGCGACGCCACGCTATTGTTCTGGTAAACAGGTGTGCTCCGGTCAGCTGTTTTGGCGCATGCTCGGACAAAGGGGAGTCTTCACAGTACATGCTATATGTGTAATAAACAATATGCCACTGTTTCTTCTTAAGGACAGCATACATGTTATATACTGTGTGTTAGATGTAATCAAATAAAATATTACACATATCAACAATATGTTTTTATTGACATTTTTTAAAAAAAGTGAAGGTTTATCATAAAATTATCATGTAATTCCACTAAAATTTCAAGGAATTTTTTTAAAGTTATTTTTATGTAATTATAACTAATCTTGTATATGCCTGGTATGAAGTAAATTCTTTATTATTTCATATAATATTTAAATACCAGCATCCTTTAAAGTTTAAACTTTGTCATAAGCTTTAAATGGTTCCATGAAACTTTAAATTAGTATTAAAAAACACTATGGTTTCATGTTTCTATTCAATTACATACATGGTTTTACATTCACTTACTTGTATACAAACTAAAATGTCTACACAAAAAATAAATAAATAAACCGTTAAAAATCAATTTTTAGAGAAGAATTTTTAAATCTAAGATAATTTCACATTACAGATATTCTAGCAAATCTAATGTTAACAAATACAAAAATCTAAACGTAATTTCATTATAATTTCTTAATTATCCAAGATATTCAAGATTAGATTGCATAATAAAATGTATACAGATTATAAAAGAAAAACTAATGCATTTCCATCGGACCTAATTTAGAAAAATATGTGACAAAAATTGTAAAATATACATTTTTAGAACTGATGTATAATTCTATTAATTACTTTGTATGTCCCATAAGTATGGATAATCTGTAGTATTTGCAAGAGATACTGATGTATAATTCAGTAATTACTTCAAAGTTTGAAAAATGAATATAGAAAATTCATAACAGTTTAAGGGATTGAAAATGTTGAAATAATTGGGTTACACACACACAGAAGAAAAAAATTAGAGAAATGCTGCTCCAAACAAGTTGCAGCCTAGACTCAAATCTCAAGGTTTTATAAAGCTGTTTATATATATCAATACAAATACAAAAAAGTTACAGGAAATACCAGGAAAAGAACAAATTTCTTACACTTTGGTTCATTTTCATCAGTATCTTTAGAATTAGTAATTTCATCAGTATCTTTAGAATCTTCAGCTTTAGATGATGTCGAACCATTTGTTTTATTTGTTTCAACCTAAAATTAAGGGGTAAATGTAATTTAAAATATCTTAACATAAAATAAAAGTAATAATCTTAAAAAGAAACAAACTATTAAATCTAGCTGTAGAATACCAAAAGCAGAAAATACACAAAGGATAAAATATTTTTAGGGTTTTCACAAGAAAGGGCAAATAATTTTTATTACAATAACCATCAGCTATGCTAAATTATTTAATATTTATTAGTAGAATAAGCAAACTTATACTTGTGTAAAGAAGGCATACATCCAAAATATAATTCAATTACTTCAATTATGCTAAGAATGTTAAATTTCCCAATTTTGAAATAATTTATATTCCCAGGTTAAAGGATACCCTTCTTTATTGAATTTCTAATTTTCAAAATACTTACGATAAATATGCTGTAAAACTCAGATGGTAGGAAAATGTAAATTGTACAAGATTTATATACATATAAATATATCTGATTAACAAGAATGCAATAACATTGCCATATCATCGTAAAAATTATTTTTAGAACATAATTTCACATATTCATAGAATTTAAAAGTATCAGAAAAATAGAAAATCTAGCCCTCCACCCCCACCCCACAAAATCTGTAAATAAAATGCATGTATTATATAAAATTTGAAGACAATAAAATTTACAAAAATACAGTAATATTTACATTAACTCTGCAATATTAAAGGAATGAAGTAGTTCAGGAATTCTGGGATCTCTAAGACCTGAGAGGTCAAATGGCTTAAAAAAAAAAGTAACTTTTAAATGGAAATTAATTTTAAAACCATTAATTATATTGTTACATTGTAACTGTTAATTTCTTTTTGTGATGAAAGTTTTGAAAGCATGTACTTATTATTTGTATTCATGCATGCAACACTGTTTCTTCTCAACCTTTACACAATTTATGCTATTACATATACACAAATCTAAAAATTACTTTCATTTTAAATATCACTTTCAGATGTAAAAATAATACTCTCTTACAAACCATTCACTTTCAAATTACAATATCAATTGGAAAAAATTATGCTTAAATATGAGTAATAGAGAATTTCTTTAAATATCTCAAATTATTACTCAGTTCTTTTTTTTTTTAATGCATTACAGCACAAACTGTGAAAAGATTGTACAGATGTATTACTGCATGCATATAAAAAAATATAAATGAAACAAACTGTAAAAACTTTTAAGAATTTTTAAAAATTGATTATTTTTAATCATCTCTAGTATACAGTCTGTATCGGTTATATGGTTAGCTCAGCAGTCCATAAAAATCAGACCATATAAGTGGGGGGACCATATATGCTGAACAATACAACCCTATTAGGCATATACCGTGCTTTTTTAATCCATAACAGAAGAACCTTATCCACATTCCCATAAGATGACAAGTGCTGATATTTTCTTTCTTGATCACCGATTTCAACACTTGAGGACCAAAGTTCGGCAGCTAAAATGTTGTTTAATGTCATCCAGGTAAATGAATTTGCTTTGGTGAAAGTAGCCTTTGAAACATTAGATTTTCAAAAATATTCAATCAATTCATTTTTGGCAGAAAATGATAAATTCTTTCTTTTCGAAACTATAATTAAAAAATGAACGTTCTTATTTGTGAAGTATGATCCAAATGCAACAAAATTTTCCTTTACTTATTTCGTCTCAATTTCAACTTAAGCAGGGAGAGATAACTTCAACCAATAAACAGATAGATGTCCACCTCTGTCAGGGAGCAATAAAACTGAGAGAGGTAATATCTACAAATATAAGAAAGGGTGAAAAAAGGGAAAGGGATGGAAATAATGGCTTGAATTCAGGTACTCTCCGATATCGCACTGACTTCGTGGAAAACATGAAACTGACCATATAACCAGTAACAAGAAAAAGAAAATGACTGTATAAGCAATGCACTTTAACACATGTTCCCTATTAAGTTAGACGGGACTAGAAAACTGACCATACAAGCGGGGTGACCATATAGCTGGTACTGACTGTACTTTTTTTCTTTCTACATGTTTGCTTCGATGTACTTTTTTCAATTAACCATTTACTAAATTTATTTCATTGGTTAAATATAGTTCTTTAAAAAAAATTAATAACACAGAGCAGGAGAACAATAATTTAAGCATTACTAAAACTGATGAATCTGATTCTGCAATGTCTTCTTCATCATCATCACTTTCTATCACAGCTTTCTTCTGTCTCTTGGGTTTTTTTACTGGACTATCCTCAGTTTCTTCATGACTATTAAAAGAAAACCTAATTTTAAGAATGAATTTAATTTAAAATGCAAATAAATACAGTGTTAAATGGTGCAAACTAAATCCAAACTATATATACTTGGCACTCTGTACTTAATGTGATCACAGTTAATGATATCAATTGCTTATTGTTATCAAAATCACTTGATTCTGATTTTCTCTATTCATTTGTATGTTAAAATTATTGCTTTATGTAATCATTACATCAGTTAATGTTATCAGTTTTCACACATCATTTTACATGGCAAAGGAATATTCACAATGTATTCAAAAGAAAACCATTCTTTTTGTTTGAATTTCTGAGAATTTTCCCTCTTCCACGTAGAGAAATGGAGAATGACCAAAGGAGTGGGGACTCACCCATTCCTAGAATTTTTCAGAAATCACATATTCTGCTGATGGTCAATGGTTGTCAGATAAGCAGGAGGCAACACATTCTTATCAGAACTAAGAAGTGTATTTACATTTTATACCTTGCTCGCTTGCAGCTTGTCGATATGGAATCCAGAAAGCGAAATGATTTAACATTAAAAGAAAATTAAATTTAATTCATTATTACAGGTTACCAGAAGTAAGTCAGCACAATGCTACAGAGCAGTTAAACATTTCTCAGCCTCTAATGTGCAAAATTTTTAAAAATCGTGATGAACTTACTAGAAGAGATAAACAAAATGAAAATACGGAGTGCAAATAATAATTGAGCTAGTAAAGATGAACAAGTTGAAAAGGCTCTAAGACTTTGTTTTGAAAATGTTCAAGAACATAATGGTCGAGTCAACAGACCCCTTATGAAACAAAAAGCAAAACGTTTAGCTGTTCAAATGGGAAAAAGAGATTTTGTTGCAACAAATGGTTAGTTCCAGCGATGGAAGACAAGCGAAAATTATGTGTACAAGAGAATTCACAGAAATTTAGTACATGTGAATTAAAGGGACGGGGTAAATTTATCTAATTCTGCATATGATTTATTGATATCAAAATCAAGCTGTCCAAAACTGATCACATTAAGCACAGTTCACTGCATTATATTTATACATATCTGTGTGTGCATGTATATATATACACACTACATATATGTATGAATATACACACACACACATACATATATATATATATATACGTGTGTGTGTAATCCAATTTTGATAAAACTCCTTCAGAAAAAAGAAAGCTCAACAGCTAGCAATAATAAAAATAATAATGCAGTCGGGCCAACATTGAAGAGAAAACAGAAGTCAATTTAAACTTTATTCCAGAGCGGCAACAACGCACATCTAACATTCTGGACAACATTCAACCGAAAGCCACAGAGTTCACTCTGATCGGACAGAAGTGTATCCAAGAATGATGACAGAAAGAATTTTCCCACAATAAAAAACAATAAGCGAATTAAATGCAATATCAGCAAAATGTAAAACTATGTTCCGCCAACAGCTGGGAAACTGCTGTATAGACAGAAAGTTTACAGTTTTATGACAGAAAGGAATGTTAAGTGGAAAATACTTCGTTGATTAAACCATTTAGAGGCTGGGAAAGAGATTTAAATGAATTAGAATAGTAGAGATGAGGTTTCTGAAGAAATATTAGAGTTAATTTTGATATATTACACACACACATATATATATACACATACACACACATATATATATACAGAGAGAGACAGGACGAAATATCCTAATAAATCCCCCCCCCCAAACTTTTTTCAGGGGAAAGTTTACAATTTTATTCATTTTGCTTCATTTCTCATAAAATTTATTTATTTATACTATACCTAAACCAGTAATTTAATTGTCACACAAATCAAAGGCAGGTATTACATTATCAAGCCCAAAAAACAAACAGGTTTATATTTCATTGGGAATACAAGGCTTGTGCATAGGAATTGCAACTGCTATGAAATCAAAGTTTTGCCAAAACTATATAAAGATGACTAAAGACTTTAGGACTAAATCTTTGAATATTAATCTCTTAGATTGGTGCTGCTACATTTCAGATCTATTCAGAATAATAATTCCCAAGGAAAAGCCATTTAAATTTATTAGTCAAGCTGACTGTTGACCCAAGAGATTTCACATTTATTCATTTCAGTGGAATTCTGCATGTATGGCCTTCAGTTAAATTATGAGAAGTGAACAAAGAAAACAACAGCTTGCAGCTTGATTTATCAAAATGTTTAAACCCATCAAAAAGGTTATTAATTTTAAAAAATATGAAAATTTTAGTTATGAAATATGAAAGTCGCTACAGTCAATTAAGCTGAGTTTATTTTAAATGATTCTGAATATATCTCTTCAGTGAATATGCAAAAAAATTCAATACCATCTTTTAGTTTTTTCTTCTTCATCTGGTTTTTTATCCTCTTTTGCTTTTAGAGGAGCTGAAAAGAAAACAGAACTTTAAAATACCTTATGATACTAATACAAGATGAAAATAACTGATTTACAAACAAATAAAATAACAAAAATATGGTATCCATTTTTGAGAATCAAATTAAGATTCCTAAAAATAATTTAAAAGCCTTCCAGATTCAGTGTTAAATTCTTTATTGCTTGCCAAATATATATATATATAACCTTTATTATTGTATATCATCCTCAAAACTTTGATTAAGTGAATTATAACAAGAAACAGGAAAAAAAATTTACAACATCAAGAATAACAACTACAGCCACCATTGATAGTTTCACACAAATATAGGAATACAAATTAAACTGTAGCAAATTAGTTGAAATTCAGTGCCATCTCTTTTTCACATTCTAATATTAGGGTACTAGCTACAACTATAAAATAAATAACAAAGCATGCAAATATTATATCAATAGTTTGAATTAAAATACATATAGGGATGTTCACACATATTTGTGAAAATTTTACATATATAAAAATAAACATAAGATAATAACTGGTGTTGAGTATGTATTTTTTGCTCTTTTCCTAGTTAAATGCAAACTTTGATGATTCTTTCCATTTTTATGTATAGAAATATTAAAACCATGCTTTTCACATTTTTTTTAATTACCAAATAAGAGTATTTTTCTTCAGAAATCACAAACATACAACCTTCAGTATACTGTTTCTCTTCCATTGACATTTTAAAACACAGAATATTTTTAATGCTACAGGTAATATTTAAACCCTATTCTAATTCAAAAGTCACATTTTAACCTTTTAATTTAAACTCAAGGAGAGAGAGTCAAAATCATTGCGAAAATGTGTGAACACCCTCTGTATATGTGTTTATGTATAGAATGAATTTTGCATAATGTGACAAACGAGGGGAGTAATAAAAGAGCTCATTTGAAATTTAAAATAACAGATCAACCATGCCTTATGTGAAACTATAGAGCAATTTGTCGCAATGTCACAAACTACCTATAATGCCCTTCCCATTCATTTTCATGTTTACAACAGCCAATAGACAAACAATAAACTGCCTTTCCATTTGAAACTAAAGCCAGAATTGTCATAAATTGAGATTTTCCCTAATATGTTAAATCGCCTTATTTACCGGTGAAAGTGGAAAGAATGGAAATGAACCTTATCTGACCTACTAAGAAAATCAATTTCTCAATGTTTCCAAATAGGCAAAAAACATAATTACATATGTAATAAAGTGCAAAAAATATTCTAAAAAGTAAGAATGTTCATAAAAATAAGCAGACTTAATGGTGAGTGGCAAGCCATGAAACACGGAAAATTGAAATATGAACAAAATCTATGACCGGGAATTCCACAAAAACATATCTAGCCACAATCTTTCAAATTTATCAAAAACTTGTCCATACCATAAGCTGTCAAATAAGATTGCATTAAACCACAACTGTGTACTGTTTTTTTATTCCCTTTAGAACATTGGTTCTGAGGAACTTTAATTTATAAATAAAATCACCTTAACATTTACTATTCAGTTTTCCAGGTGCCTGGTTAAGTTGGCTACTTATATATTCAAAACTAGAGAATTCTGTGCTATAAAACACTTACTTCAGGAGAGATTTCATTGGAGTCTCTCACTCTTAGTGGTTGTTACATTTCTTGGTGGTCAAAATGTAAACACTAAGGGAACACTTCAATTTTGCACTTCTCCAATGTTACAGTTTATAGCTTAGTCAAATCTATACCTTCTTATGAAAATTATACTACCCTTAAGATGGCATAATTTCTTCTTTTTATAAATATGTAATTTGTGTATGGGGAGGGGGTATTGTGAGAGGACAAAAAAAAGTAAGGTTTTTTACAACATATCAGTTCAGATTTGGCACACTTTTCTATTTCCACAATAATTCATAGAGGATTACACATAAGAAAGGTTTTGACGGTTATGATGCAAATGAACTTTTCTATCACACCTATCATTTGATAATTATGTAAAATTTGCCCTGTTTGTATATGCATAAACAGTGATACCTTGATCTACAGTTCATACACTGTTTTCCTGTATTGATCATTCAATTCATTTAGTCCGGAAATTGTTCACAAAAAATCATTTTTTTAGCATCATTATTCCCAGCTATTTTGTCTTTTAGCATCTAACATTAATAAAATTCAGCCAAGTTGCTTTGAATTCCCAGAAGCAATATTTTTGCATAATTTAAGAAAACAGGAAAAATTAAATAAAAAACTATTTTGTTAAAGGCAATTTTATGCTACCAAATTGCATCTGATGAAGATTATGAATTGCTCCAGGGCAAATGGAAAGTTTATTGAGTTACACCTTAAAGATTACATAGCAATTTACTGTAACATAACAATTAGCTAGGAGTCCTATTTACAAATCAGAAACAAAATCCTGTGGGAAAAAAAATGAGAAGGAAGAGTGAGACAAACTATAGTCTCAAATTTTTCTGAAAAACATGAAGCTTGTCAAACTGTTTATACACAGGCACTGTAATAGTGATAGTTTTAGAAAAGAAGTTAGAAGAAGAAAGAAGTTAAAGAAGAAAGTTAAGAAAGAAGTAGGTATAAATTAGAAAGTATTTAAAATAATATTATGCATCAACCTAAATATGTCATAATTTATATCATGTTGAGTATTTGTAATTAGTGTTTTAAATAATTTATTCTGTCCCACAATCTACCAAATTTCTACATCTATTGTTTATTTTTATACAATGGTGTGAGGTTTTAATGTGTGAGTATGTATATGTGTACGTATATATATTTATATCTGTGTGTGTGGATAGATAGATATAGATTTAAAAAAAATTAAGACATTTTAAAATAGCATTTCAGAATTTGCTAAATTTTTGTTGATGTCAAATATATAATGGTATATATAGACCTCTACCATGCTAAACTCGAAGGACTGAAAACAGATCTTGATTGACTGATAACAAAGATGAACAAACTAGCTCAGAGAAAAATGTAATCATTTAAAAGGGCTAAAATACACAGTATAACAGATATAAGGATATGCTAAAAATGAACGGGCTATTAAAAATGACTTCTAACAATGAGGTACTTACCAAAAAAACTGTGAATAGATTCTCTTTTCGTAGACTTTTTCACAGGACTGTTCTTTTCTTTCAAACCAGCTTTGGACTTTGAAGTTACAGCTTTCTTCATGTCTTTAGGCAATCTTTTATTTTTAGAATTTTTTCCAATATTTTCTGATTTATCTTGATCAGGCATTTCCTCATTAGAAGCCATTGTGGGAGAGGTATCACAGTCATTAATTTTTTCAGGATCCTTAGAACTAGCCTTGGACTTCAAATTTACAGATTTCTTTGAGTTTCTGGGTGATTTTTTATTACTAGAATCATTTTCATCATTTTTAATTTCCTTTTCATCAAGTAATTCATCTTTAGAACTTTTTACTGGAGAGCTATCACTGCAATTGGCTTTTGGAAGATCACTATCAATGCCATTTTCATCTATTTTAGGTTCTAACAGATCTTTAACTACCTTTTGGTCAGCTCTTCTATTTTTTGCAGAGCTCATTTGTTTGCGAGCTGAAAGAAGATAAAGGATAATATGTTATGAAATTCATTTTAAATTGCTTCAGAAAACACAAATTTAAGAAATGTTCATTACATTTCTGGTTAAAAATAATTTCTTATATATCCAATCATACATTCAAACTTAGGTCTCAAAATTAGAAATGAATAGCTAACTAAAAATAAATTTGATTTGCAAATGTCAGGAGAGAGAGGAAAATTAGAAGAGGGAAAATGAGCTTATAAAGCTAATGTATTATGGCCTTATCAAACAGTAAGCGTGTACACACTGACAAACATTTCACGCGACTCTCAGCAAAATACAATAGATTTAGGTGTCTTCAAGTTCAATTTTTACCACCTGGTATGGGAAAAGTCTAACTAGTTGAACTAGTCAAACACAATCGAAACAGGATTCGAATGCACGTACTCAAGTACTAATGAACAGAACCCTACCATTCAGCCATTACAATGGGGTACTTAGTTTTAACTTGCCTTTGTTGATTTATCTATCATTTTAACATCCATAATGACTACAATCTAGTGATTATATATATATATATATATATATATATATATATATATATATATGAATTATAGACTGGAAGTTAATTTATTTTTAACCAACAGTTTAGTAATTACATTAAACTGAGTAACATTGAATACAAAGAGTTTTTGAATACAACCAGAGAATCAATTCTACCGTTATTGAATAAAAAAGTAAAATAATTTTCACTGGTATACATTCTACCAAAATTACTCAGATTGCCAATAAGTTAACCAAAAGTTACAATTGCAGGCTTATATTTCATTCTTTATCAAGAATTTTACTAAACATATTTTAATAAATACATTTCTTTAAAATATATAAGTTATTTTCTTTACAATTAGCATTGAAAGTGTAAAGAAAATAGCACATAATTTACAGTTGGACCCTTATTTAACTAAGTCTCTAAAAAATATTCATTACATGGTAAATTTGTTACATTGCAATTAACCTTTTAAAACATAATAGATTTTAAATTCATATACACTAAATATAATTTAAAAAATAAAACTTTTTTCTTTTCAAATTAATATCAATTTGTTTTATTTTACCCATTAAAAAGATATCTTAAAAAACAAGAATAAAGAAAAACATTATTCAAGAATACACTGTACTTTCAACTTTAAAAAAAATTAATGATACTATTATATTTGTTATATTATTTTATGTTGTTTTAATTATACATTACTATAAGACTGAAATGTCCTGAAATATTTTGTGAAATAGGGAAAAAAAAAATTAAATCACAGAAAAAAAGTGCACTTAAATAGACAGCACTTTGCTATTTGGAGGTAATTTTACAAAGAAATTAGTGAAATGTTCTTAACTTAAAAAAAAAAAAAAAAAAAAAAAAAAATTGGCAAAATAGATGATTTTTAAAAAAGTTCAACTGTAAATGTTTGAATACTCGGTAACACATATTTGATTTAAAATTAATCATATTATTTATGCTACCATTGACACAACATTTCAACAAAATAAAATTACATACCCGTCTTTCTCTTGGGTATAAAATCAACAATGCCATTTTGATCAAGTGTTTCCTTCGTTTCACCAGTTTTATTAGAGGAATCATTTGTTACATTTGAAGTTGATGGTTTGGTGCTATTTTCATCAAGAACTGAACTTTCTGAATCCTAAGATAGTAATTTCAAACAAAAATCATTATATAATAACTCACATAACAAAAAGAATAAAAAAGCATTCAATATGAAAAAATTAATACTCAGGGTGGTCACAAATATATCCTAACAGTCCCTGATATTTCCCTGTCAATAAATAATTTTCCTGGATTAGGAGTTTATTTTAGCAAAATAACGACATTCGAACTTCTTTAAAATCACCGAAACATAATTAAAAATTGAAAAATTATGAAGAAAAAAGGTTTTTAATTCTAATGAAATAATTTTATTCCTTTAATTACAGTTAAACTAATTAGCAATTAAAAAACTTTAAAATTACTCATGTAATGCTATAATTTTGCTCATGAGATTCTTCTTGTGATACATTTGTGCATGAAACTTTGCTACCCATTTTCTCCCAGCTCCCTTTCCCATGAAAAAATGCAGATTTGTGCTATTTTTAAAAAAAATCAGTGATATTTTCTTTATTAATCCATACTGTTGAACTTCCCTGACATTTTCAAATTTTCCCAGCCTGTGGATATCGTGAATACTACAAAATTCTCCAAAGAATTTCTCCAGAGAAAAAATATTAATTTTTCCAGTAATTATTTACCCTCAATTTCTTATATAATAGGAAACCTATGTTTACTTTATGAAGACTTTTTTTTTTACTGGATATATAATCTTACCCCCTTTTACAAATTATAAATTCACATAATTTTCAGTTATTTAGTTAAAATAATATTTTACTGCCTCATCATGAAGAAACCATACCACATGATTAAAGGCTAATGATGTGTTAAATAAAGGCTGGATTGTTTATCAATATAAAATATTGACCATATCGAAATAACAATGATTAAAGGCTAATAATGTGTAGTAAAAGATAGGCAGTGTGTGTGATTAATCACCACATTTTATCATATATTGTTAAATATTGATTTTCTTCAAGTATCGCATTAACAATATTTAAAATTCTGTTCTGCATAATTACAGTAATACTGTTTTTCCTCTGCACCAGATAGTGTGGATTGCAAAAAAACATCCTGAATATTCATTTATACCAATAAAACAATATTTTGCAACAGTAATTGCATTTGTTTGATGTCCCCTTCATTATTACTTAATAAAAAGATAAGTTAGAAAATCTATGAAGATTATCATATCTCCATCAAGGTATATGATAGTATACCCAAATATATCCAGATACATTCAAACAATCAAGCTGGCTAAAAGAAAGAAGTTCATTAGTGTTCTGGTTTTGCATCTACTTTGTATTTATTGGGATATATCAAAGATATTGGTATCCACTAATTAATCACAATAGCCAGAAATATGTGGAGGTATTGATATATCTTGATAGCTTTCCATTTGTTCATTCATCTTCAGTTATTATTAGAAGGCATAAGGTATTTTTCGTGAATATATGGATACTGTTAGTCTTTCAAAAATAGTAATATCTATTCACTCCAAGAGTAAAGTAGTATCCTGATATATCAATATTAATATTTCACAATATTAATTTTCTTATATTGTCCAGCCCTAATGTTAAACAACTGTTTTCAGCATAATTGTTAAACAACTGTTTTCAGCATAATTATGTAACATTAATGAAAATTTACTTAGAAAATATTAATGTCATAACCTTTAAATTAAGAAACATCAGTATTTGACACAGATATGAACATCAATTTCATCTTGTTAATGGTTTCTCTTTATATGTAACATGATTGTTATTGTCTTAAACAACAAGTCAGAAGTTTAAAACAAAATATTTTTATCTAAAAGCGGATTTAAAAAAATACAAATATCCCTAGTATCTTAGTTAAAAAAAAAAACTGCATTTATTTTACTCAAATTAAAGTATTTTAATTATAAACATCACAATAAAAAGAATGAAAAAAAAAATCAGATATTTTGTAACATTTAGTTAAACCAGTTTTACCTTTTTAGAAGATGGTGATGGAATTTTTTCAGGGCCATTTTCAGTTTTCATCAGTTTAGATGGTTTCCTATATAATCATAAATCAAAATATTTCATAAGCTATCAATAGGAAAGATTTACAAAGTTTACATTTAAAAATTTCAATCATATTTACAATTCAGTCCTATCTAGTACCAAAACCTTTTGCAAGGACTAAACAAAACTATACTTAAATTTAAAATTCTTTTACCATAATATTAAATTTTATGTGAAAATTATTGAATATTCTGATACAGAATACACACATATATGTAATCCTATTAGCAGCTATTTTTGAAGAATGCATGAAGAATATATTTCAAAAATACATTTCATACTATCACATAATCAGTTTAAACAAAACACAATTGATATCGTTTATACTTCATAATCCATTGAACAATAAAAAATTTTAATAAATGCAACAATAAAAATCTATTTAGAAACAAATTAAATTTTAAAGTTTAAATTACTTTTATATAAACATTTAAATATGACAAAATTTAAAACAAGTATTATCAGAGAATATTAAAATAATTCATTGATACTAACTCTGTAGAATGAGTTCCATTCTCTTTTATTCTATTCTGTTTCTCAGGTTCATTTCTAGAAGCTTAAAAAGAATTACTTTTTAAAAAGAATACAAAATGACTACAAAATCAATATGTACAACTTTACACATTAAAATAACACTTTATAATATGGAAATAACACCTATTGATAACATATTAGTTTAAAATGAATTGTGTATCTATTTGTATAATTAATAGGGAAACCAAGGAATACACAAGATTAAAACAGGCAAAAATAGTAAAATACCAAAACGTAATACAGCATAGAGCCTCCAATCTGGACATCTGAAATTCATAATAGTTTAAAATAGAGATACTTCCCCAACTATCTGTCTTTTCTAATTATTTATTTTCATCTACAGATATTTATTAATTATACAAATTTTGTATGCTATAATTTGCAATTATAACAAACAAAATTTAAACTAAAATGAGATAGATAGCTTTTGTACTCCTTTTTTTAACAGTTTTTGAAAGCAAAACAATCTATACTTTATTTCATTCAAACAAGTTCCTACATCCCAAATAAATTGTAAAAATAGAAGGAAAAAAAAAATGAAGGGTCTGTCAAAGACGTGTGTCTGATAGGAGGGTATTAGAAACTAATGCACTAATGATTGCAAGTCTTGCTTAAATTGCCAACTTTACATTTTCAGTCTGCTTTTAAAATTGCAGAGTTACTGCAGTCTGCAAAATATTACTGGCAAACCCTAATTTGGTCACTTGTAGTTTAAAGCATTGTGTATTGAAATTTTTTGTACATGAGAACTAGATTAGCACAGTAGTGATAGGCAACACCTGTGAGCCTCACAAAAGCCCCAGCAAGCTAAGAAAATTTCCTTTCCCCTAGAGCAGGCATGCCCAACCCGCAACCCATTTAAAAACTTTTTGTGGCCCAATTGAAGTTTTCAACTATCTATATAGTTTGTTATTTTGACTATATACAGTTGAAACATTAAATTTTAGGTTTTTGTAACAAAGCTTCAGCTTTATGAAAATCAATTACGGTCAAATAATTTGATTCATTTCCCATTATTAAATGACTATAAAAGTAACCATAAAAACTTCTTCAAATATTCTACTGAAATCGCAAAATTACTTAAAGAATTCAATACTACATTCTCATACATGCAAAAGTTTGAGGAAATTTTTAAAATATTCTTAGCTCCATTTAATGTAGAGATTGAATCAGTGCCTCCAAATTTACAAATGGAACTAATAGAATTGCAATCAAACATTGAGCTAAAATGCCTGTACGAAGGGAATAAGAGTGAGTACTATCAAAAATATATCGGCGAAGATAAATTTCCAAATTTAAGACGATTGGCAATATGCATTATATCAACATTTGGAACTACTTATCAGAGCGAATCATTATTTTTTTCTAAATTAAACCTGGTAAAAACAAAGATATTAACAAAATCTCTAATAAAATACAAAAACAAATCTCAAGTTTATTTTAAAATAATACATGTGATAGTGCTTGTGAATAAACTACAATATATATAGTATAAATATAATAATAATATTTTAACCCTCATGATTAGGGAGGAAGGTAAGGTGTTGCGGGTGATTATAAATACAGTATAGTTCATGGTTATTGTCATTGTAATTATATGTATAACACAACTTTTAAGTTCAGTCACAGCTGGCATTGTAAAAATGCATATTTTGAATATTCCATGATAATAAAATATTTTGAATAATTTGTTGTTTTATTTTTATATGAGCATCCCACCTTAGTTCAGTAAATTGTTCTTTGGCCCACCAACCAATTTGGGCTGGGCACCCCTGCCCTAGAGACTTGATTTCTAAAATTCAAATGTTCTCAGGGAAATGCTGATGATGGTTGGTTTGGTTTGGTTTTCAGCAGTACAGTCTACTGTTTTACACAAGGGCTGATGATGGAATTTAAAAAAAAAAAACTGTTCTTCTCAGATGTCTACAATAGATAAAGGAATATGCTCTCACTGCAAAGAATACAGTGAGAAATTTCCTCAAGGTAGAAAAGGTAAAACTTGTTTTCCAAGATTAAAGGGTGAATAATTACAATTTGGAGGAGGAAAACATGCATTGGTCAGGGAGCCTGAAGAGTTCAAAATTTCAACATGTGGTTTCTTACAAGATTAAACCTTTTTTTTTGGACAACTAAAAACTATCATACCAGCAGTAGCATGAGGTGTGTTAAAAAGATGAAGTTTTGTTAGATATGCATTACTAATTTTACAATATATTAAACATTGCACCTTTCAAAATAATCTTTTTTTTTTCTGGCAATAACATTGCTCCAAATGTTACTTCCAACTTTAGGAAGCCACCTAGAGCACACTTTCTTGAATGCTGTGCAAGTCTCTTGTAATGTTTTCTGAAACTTTTTAGTAGTTTGTAAATCATATTCTTTCAAATTGATTTTACATTTATAAACAGGAAAATATCTGTGGGGACAATGTCTATAAATTAAGATTTAAGGGGTACAATGAGTGTTTTGGCACATAACTATAAGGAGGAAAAGTAAGACAGTGCATTGTTATAGTGTAACTGCCAGGTCTAATTTTTCTCGTTTGGCCTCTTTCTACACACATACCTAAAAGGCACAAAAATTTCCTTGCTTTCTTACAATACAGTATAAACTCATGATGGACAATGTCTTTTTAATAAAAAAGACAAAACAAATATCACTTTTATTATTAACCGGAATCCTCACTAATCAACATTCTATCCTTTTCAAAATATTTCATAAATTAATCACATAACTGTAATTTTCAGCCCTGTAATTCCTACACTATATAACAACTTATATTGTTGATATATAATTAGTAGTTTTAAGCAAATGAATATATGATTTGAAGAGTAATTACTTTTTAATTTGTGAAAATTTAATAACAATGCTCCCTATGTCTTAGATTTATTTTTATAATTATGTAACTTAAGCCATTTAAAAGAAGATAATTTAGAAATTAACATACAAAACTAACCTTTTCCTGCAGAAATAAGTAAATAATTAAATAAAAATATAAAAACTTTGATTACTTACTCGAATCAGACTTTGAACTTCCATTTTTGGAAACTATTGGGCTTTTGTTTGAGTCTCCATTCGTATCCTAACAATAAAGACATTTTAATTTCTGAATACAATGAAGAAAAAAAATTTTGGTCATCAATCACAATTTTTTTATTATTATTATTTATTTATTTATTTTTGATAAAGACTTTGATAAAGAAAATTGAAAATCAGGTTGTTTTATAGTAAGTTAAAACATAATAATCAAGAAAGGGTCATAGTACTAAAAGCTTAATAAAATCATACAATATTTAATCAGTAATTTAACAACAAATAAAATAAATTTACTAGTTCATTCCTTTACACAGTGATACTTCACTAATGAATGTCCTTACCAACAAATTTTAAGTTAATGAAGATTTTTTTTCACTGAACTTTAAGATTCATCTAAGGACTTTCAATCGATATCCATGACGAATCACTTTTCAGAAAACCCTTTAATAATTGGTACTTATTAAGCTTTGGGCTATCTTCAGTATAATAATTCAAAAGAAAATATTGATTTCCCTTTTGCTTTTATAATAAAAATAAAAATTGAAAGGGAGGGATCCAAAATAAGTGCAAGTTATGATAATAACTTAGTATCCAATTAATAAATGGATGGATAATTTTCAAAGCTTCTCTTTTTCATTTAAACACATTTAACAAAGAAATTATTTGACCATTTATAGTTAGAACAAGCATTCATGTAGTTCTCTACAGATATAAATTTTGCTCCTTTAATCTACTTGTAATCCTGAAGTGATGTCAAAAATTCAGAAAGATACTAAGATAAACTAATATATATATATATATATATATATATATATATATATATATATATGCTTTTATTTAACTAGAAAAATGACAAAAAATGCACTAAAAAGTAAAAATTTTGCTCGAATTTTTAATTATACCACTAGACGATGTTACAATTTTAAAATCTCTGCAACTGGGATTTCAAGTATGCTGAAAAGCTCTTTGCATTTACCAAACTGATTTTCTTTTCTTTCCCTCTCCAATCTAATTTTTGAGGATTGTATTATCACCAAAACTGAACATATGTGCCAAATTTTTATCTCTAAAGAGTCAGGAAAATAATTGATAATTAATTTCAATCAACTGACACAATGTAACAATTGCATGATTTTTGTCACATTGTATTGATATACCAATTGACACATAAGTAAAGTTAAGAAAAAATGATTTAAAAAACTGAAAAATAATGTTAAGTTTATGCTTTATACTGAAATGCATTTCAGTTTAAATGTAATATTGGTTTCAAGTATGAAAAAATTAAACATTAGATTATAACAACATTTCCCATAAATAAAATTTTAATGATTTTATCATTTAACATCATACCTATACAAGAACTATCACAAATAAAAACTTGATTTTCCATGCCCTCTTTTATTCTCTACAACAGTCGTAAAAAATATTTAAAAATGTCTATATTTGCATAAAATTATGCAAACCTATTAAAACTAAAAATTTTGTATACCATAAAATCTGAATATAACATTCAAAGAATGCATTTCAAACTATTATTTTTCATGTTGTGATAACTTGAAAAAAGAAAATATAAATTTAACAAAGACAACTTACTTTATTTATTTGATCAGAAGATTCGTCATCACTCTCTAAGCACTGTACTTTTCTTTTATTCCTTACTTTTTTTACCGGACTGTCTTTAACAACAACAACTTTGCTGTAATTTTTTTTTAAATATTAGATAATGAATTGAAAATAACAAATAGAAAATCTTTTTCAATGGTTTAGTCATGCATTTTTATAGATATTACATAAGAATTTTAATATTTACTGGAGCAATTTTATATCGCTGTCAGTTGGCAGTAATAATGTGCATATGTAAGAAAATTATTATTGTCAACTGATAGTTAAGTATGAAAAAGAATTAAGAAGCAGATTATTGTTATACTATATTTCTTAACAGAATAGTGCCATAATTTTTCAAAATTTACTTTTGTTCAAGTTAAGGCATTCATAAACTTTTATGAATCACTATTAAAAAGTTAATTTAATATAAAAGTTTACATTAGATATTAGGGGGAATTTATTTTTATCCACTCATGCACTAAATTTCTTTTAAAGTATAAAATTTATAGTTATTCAAAACAGAACTTTCTCCAATCACACAAGAGTGAAATAGGAAAGAAAAGCTAATGGGCATGATTCATCCAAAGATTCGATCTGACGAAATTTGCACACAAATTCACAGAAGACCCTGTGTTCAGAGAGAGAGAAAGCAAACTTGTTTGGAAAGTGCTTGCTTTTGAGAGAATTGGGCTTTAACCCTTTAAAGGTCACGATTAAAAATTCTTTTCAGATTTAAAGCATTAGGTTATAAATGTTTGCTGTGAACCTTATAGGAAGCATATGAAAACAAATTTTACATTCTTTTGGTAGCTGAGATGTTTCTTTTTTTTGGGGGGGATGGGGAAAAGGAGTAATTATGAAACCCTTCCCCTGTACAGCATGGAAATAAGAGTTTCTTAAAAATAATTATACCAGAAGAATAATGTATAATTATCATTAAAATGATGTAATAAATAGATAACTACGTAATTTTTCATTGTTGCTTTGGGTAGGTGTTTTTATTTGAAGTCATTAGAAGAAAAATCAAATTCGAGATTTGACATGTAAAGCAATTTTAAACTAATATATTTCAAAGAGGAAAATAAACTATGCAAAATTCTGTTATCTATTTCTACATCAAAGATTCTATAGCATAGAAAATCGAAAAAAATCCTTCCTATGTTTTTAAAAAGAAGAGAAAAAAGTATTAGCAGGTGGTTTTTCTGCAAAACCACTGCCCGTTAAAGGGTTAACGCATGTTTGTCTAAGGTTACCAACAGGTGATTAGGTAGGGCACTGTTCTTTGGTGAGAGTATTCATGGATTCGAATACCATTGCTGGCATGGTAGTTCAAAGCCATTTGGAATCAGTTTAGAAGTTTATCGAGATTCCAAAGTATAGCTACAGAAATATATTGTAGTAGAACAGATTGAAACAATAATTATAAATGTACTTGTTAACTTTTACTAAATTTTATTTTTATCATTTTAAAAATTCAAATGAAAATCTAATTGAAATAATTATTCTAATTAAAAGGGGGGGCCAAGATTCTCTCACTTTTTGCTTCTACATAGGAATGTGGCTTTAACTGTGACTCAACGGAGCTGGTGACTTTATGTTTGTCAGGACGACTGCCACTGCAAACAGTAATTGGTAAATTTTATATATATCTTAATATAACAGTTAGTTGTGAGTATAAATTAAAATTTATTTTTAAAAATCTGAAAATAATTCGCTCATCTCATTGATTACATTTCAATCAATTATAAAAATACCAACTATTTAAAAAATTTAGGTTGATAAAAGTTGAAACTATGACACCATTCCAATTTCAAATAAGTGAATTTGAGGTGAAATTTTCACTTTGTGAAAAAGTTAGTAAATATTTCTCTTCGTAACTTACTTCTTTGTCTCTTCTTTAGAATTTGTTCCAGCATTTTTAAAAAATGAACTAAAACAAAAAATATATATTTATGTTCTATAACAACAAAATAGACCATAAAAAAAATAAAACTGGGTCACAAAATTATACAATATTTAACAAGAGTCTAGAATTTAGCTAAACCTGAAAATGAAAATATTACATAAATATTAAGTTAAAATTTTAAAAAGTAGTTTTTTAAACATGCATCATGCAGTATTTTTCTTATCTTCTTATTGCCTCTATATTGTATTTATAAATAAAGATAGTAAAATTTAAATAAATATATGGATAACAAATATAATACATTTACGCAAAAATTACGAATAAATTAAATAAGAATGATCATTATTATACATATATACAGAGGAGTGAGGCTAGTAGGTGTGTAGCGCATGCATTCAGCCTAATTTCTAGGGCAGCCAATAGAATATATATTGGGTATGCACATAGATAGAAAGTGGCCAAATGCTATCTTGTATACAGGAATAGAGAGTGGCTAAAGACTACTTTGCAAGAAAGCTACTAATTGCCCCAAACTTGTTATATATATATATATATATATGTGTATTAGCATCAATGTACTCTATTGTGTGTGTGTGTGTATACGCACACACCAATAATTTAACATAACAGTTGGGTTGAAAAATTCGTATACTAACATAGAAAAAAAAATTTTTTGTTTGATAAAATTTGATTTTATTATTCAGTATAGTTGCTTTCAAGGGTGATATAATGATTATAGCGGTCATAGAATTTTTCTATACCATTTTTATATTACGAATTGTCTTTAGCCTCAAAATAGGCCTCAGTTTCAGCGATTATTTCTTCATCAGTGCTAAATTTTTTTCTCTTCTGAGAACAGGAAAAAGTCACTCGGAAGCAATTCGAAGCCCATTTCATATAACTTTGCCATCATTTTCACTGACTTGTGACACAGTGCATTTCCTTGATGATACAATACTTTCTTCTTCTTCAAATGGGAATGTTTTTCCGCAATTTCATCCTTCAAATGCTCCAACAATACTATGTAATAGTCACTGTTGATGGTTTTTCCCTTTTCAAGATAATCTATGAGTAATATACCATATGCTTCCCAAAATACTGATTCCATAACCCGTTGGTTCATCACATGCAGTCCACTCGGTTGACTGTCGATTGGACTCCGGTGTGAAATAATATAGCCATGTTTTATCCATTGTCACATACTGATGTATAAATTCAGGTTTATTAAAATTAGACAGCTTCAAACACAGCTCAGAATTATTAATTCATTGTTGTATTTGGTCGATTGTAAGCTTGCACGGCACCCATTGTGCACAGAGCTTTCATATACCCAAATATTCATTCACGATAAGTCCCACATGTCCCTTTTACACTTTTAGAATTTCATATACCTCAATCAACTTCACTTTACAGTCATTCAAAATTATTTTGTTGACTTTTTAAATGTTTTCATCGGTAACAGCCTCTTTAAGGCGTCCACTGCATCAATCTTCACCAGAGCCCATTTCGCCTCGTTTAAACTTACCAAACCACTTCTCACCGGTTGATTTTCCTAGTTTAGATTCCGAATAATGTTTATCAAGCCAAGTCTTGGCTTCAGTAATATTTTTTACACTAGAAACTAATGTTTTATAAACACAAAAAATTCCTTATTATCTAGTGTTTTCAAACTAACTAAAGTTGCTTCATTCAAAATATTACATTTCCCGAACTAATAGTCTGACAGCTGTGAAATTTATACACGTGTCTTTCGAAGGTTAGGAATAACTATAAATAATATGGATTTAATATTAATAGCGCTATCTATGTGTCAGCCTACGAACTTTTCCACCCACCTGTTACATAATGAATATTTAAAGAGAATATTACTATTTTTAAAACTATGTGAAAACATTATTACAAGTTTGGATTTAGACTTCTAGCGTAAAAATTTTATTTGAAATCCAGGATATAAAATAAATTTTAAATAAAACTATTGATTAATACTCTAAATTAGATCATCTTCAGAAAAGTAATGACATTGTATGTAAAGGAGCAAAACAAGACACATAAACTTTCAAAAAAATCAGTAAATCTAAATCCAGCATTAAAAAAACACAGTGTGCTATTCCCAGAAAAGAATTTTAATATATATCAACAAAATTATTAACCATGTGGACGTAGAATTGAAACTTATGACATCATTCATGTTCTAATAGTTTTAAAAATCCAAATATCAAGCAATTCAAGAAAATAAATTTAAATAACAAAACATATCTATCATTTTCATACAGTTTAGCTGAACAAGTGTTAATGAAGTCAAATCAAAAGTTTAAAGAAGTGTTTCTTCAAGCTCTTATATTACTGATCAATGAAATATGCATTTACAATTACACTATTACAAATGCTTTTTCTCCTCCTCATCACTGATTTAAGTAGTAATAAAGTTTATGCATGCATAATATCGTATAATAATATTTTCATCTTTATTGTAAAATGTTTCTGAGGAAGTATATAAATATAAATTAAAAGGAAAAAATGAAGCCTTTAAAAACTTTTATCAAAATACATTTTGATGTTATGTACATTGAGGATAAGTCGAATGAAGCATTAATAAGATTTTAAATAATAAGATACAGATAGGCAAATAAATGTTGTGATGTAATGCTATATTACTTACAGAATACTTTTTTGAGACATAGTGAGCTATAAGATTAGATGCTAATGATAAAAACACATTTAAAATTAATTAAATAAACTTGTACTATAAGTTAAATCTTAAATGTGTCTCATCTTTCAAGATACAAAAAATAAACATAAACTCATATTATATTCTAAATTTGCGCGCCTTAATCAGGAATCAAAATAAACCGTACAAGTACCGGAATGAATTTACAATAAAACTGAATTTACAATATTTTTAGAATAACTAAATGGGATCATTATTGCTTTTTTTAAAGTCATCAGGAAATTTTATGAACATTAAAGAAACGATAAATACGTAAGACTATGGAAAAATTTCAATAAAACAAGTCTGAGAGCTTTTTATGGAATATGTCTGGAATTTCTAAACAGTAGCGATAAAGAGTACCCATGAGTTTCAGACCGCAGATGATAAACTTTTCTCGCCCTAAAACTGTAAACAAAGCATGAGCCGGGTGGTTTAACTGTTAAAAGGGAATTGCTTCTTAAAAAAACAGCTGATTACCAGCAAATTGTCTACTGTAAATAGTTTATAAAAATACAAATGCGTTACATAAACATTAAAAGTATGGAGGAATAAACAACCATAAATTTTATATCCATATTGTTGAATTAAATAAAAATTACGATGTTGCAAAAATTTTTTCATCTGCTCAACCATGCATTCAAATTAATGACTGAGAATAAACTTAGAAAAGACATTGATGATACGTTGCTAGAAAAACTTTTGACTTTGTTGAAAAAGTTAAAAGAATCTAAATATACTGATGTATTTTCATGTGCAACAGAAAATAAATGCAACATAACATTAGGTATGTATTGCACTTTATTTTGTAATAAGTTTTTTTTAATCATCTTTAACCCATGTAGCATATATATTAGTTTGATAAACATATATAAACAAATGATGTATGAAACGAGTATGACACATAGATTGTATTAACTTCAAAAGTACATTAAGTTTGATAAGTAACAAAACATAATATTTAGTCAAACATGCTCCCTTTATTGGGAAACTACCGTCAGTATGCTCCATTTACTATAGGAAGATAAACCATATAGCTTAATGCCTCCAGTTGTTAACCTAAAAAAATAAATAAAATTCCACTTTGATTAATAACTGTAGTCAGAAAAGAATGTATCTTTTTAAGATTTTGTTAAAGTAAACTTACATTATAATAAATAACATTTTTAACACAAGTTAGTATTCACAATATGTATTGAATGTTTTAATTTGCAAATAAAGTTTCAAAGTTAGCTATAAAAAGAAAGTTTTACTAATATGTACATAACTGCACACAACTTTTACTTAATTACCATTTAATTTTTTTCTCAATTTCAATTTATTTTATTTTGCACAAGAATACTTATTTATGGAAATACTTTAATATCTTAATTCCTAGTCATATTTCAACAAAGCAGTTTTAGTCTTTAGAGACTTTAAATCTACTCTCCCCCCCCTCCTAAGTTTACCAATATCCATCCTAACAATAGAATGGAGCTTAAAAAATTCCAATACCAAAGAATAGTACACTACCTCTTTAGAAATTATAAATACAGTAAAAATCAGATGAGGGCTAACCTCATCTGATTTTTACTGTATTTATAATTTCTAGAGAATGTTTTTAAATCTTAAGAAGCTTATCTTTCTTTATATGTATCTTTTCTTTTAACTTATGTTTGATATATTCTTCACATGTTATACTTTATTTAAATTTCGTTAAATATTTCAGCTTAAAAGTTAGTTGTGAAAAGAAATTTTTACTATTATGTACCATAGTTCTGTTGTAAAGACATTTTTAAATTGTGAAAAGTATATAGAAAGTATTTAATATTTAATTAGTATTTCTATGTATTTCATAATAATAATATTAGTTATATTATCGATAACACTAATCATCTTGACTTCCTTGCTGTAACCAATTATTCATGGCAAAATTACATTGTGTTTATTTTTTAAGCCCCAATTCTCCTCCTGTTCACTTTCAAGTCCGTAACCTGAGGCAAGTGAACAGTTAGGGGCAGTTCAGAACCAGGAATTGGGAGCCATATATTGATGTTCTTATCTACAGTAACAATATTTAAGAAGCCTATATATACAGCCTAAATTGCCAAAGAGTTAAACTCATATTTGTAATTATACACTGTCAGAGAATTATCCTAGAATATTTCAGGTTTCTAAACTATCTTTCAGACATGCCAACTACTCCAGAGAAATGAGAAAATTGGATAACTCCAGAAACTTTTCAGATTTCTCCGGAAAATAACAAAACTTTTGAACAGTTAAAAGGTTATAATTCAGCAATTAAATACAAAGTTTTACAGAAAAATAGTGCTGAATATTACCTTTTTCACACAGGAATGATGCATGTTAAAAGTTTTCACCACTATGTGGAAAAATCAAACTGAATTTAGGTCAAATTTGAGTAGACAAACTCTAGAACCCATGATGATAGAAAAATGGAAATATTTGAATCAGGGTCAATGTTGCTATGCGAAACACTGTTCTGAAAAAGTAAGTTGTTAAAAATAAAAAGGCTATTCAAAAACAAAATGCATAAATTTTAATTTGCCTTTCACAATTCACTACTGTGTAAATATTTTAAATTTAATTTTAATTAAGAAACCAGTAAGATATGTACGTATGTATAAACTGTAATTAATATGTTGAAATTTCAAATCATGCTGTTGCTCTAGTCACAAGTGCCTGAATGTTGGCATGTCTAATCCTTTTTTTTAACTTAGTAACATCTTGATGAAATAAATACAAATTCATTCCATGCCATGTAAACCAATGAAAAATTAATTTTGGACCTTGATTTCAATAATTTTGAGAGTATAAAAATTGTGCATGTAAAGAATACAATTTTTTTTTTTTTTTTTTTTTTTAAATTTGATTTAGCAATATGCTATTGCAGTTCAAAGATTTAAGAAATCAGCTATTTTTCCACATATTTGTAAATTATATAAATGTAAATATGTATTTCAGAATCCATTTCAGCTGGGAAGCTCATATTAGACTCATTTTAAAAATCTTTTAACAGTTTTCTGAAACTGTACATCAAAATTATTATTATTATTATTATTATTACTAAGTTTAAAAATAATTTAAAAAAAATTTTAATTTCTTAAACCCCAAATTTTGAAAGAAAAAATAATTATGTTATCTACCTTTGTTAAGATCTGTGCAAAATCTTAAACTGAAACCAAAACAGGATCATATAAAAAAAAAAATCTTGATACAACTCCTTAAATATTGAATACCAAGTTTACCACACACACTCACAGTTATGAAGGTAAACCTGTCTTTTCATTTGTATTTAGTGGGTTTATGACTAAAAGAAAATAACATTAAAAAAAGTAGTTCTCAGGCCCTCAAACATTTACTTGCATAAGTTTTGTCGGTAATGATATTTTAACTAGTTTATAAAAGAAATAGAAAATGTAATAAATGTTTATACAAAATAACACTAAAATATATTAGCACTAAAATAAGAAATGCTTTTATTTTTTTTTTCTTTTCATCTTCCTTAATGATATCCCTTTGTTAAAAATATCTAAATTCCAATGCAGGTAAATTCAGTTTTTTTTTTAATGAGTTTATTTGTATCTTACCCTGATATTTTGTACAAATATGAACTAAAGACCATAGTGGCTTGACTGAACATATGGGTGCCCCCTGTCAAATGGGTGATAAAGCACCAAGTATGGCAACTCGTACTATTTATTCCTCTCTTTGCCATGTCATTTTTAAATTTTTGTTAATTCCAGAGCTTTTTTTATGCAATCGTGTAATAACATGTGAAATGTGCCTAATTCTCAATGGATTATAAATTTGTGAAATTAAATTCATCGTTTTGGTGGACAGCAGTGATTTCACCGAAAATTCAAACCGGTAAAACTCGTATTCTATCATTTCCGTTAGGATATTGTTCCTTGCTGGTTTACGGTACAATTCTGCAGTAGTTCATTATGTCTAATTATTTTTGATTTGGATGGATTAATTATATATAAAACTGAATTGCTATTTTGTAATAGGTTTCCAGTTTAAGTGTGTACTTGTAATTTTTTTTAAGTGCTTTCTTAGGTTTCACTCATACTCAATATTTCAAATTTCATGGAGAAGGCATGAAATTTTTTTTAAAAAATGTAATCTTGTTCATGTCCTACTCTAAGATTTTGGGCAGATGTTAAATAAAAGTCTTTGTTTGACATATTATATATTTTCATATCTTTAGAAGGCTGTGAAAATACCTTTGAAATCAGCCCAATATGAGCTTTCTAGCTCAGATGTTGACATATTTACATATAATTAAAACATGGAGAAATAGCTTTTTTTTTTTAATTTTTGAACTATGATAGTACAGAAACTGCAAATTAAAAAAATCTTAAAATTTTTATTTATTTATTTATTTTTTATGGAGTCATCTCATATACCAAAAGTTATTGAAATTTAAGGAAAGAAGGTTCAACATGCTGTTTGATCTAGCATAGAATGAGTATATATATGTATAATGTATATAAATTTATGTCAGGTTTTGGAAATTAGGGAATGAAAATTAAGAGAATTATTACAAAAAACTCATAGAACTAATTAATATTACGTCAATGAGGAGATGCAAGAATGTCAGTGGAAGAGTACTGAGAAAACAATACAGGTGCAAGGTTATCTGGCAAAAAAAAAAAAAAAAAAGAGAGAGATTATGCGGCAAGAGTTAAACACTTTGGTTAGTGGATTTGGCTGGAGGTATCTCCATGCTGTGTGTGCTAATGCAAGGAAAATGAAACTGATAGCGTAGCAATTGTCTTTCTCTACATATATCCTGAATAAAGAATTTGTGAGTGGAGTTTTGATTTCAAAGATGAGTCCTCACATATATATATCAGAGGACCTCCCACATGGCTGTTACTGTAAAAATTAGTGTTTAAATAAATGATGCTAAGTGGACTTTTTCTTGAGGCTTTATGCCCCTGAGTAGCATTTTAACCCTTTGGAGCATTCTATGTCCATATATATGTTCAATCTATGTTTCTGAAAAAAATTGTTTGCTATGTATCAGCGTTAGCCACGATATCAACTGTAAATCCTCCATGAGTTACCTGCAAAGGTTATTTGACCATTAACAAGTCATACTGATGAATTCTAAGTTGATTTAAATATAAGAAAAATAGTAATATCTAAATTTTTATCTTATAGTAAAATGTCAGTCAACTTCATAAGTAACTTCGAATAACTTAACCAATATTCATAACTATACAAAAAGTTCTTGTAAAAATACCCTTTTTTTTATTAAGTACACTCTAAAAAAACATTGTTGTCCATAAATATAATTTCGCAAAAAAACAAAAAATCACCCATGAACATATGAAAGTTTGATCATCCTTACTTAGAAAAATAGACAAGTTCATGTCAAATTACAAGTGTTAAACAATTTGTCTAATATTGTAATATTTGAAAATTATTTCAGTTTAAAAGTTGTTATAAGATATAATAAAAATTAAGAATCCAATTGTACTTTATTTGTTTATACTAATATACTAGTTGTGTTTATACTAACTCTTTCCCTGGCATAGGTGTGATAACACGCTGAGACAAATCCAAATCTTTCCTGGCAAAGGCGTGTTTTCATGCTTGGAATTTTTAATTTTAATGCATGCTTTTCAGCCATTTAATTGTTAAATTGCCTGCCAGACCAAGGTAGGATTTTTAGAACTCGTGTTGCAAAAAAGTAGACCATAGCACTCCAAACCAAACCAAACCAAGGTAGGATTTAAATACTCCCTGCCACCAGGGAAAGGGTTAATATATCTCTTGCAAATCATAAAATTAAATATATCTTATATTTTTAAATAATAAACTGTTTCTTTTTTTTTTAGATTTTGTTGAAGAACTTTTCACCAGAACTGAAGTATCCCTTTTGATTGAAAAAGTTCTGTTATCTACTGTTAATAGAAGTAACAACCACCCTATTCTTATAAAGTCATTTGTCATAAGGCTTCTTGGTTTAATTCTTAGCCCCAAAAATTTTTATTCATATGAACACCTGCTACTTCCTTTATTAAAAGGTACAGATGGAAATATAATGGTTCATCCTCCTTCTATTCAAGATGCTCTTCTTGATTGCCTTTTATGCATTACAAAAGAGGCTGAAGGTGCTATATGGTTTATTGACCAAAGTATGTCTATAATTTATATATGTAATTTTTTAACTTTATGAATGCTAAACTATTCATTTGTTAACATTACTTATTCAAAGAGAATTTGAAAAATGTACAATTTTAAATAAATATAAAAACCTATGGAAAGTATTATATCTTCAAATAGTATTTCTACAATGTAGTTGATAATTTAAATGTGATTACAGATTGTTATGCAATTTATGAATTTTATTTTAAAATTTTTTTGGTATTTCAATAAATCAATTTTCTACTGAATTAAGGATGCATTAAAGTCACTGTGATATAAATCAGATTAACTCGTTCAGAATCCCATTATCACATATATTTTATTACATAATTCTCCATTGAGGACCTATTGATGCACCAGTGTAACTGAGAATCAGAACGCTATATTTAAATCTTAATGCTTTAGAAGGCAGTTCAAATCCATGGATCTCTGTTAAGGCCCCTCCGCACTATGATCCACTGCAAGCCATTACCACCGTCTGGATGGGGTTTCGCTTATCATGGTCGATGGCAGCAGACAATAAAATAGCCTTGGCAAACAATGGTTTCAGATGCGGTTTTTCTCCAAAGATCAAAGGCAGCCAGATGTGCAGTAGATCCTACAGACGATTCCACGCACTCGGCTCATTTAGTGGCCCACCGTGTGGATGCATCCGGTGAACCATCGTTCAAGGCTACCATCAGGAAGTGGTGAACAATTGGCCATAGTGTGGTGGCTCAGGGTTGGCATGATTTAAATCAGTTGATTTTTTTGAAAAAATCATTGATTTAAATCAGTTGATGGTTTTTAAAAAAATAATTGATTTAAATCAATTTTTTTTTCATTTCTTTTAAAACCTATATTCCAAAGACTGGAGAAGTGGGAATCAGTCAACACAATAATACCAATAAGTAAATAAGTGTAAATAGATAGCATGTGCTTCCCAAGAATTTAAGGGTTGTTATCAGAAAGTATGTAGTAGGAGTAGTACAATGACTAAACATGACTGGTGGAATTCATTTTATGTAATGGGAGGTAAAGAGAGTATTACAGAACTTGAAATCTAGTTTGTCTATCACATAACGACAGCTTCATCTGCTGGAATAGAAAGACAGTTTTCTTCTTTTGGTATTGTTCATTCTAGCCTTCATAACCAATTAGGAGTGGATAAAGCATCAAAGCTAATGTTATTGAAACAATTAAATCCATAATTCGGTGCTTAAAAAATACTGAAATAATTGTAATTTGTGTTTTTAAATAGTTAGTTTGCATTAAAAGAATATTTAATTTGTTCTTTAAATTTACATCTTATTTAGTTTGCACTATCCAATTACAAAATAATGGAATGTTTTTAGATTAAAATTTATATGTTAAATTTTAGGTAATCAGTGTGTAGAATATAATAGATGGATAAATGTTACTTCTTATAACAAACTATTCTATGTATATTGCAAGAAAAACATAAAAACAACAATTAAAATTAATATTCAGAAAAATATCAAAGAAATCAGATTTAAATAAAAAAAATTGATTTAAATCAAATAAATCTGATTTTTTTTTTTTTTTCCCAACCCTGTGGTGGCTACATTAGATGTTCCATGAGTGTTGACATTCAGTATTCATTTTCAACTATGACTTTTTTATTCCTTTGATTCAGGAAATTTTGAACAAACAAGCAACAGTATGTGTTCCCAACCTCCCAAGGGCTGTGATTTATAGAGCACTGGATGTTTATATTTGGAGAGAGTGGGAAAGGATGAAATATTTGTAATGGTTAAGAGTAGAATTGTTATTTGGAGTTTGCTAGATAATGTTTTGTATATTATGGGCCAGTTTTATTTTATTCATCATAGCAAAAAGAGTTAAACATAAATAAAACAGATAGTGAAATGGGGGAGAGCAATTTTTCTGATACTAGTAACAGTGAATAAACTTTTTAGATTGCACTAAAATATTTAATATGGAGAACGATTTAAATGCAAATGGTAAACAGATATGAAATTTCTGATATCCCTAGAGTTGGATTTATATTCGGTTTATTAAATTTGAGAAATTTTTTGGTGATATCACTTAATTTTACTGCTAATTTGTTTAAATTTTAAAATGTCCATTTTTGTCAGACTGTAAGTATAAATTTTAATAAAATAAAACCATTTTCTTTAAAATTTGTAATTTTTTTTAAATATCATGAAACTTTTGTTATAGTATATAAAGATACAGGGATTATAAATTTCAACACATTAAATTGAAATTTTATGAATTTTTAAATAAAGTTAGGCCTGATGAAGAAAATCATGTGGGCCTGTGTAATCATTTCTTTCCCTTTCCAGAAGTCATGAATGAGTTTATAAATATTACCAAAATCATACATTAATGTTTGAAATTGTATGAACATTTTTTTAAATAAATATTTTATCTAATTAAAAGAAAACCAAGTAATTATATAACACTAAATGTTTTCACAAAGGCTGTGGTGGTTGATTAAAAGGCTATTAATAAAAAAAAGATACTTTATGTATTTTTCAGTCATAATTTTGCAGAATTTAAAGGCAATTGCACAGATACTGTATTACTGATGAGTCATTAATAAATTGCCATCCCTTTGCATCCAATTCAAAATATACTTTAAAAATGTAGAAAAACTGTGCAAGTAAAGCCAACTTGAACAAGCTTACAAATTAAGTAAAAATTTAAAGCAAACGGCCATATCAACCTTCAAGTTCCTTTTTCAATGTAGAAATATTGAGAGCTTGGTAACAGAAGAGTAAAGCTAAGCCAAAAATGAGTTCTGTTAAAGTAGCTCAATTATGGCTATGAGATAGCAATTTTCTTTTAATTTTACTTAATTTGTGCCCCTTTTCACATTTGCTATGATTTTATATTTTAAACATTATTCTTGTACAAGATACCTAATGTACCTTAAATATCTGATGATGTAGCATGAAACTTAAAAAGTTTAGTTGCTTTACTTAACTCTTTTTATTTTCTTACCATTTTTAAAATATAAATTTTAACTTTTTTCTTGGCATCCAATATAATTCACTAAGTAAATACTTTTCTGAAATTAGTAAATGTCACAAGAAATTGTAGTTTTAACAATCATGTTTAAGAAATATATCAAATATATATGTATATAATCAAGATAAAATTTCAAGACCTTAAAATCAAACTACTGAAGTACTTACGCATATATGGTTGTATATTTTGAAGGTAAAATATAGGTTCATTATTTTTATTAAGTTTAAGAATTGAATTTCTTTTAAAATGAAAAGCTTAAATTACCATAAAGTGAAAAATTTTGTTTTGTATGTATTAAGTGTTAATTTAATTAATTTTTTTATAGGTTTGATAGACTTTGTCTTTTCAAGCTTTAATTCAAGCAGTTATTATGTGAGAAAATCATCTGTGAACTTCGTCATTGCCTTCATTTCACAGTGGATGTATTTCAAGACCTCTGATTTTAAACTAAGAAAACTGGAAAAGCAATATGTAGACAAAAATCTGAAAAGCTTCATATCTTATGTTGTTCACCATATTCATTTTTACAAAGACTCAAAAGAAATAGTATTTGCTCAGTGTTGTGTTTCTATTTTGAAACAGTTATTAGCTTTAGAAGATATTGAAAACTTACTTGATGATCAGTTAGAATTTTCTAAAAATATTTCTGAGTGTTTTATGAATTTATCAGAAGATGCAGAATTTAATAAGACATTAGCAGATCTCTTCCTTGTCATGTATTTGAAGTTAGTGGTTTTTATTTACTATATGTTTATCCTAATTGCTTTCTTTTTCATAGTAATAATAATAATAATAATAATAATAATGATAATGGTAACCTTTAAGTAATAATTTAACAGTAAATACTTTATAACTGCTTTGACACAAATATTCTACTTTTAAATATTTTTGTTTTTTAATGTTGTTAATCAAGAATATGTTACATCATATCATCATGTGTGTGTATCAGTATTTAAGCTAGGTAAAAAACGTTCCTTCAGCAAAAAAGTAAGAATAAGAAAGAAAAAAACAAATCCTAAAAAGCCAATTTGCATCTTAAAGGTAACGAGAACTGAATTTTAAAATAGCATCAAAAAAGGAAATGAAAACCCAAATTATAAAACAAAATTTTATAATAAATATTTTTTTCCAAGGCACTTAGGTTTAGAATTTAAAACTTTTCTTTCTTTTAAACTGTTCATATCTCAGTTTTTCTTTCCAAACTTTCAATTTAATGTCTGAAATATTGTTAACAGGGCATAATTTCAGGATAAAATTGGCTGAGAGGATTGGGGATTTTTTTTTTTTTTTTTATAAGAATGAATTAACAAATAAATTTTTGCAAAAGTCATTGCATTTTCTTGATATGTGTGTGTATATATATATATATGTATGTATGTATATATATATACTAGCATATAGCCCGTCATATGACGGGATCAGTAAAATTTTTTATTTTCCAGAATTGGAAAGAACTCTATAAGGCAGGTAAAAAAAAAAGTTTTTTTTTCCGCCCAACAAAAATAATTGATTAAAATTATCACATATGTACTTAATCTATTATTTAAGTCAAATAAAATAGAAAATTATTTATGTAAGGGATAAAATGTATGAAAATGATGCATAAAGTATTTAAATTATTTAAAATAAGAAATGATTAAATGAGATGGCTAAAGGAATGAAGTCATAATGCTAGAAAAAAAATGTTATTTTTACCTATTTATGTGATAAATTGATAAATTTAATCGCTTTCTCTTAAAATGGGGATTGATATAATGGCATAAAATGCTTGAAAAGGGGACGGGGTGGATTTGGAACGTTTTAGAGAAGACAGTATTTTTCGCTGTGATACGAAGCTTATTCATGCCAATTTACTTCAGAATCAGATCTATAGTTTAGGAAAAGATAAACTTTACTCGCTTTGAATTTTGCAAACCCTAACTCATCAAAAATACAATATGGATGCTCTATTCATTCCAAGTCTAACAGCTTCATAACTTCGAAGACAGACGGAGAGATAACTTAGGCTATTATTACATTACGAGAAGAAAGTTTAAGGATACACAACATGAAATGTTTATGTGGTCAGGGACATCCCTAAAGCAATAAGTGAATTTAATAAAATAAAAATTATAAAAATTATAAAAAGTTGAAAAAATAGTAAAAATTTATTTTAAAAATAATAAAACAACTTTCGGAATAAGAATTTAAAAGAAAAAGCAGAAAATATTAAATTTATTGGACATTAAAAAAATTTGGCTGCGGCAGGGCTAGAACAGTAAATCCAAGAAGTACGACGATGAAGTAGGCAGACATACTACCAGACGTGCAACGCATGCACATTGTGAGTGAACTAATTAGAGTATATAAAGTCAAGTAGAAACAGTAAAAATTTATTTTAAAAATAATAAAACAACTTTCGGAATAAAAATTTAAAAGTAAAAGCATAAAATATTAAATTTATTAGACATTAAAGGGAATTGGCTGCGTCGGGGATAGAACCATCAACCCAAGAAATATGACGATCAAGTGGGCGAACTTTCTACCAAACGTACAATGCCTGCACATTGTGAGCAAACTAATTAGAGTATATGAAGTCAGGTAGTCAAGTAGAAACAGTCCGGAAATTTAAATATTACTCTCTGCCTTTGCCATCCTATCAAGAATGAATTTCGTATAGAATAAGAGGAAGGATAAGGCTTGAAATAATAGAATTAAACACTCGAAAAGGGGATGGGGTGGATTTCGAACTCGCTTTCAGTTTTGCTAACCCTAACTCATGAAAAATCCAATATGGATGCCTGTATCCATTCCAGGTACAACCGCTTCAGAAATTCGTGGACAGACAACTTAAGCTATTATTATATAGGGGATATATGAAATATGCTCACACCAGTCAACATAATTCCTTTATAATCATATGAATATCGTTTTCAATTTCTTTTATGATTTAATTATATGATACTTGAAGAAACCTTGTAATTTTGAAGACAATATAGATAATGCATTCATTTAAGTAATTAATATGCCTAAAAACTGAAATGGTAGTGTTTTGAATACAATTACTGATATAATACTGTATGTATTAAGTTAGTTTATCTTTACAGGTTAGGATTATCTACTCAGTGTTTGAATGATGTTATTAAATGTCTTATCATCAAAGAAGATATAAAACTTGTTTTATATTTAACTTCTTCATTTATAAGGTATGGAATTATGTATACATGTAAAACATGTTTAGTTTTATATTATATTAACAGTGCAATGAGGAATTTTCACATTTTCTAATTTTATTTTTAAACAATAGAAGTCAAAAAGTAAGTAGGACAGTACCTTTTTTCATTTCATTTGGGGCCCTAATTAGGGATTTCTAATGGGGTTTATATCAGATACTTTAATGTCACTCAAAAACGCTACTTTTCCTCCGCCTAGTTTGTGACATCACAGTTCATGAAAACACCAACTGCCTATGTTGTTTACATGAGAGAAAGCGACTTTTTAATTTGTTTCTGTTCAAAGATTCACATTAATGGCAATATTTTTTATTATGTCTGGCATTAAAAAGTCATACTAAATACTGCATTGTTCCACTCTGTACGAATACAACAACTAATTGTAATAAAAAAATAATTTTCAGCGCACCAAATTTCCCAGTACACTTAAAATTTGAATTAATGCTATGAAAAGAGATGAGAAATTAAACCCCAAATTATCATAAAAATCGTCTCTTTGGATTTGTGATGACTATTTTACTATAATTAAACCTTTGCTTTTTTTTCTTAATATTACGTTTTAAAGTGCTGTTGCTTAACCAGTGCTGTTTTACTTTAAAAAATCCCTCATTTTGGAGGATTTTCAGAAAGCTTAGTTACTTTATAATGAGTTTATGAAGAAGGATATAAATTGCAATAATTATTTAATACATAACTTTGAAAAATTATATATTCTCAAGGTATTTAAATATTTACTTGGGAGATGCCTACTTTCATGAATGTAGAGGTTTACACTGTGACATCTTTCAATTAAATTTTAAATTGGATGCAAATTTGAAAAAAATGTATACTTAAAAAATATTTTTTTAAATACTCTACTCATGTTATTTGAAAATTTTAAATTTAATTCCAGAAACTATATAAATTTTTTATTTAACATTTATATTAAGCAATAAAAATGTATTAATATTTAATATATTAATCAAAAGTAATACAATCTTTAAGCATAAAAAATACTATGAAGAATCTGAACAATGCATACATTTCAAAAAGCAATTTGTGATTTTTTTAATAAATAGTAGAGTGAATTTTATATTTATAATCAAAGTACAAACACACAATATCAATTTCTTATTTCAGCACAAATAAAATATGGGTATTAATTTTTCTGAAATTTATATGTCATTATTTCCATCTGCCATCAAAAACAGGTTCTATTTACTTAATTTGGCAATGTATATTTACTCTTTTTCGTATTACGTTTCATGTTTGTTTACATTTATGAGCCCACGTTATTCATGAAGCCTATACTACTCTTAAAATTAACCTTAAATCAAAAGTGCACAGGCGATACTGTTTATGTACGTATCAATTTATGCTAATATAATTTTATAAAATGTCTTTATTCATTTCTAAAAATTATTTAATAAATAAACTTTAATGCAATAAAGCCATGCTTGTTTTAACGTGATTGTTTTAATGAGAAATAATTGGTATTTTGCATTTTAAAAAAAAAGGTAATTCTTTAGGAAAGATAATAAATGGGGATTTTTACAATGGTGATTTTTATAATCATACATGATGGGTGTTTTACTACATGATCTAAATGTTTCCAAAGAATGCTGGAGAGAATGATCCAAGAATGCTTTTTAATATAATATTTCCAACAACATTATTAAAATACTTTACAGATATTTTTTATTTTACCAGATCCAGATAACATTCATACGTAACTTCAAATTTAAAGAAATATAAATGCCTCCTCTAATTTTTCATTTAAACATTACTTCTATCTCTATATATAAAATGTGATACTGCAACAACAAATGTATATGTGTGCATAAATATAAATATGTTTGATGTGTTGTCAGAGTCTACAAACAGAATAGCTATGGTTAAAATTAATAGAGCACGTATATATTTGAAGTAAAGGAAGGTAAACTGAAAAATATGAAAAATTATTTTACATTTATTACTCGTATTTCCACTCTTATTAAATCCGAATTATTTCCAAAAATGAAAACATTGATATGCTGTAAATTTTTGCAAGATTGTCGGACTGTTCTTTGGTAAGATAGACATTTTAAACGCAGATGGAAATATTATAGAGATTGATAACATTATCATAAAGGTCGGAGTAGAAATAATTATTTTGAAGACATGAAAATTTTAAAATAGAGCAAAGCACAATCCAGAAATATATCCTGTTGCTAACAAAAATGTCAACATTGAATATCAGGAACTGTGATGTCACAACCAATCACAGAGCATTTTCAAGTCACATGGTTTTCTCTTAACTTTAAAATTAAGTTTCATTCATAGATCCATTTTTTTTTTACATTTTTGAGAACATTTTTGGAATTAACAAGTCTGAAATTATCAGAAAAATATTAAATTGTTCCATTCCCCCACATGTGCAAATTCCTCATTGCTAATTTTTTGAAAATTTAATTTACTATTGATAACTATTATTGTTTCAGTTGCTAATGAGAGATACAATTTAAAGCTGAATACTAAATGTTTGGGACCAATTTGTAGTGTTATTAATTTTGTTCCCAACATCTTTTTATTTGGTAATTTCCTTTAACTTTCTTTTAACCTTTTTTTTTTTTTCGTCATAACTACACTACAGTAGAATTAGAATTAGAATTAAGGTGGGGCACCAGCACTGCGGTCCAAGGCCTATTGTACTGAAAAAACCCCATTCACTGGAGCAAGGAGCTCCAGCACAAGGTTAAGAAACAATAACCATTAGATCTCAGAGAGACCAATAGCTGAGATAAATTTCAGCAGCAATTTAACCGGGAAGTTAATCAACTCCCACGGCTTGATGAAGTGATACCCAAGGAATTCAAATCTCTTGGCGCAGTAGTAGTCACATTCACATAAAATATGTGATGAACTCTCCTCTGCCATATGGCATCCCCTACATACTGGGCTACTATAATGCCAATAATGTTGAGGTGCCTCTTAAGGCAACAATGGCCAGTCAACAGACCAATGGCCACCCTTAGCTCTTTTCTACTGAGCTTAAGTAGCTCCTTAGCCCTCATCCAGGGATAACCCTGGTTAAGCTCCTTGGCCTGTCTTTGATTACCAGAATCAAGGTTACACTACAATACACTACACCATTTACACTACAGTATCATTGTTATATTTAATGTCACTATAAAGATAAAGCTGAAACGTCCTTTTTTGAATTTACATTATAATATTTTGCATGATAATTATTTAATAAAATTTTATTTAATCAGTAAATTTCTTTCATTCTTATTTATTCTTGATTCAGGAATTTTTGTTAGTAATGTTTAAACTGAACTTGTCCAACTACATTAATAAATACAGACAAATTGTAAATTCTCTGACTTTAAAAATATTTTCTGATTTATGTGGCTATTTGTTAGTATGAATCTTATTTTTTTTTAAATTTGTGTTTATCACCAAATTTTTTTTTCTTCCACAGCATCGCAAGTTCAGAAACCTGTTGTTCAGAGCATATTACATTTTTCTTATTGCCATTACATATTTTAATGAATATACCACTGGCCAGTTGTGAAAATATTTTTACACTTAAAGCAGATTTAGTTTATAATATTGTTGTAAAAAAGATGGAAGATAAATCAGAATGTAAAGCTCTTGTTTCTTCATCTCTTTCTGCTTTACAGAAAGTAACTCCACATATAAATTCTGATGTAAGTAAAAGAAAATTCTTTTTAAATTTATTTTAATTTCTTGTATTTTGAAGTAGTATTTTAGTTAGTTTAGCTGAAATTGTTGAGTAAAATTATTAATTTGTGAATTATTTTCTTTTTAAAAGATATACACTTTATGAATTGTAATATTTATATGCATGGTTTCCGCACACCTGGAAAGTCATGGAAAATCATGGATTTAGACAATGGATTAATTTTGTCATGGAAAGTCTTGATTTTTCAAGTAAAATGAGTAAAAGTCATGGAAAGTCATGGATCCGCTAAACTACCGATTTAAAAAAATGCATTGAATTGTTTAATTCTATTTTTACTTGTCATTTAGCTTAAGTTACTGTGTTTGGTATTTATGTATTATCCTATTGACCATATTGCCAAGTAAAATTTGTTCACCAAGGAAACTCAAAGCAAGAAAGCTTAATAGGTGGGTAAATGTATATTATTCTGGTTTTTTCTTAAATTGTAGATCAAAATTTTATTAATATAATAATAATTATTTTTTAATAAAAATTAGTTATTATTTAATAAAAATTAGTTAAGATTTTTGTACAAAATATCTTATCTTTAAGGCTATTATATTTAAACATTATAAGGTTATATTTGGCTATTATTCATGGTCACCTGGATAATACCAAAGTGCCCTGAATTCAAATTGGAAATATTTTGATTGAAAAATTGATATATTTTTAAAACTTAGGTATGTAGATACAACAATTTATTTTTATGTATGAAAGTTTATTAACACTTATAAAGTAAGTTTATAGTTTTTTTAAGATAAAATTCCTGTAATTTCTCTAAAAGCATATATTTCATTTATATGTACATCAGAAGTTTTATTTATATATACTTTAAAGAAAGCTTTTTAAAGTCATGGAAAATTATCTGCTAAATCAGGGAAAGTCATGAAAAGTCATGGATTTGAAAAATTTTATTTTGGCAGATACCCTGTATATGGCAGAGTTTGATTGCTGAACTTATGAATAATCTAAAACAAGAATTATATATGTTATAATTATTGAGTTACATTATTCATAAGCAATTATAGCTGTATTATCTAATGCTACATTATGCATAAACTAGTTTATATTTCAGGGTTATGTATATTATACTTAATTGTCAAATTGTGTAACTTTTCATTAACTAGTTTAATTTTATCCTATGTTATAGCTTGGAAAAGAACATTATTCCACTATATTATTATTATAGTCTCTCTATTTTTGTCTTTATTTATTGTGCTATGTTATGTTTTAAATGAAAAAAATTCCTTTGTTTTTTTATTATTATTATTAATTAGAGTATGAAAACTATTGGTAAAGAGTTACTTGAACTGGTGATGCACTCAAACCATGTATACCACAAATGGTTTTATTCAGTTTTAGAAGATAGAAATGTTCATAATGTCTTTGCTGAGTTATATTCATCTTTTCTATTAGAAAAAGGTAATAAATTAAATTTCTATTTTCTTTCCTTCTTGCATCCTTATTTTTATTTATTTAATAGTCTTAGTAGAAATGAAATTTGTCATTCGTTAACTATGTTTTCTATAATATATTTTGTTTCGTCAAACTGCAATATTTGATTACTGTACATGTTTGTACCACATGAATTAATTTCTCTTGCTAAACTGAAATCTGAAATTTATTTAAGAGTATACATTTTGTGATATTTTAACCTTAAAATATATTTGTACTAGCCACTTCACTTCTAGCATTTGGTCTACATAATTAAGGTTCCCAAATAAAGGATATATTTATTTCAATATATAAATTAGTTTTTAGATTATATTACATACCAGCAATATAAACAATTTTGGAATCAAAACCACTCATTTTCATAAAATGTATAATACATTTTATTTGAAATTAACTTTCTTCATAACATTTAGATATATATATAAACTAAAGAACTAAAAGTGATATATTTGGCAATTTATCCTTACACTTAACTAATGGCAAATAATATACATTTTTCTTGACATAATTTAAAGAGAGCCAAGGTACAAATAAAAGTATTAAGCTTGTGATATAACAAATGTTAAAACGTTAATTACTCTTATTTTGCTTATTTGTTAACTACTTTTTTTTTTCAAAATTCAACTTTTAATTAATTTTCTTGGTATTTTATTACTTAAACTTTACTTTTTGCTATACATAACTATGTTTTTGCCTTGTCTTTACACACTTTTAAGTACTAAGCCAAATTTTCATTGTTTTATTTTTATATATGGTATTTTTTTTACTTATTTTCTTTAGTTGTCATAATGGGTTTGAATTTATGTATTTAATAAAATAAATTTTATAAAATTTTGGTTCCTACTATTTTTTGTTTCAAGTTAATGTATGCTTACAAAAACTATCCTGCAGTCACATATGGAAAGATATAAATAAAAACTTGCATATTTTTAGTTATATAACCATGTTAAAACATGGAAGTATTCAAGGATATAGAGAAAGAAATCTTTACTTTACAGGAGTAATATTAGCGTCACAGTTTTCTAAGACTTTCAGTTCATTACAGCAGTTGTACCACCATTATTGAAATGTTGATACATGATTAACATTCATTTATAAAGCTAATTTTTCTATTTGTAAGTAGTGTCATTATAGATGGAATTTTAGTACTTCAACATTTTAAATTGACATTACTTTAAAAAGGAATCACATTTTAAATAGCTATTTAAGTTCTTAAATGATACATAATCTTGCACTTTATGCATCTGAAGCTCTAAAAATAAGTATGAAACATAATTTTCATTGCTCATTGTTGATACAATATACAATTAAAATATATATAAATTTTCCATATTCTCTGGAGTGATATATTAAGTGCATTGATCGTAATCTACTAATGGTAATTGTTTTTCATGTGTTTTCATTTTTGAAATAGCATGTTTTAATGTGTCTAATTACATAGATTTGTGTTATTGATTTTAGTTTATACTGCTATGAGATATGATGGATCTGATTTAGTTTTCCAAAACATTATGCAATTTTTAAAGAAGCCAACTTCTGATAATAATGTAAGTTTTTACTTGTGTTATCTGATATATTTTATCTCATATTTATTTAAGCAAAGGCATTCATCACAAATATGATGTTCAACATTTGTTTTTATAATTCATATATTCAAATTGCTGTTCTTTATCATTATTATTAGAAATCATTTTATTAGTAGTATAAAATTTTGCCGTTTTTCCAGTCCCTTCATGTTCAGCCTTAAGTCTGGGCAATTTAGGTTGCCAAATAAAGAAAACATTTATTTCAAAATTTAAATTAGTTTAAGGTCATATTACATTCCATCATAAATAATTTCAAAGGCAAAACAACTCATTTTTATAAAATGAATAAAACATTTTATTTAATTTCTGCATTGATGTAATAAATTTTTTTAAATGATAATTGATGATTTATTCCGGACTCAACTAATAGAAAATTGCTTGTAAAAATCTTGATAAAGGATCAAGGTATCTTTAAAAATGGAAACATTAAGCAGGTAACATAAATCTTTTTTTTTTTTTTTTCTTTACTTTGAATTCTGCAAATGATCACATTTTTACTCTTAGCAATAAATGGGATTGGCATTGGGGAAAATGATAAAACTGAAATTAAAATAAAAGAAATATGCATAGAAAATATGCAGTTTTAGAAAATATAAATAAATAGAAATAGATTATATTAAATAACTAATGTAAATATAGTCAAAAAGCAGTAAAACATATTAAAATAGCACTATCAGATGCATTTAGTTACTTAAAATAATTTTAGTGTGCTATTAAAAGATAACTGTATCAAATAATGCCTTTACTATATAGTTGAGAGGGCCAATTGATTTCAAAAAAGTGTTCTACATGTATCATGGTCCTAATATAAAATCAATTTGACCTGTCTGAAATAATTTCATGAAGATAGATCCAGCCATTTTAAGATGTATAGTAGATATATATATATATGATGCAGAGGATTTATAATTATAGATTACTTATTGTTTATTTTCCATTCATCAATTATTAGAAATGACTTCCCTTTTTTTTTTCCTTCTTAGTTTTTGTCCCAGTTGCTAATGCTTATGAGAGATGTATTGGTTTTGCATGAGAAATATAAGTTTGAATTAGAAGAAAGTGAAAGAGTTACTCTAATTGAAGTGCTTTGTAGAATGCTCCATGATAACAGAGAATCAGTTGTCGACAGTGCTCTTCATTTAGCTGGGCAGATGATTATTATCGAAGGTATGGAGGAAAAATTTTGCTATTCAGACTAACCTTATTTTCAAAATTATTTTTGTATGCTAATATTTTTCATTAATATTTTGGAGGATAAATATAATATTGGAAAGAATTCTAGTGTACATTTTTTCTAAAAGTATGGAAAATTATTAGTTCTATATAAAAAATGTTAAATTTGTACAGAATCACTTCTTTTGTGTTTATATATTTATTTAATAGAATATGTTTTATGGACAATAAAGAAACTGTAACCTTGCAACATACATACACCTCTGTGTTTGTGGGGCTTAGTAAGGACGATAGCTTTAAAGTCCTAGACTTTATTATATCAAATATTTACACATATATACACAGTACAAATAACATCCCTGAGAGAGAGAAAAATATGCTTCTCTACCTTCCAGTCCCCAACAACCAACCGCCTTCTTCTTGAAAGACCCCTCGCAAAAAGGGGGAGGGAGAAAAAGGGCTGAGAGCACAGGATTGGTCAGCAGACCGGACAACTGGCATTCCAGAGTTATACAGGGACATAAAAATCCTCCTATGAGTCTGGAACTCCTGCTTTTTTTTTCAGGGGAATAAATTCCCACAGGTCCTGAGAATGACCAACCTTTTTCTGGTCCCCTTGTGATCCTCTTCCACAAAACATAAAACTTTTTAACTATCCTATAAGGTACCTGGTTAAAGTAAAACCTGTATAAAAGTTTTAATTTCCAACATTCTTTCCATGAAAGTAGAATGTTCTTATGAATTCTCTTTATGATAAAAAACTATGTATTTCACCTTGAACTTGAAGTTAAAATAACTTGGAGTTAGATGTTTAAAGAGGTCATTATTTAGATCAGTGAAGGTCACACTTTTTTTAAGAGAGGGTAAAAAAAATTATAGGTAAATATAATCTATTGTAAAACTCAGTAAATACTTAAAATAATATATTTTGAAAATTCTTATAAAAAAAATATGGCAAAAGAAGCTGTGAGTGCATTTCTAGGAAATCCATCATCTTTCTATGCAATGTTACTTTCCTATTTTTTCCACATTCTTAGAGGCAAATATTCTTTGATGTGAGCAAACTTGCAAATAAAACAAGTATATTATAAAATTTTTATGCATATTTATTAAGATATGTTACACTTTTGCATATGTCAAAAAATTCTCACATAGTTATATTTTACATTAAAATAAAATCTTTGGAAAGTTTTGCACACACACAAAAAAAAAATAGAATATGCCCTTCAATCAGTATTTTAAAACAGTAGAATTGAAAATTTATTTACTATTGTCTTCAAATCTATGCTATTCCATGTAAAATAACTAAAGGGACCATTTCTAGTACACAGGTAATAGTTTACCCTTCACTAATTTAGGTGACCAGTATTGTATGTCTTACAAAAAGGAAAATTAAAAGTTTTACTAATAGTAGTACATTAGTTTCAGTATTGTATACAGAGACTTTAAAAAGGAACTGAAGAGGTTTCTATTGGGTTCCTTATAGCTATAGTTCTCAAACTGGGTCTGTAAGTGGTATATGTTAGGGGTGCCATAGCAGTAATCAAGATAAGGTGACTAAATTTTGTAAAATTGTTAAAAAAAAACATTAAAACACTTAAAAGTTAAAATTTTAAATCTCCTCTCTTGACTGCAGCACTATCAAAACTTGCTAAGATTTGTTTTTGTATTTATCTCCAGATGAGACAAATCCTTTAACTTTGCAGTTCTCAAACTGGGTACCAAAACGTATAATCTGTATGTTTATATGTTGATTATAGGCAAAATATAAAATGCAGACTTTCTATATAAGGCCTAGGCATCATTTAGAATGCCTTGTTTTTAGGCAAAGTACGAACTATCTAGAATCTATGTATATGCAATGTGTAGATATATGGTACCAAAATTGACAATATTTCTACACTCTGAATGGCAACAACCATAATGACCAAATGTAAACAAGAGTAGCCGTCCTCAATTTTCAAATTGGCAATTTGTAAAATGGATTTACAAAATAAAATTAGGAATGCCTTTTTTATTTATTTATTTATTTTGTAAGAGCAATAAATTTAGATGCAAATTAATTAAGGAGTATAAATATTCACCCATTTCCTATTTAACCTCCAAGAATTTTACCAGGGGATAAAATAAAATAATGGCAAAAATATCAGCTGCACAAAGTAAGGAACTCCCTTCCCTCCACTGGAAACCAGCTGTGAGCCCCAGCTTTTATAGAACCAAAGCCTGTTGAAAGAAAAAAAAATTTCATTATTAGAAAAATTATTCATTTTAATAAAAGTAAGAAATAATGTTGGTATGTACAAGAAATCAAACTTAGAAAAAGGAAATAAGGGAAAAATTAATTATAAATATAGATTTAAAGGAACAGCTTTCAAGGCAGCTTCAGTTTTGATTTATAGTTTATCAAAAGTTGAGTTGTTTTGCAAAGGAAAACATTGAACTAAAAGAGACCATATTGGTCCCTTAGCTGCTGTAGTATTAAATATTTTGCCTGCTCTACAGTACACAGATACCTTTGGATATACATTCATGTTTCTATTTCATCAAATTACGAAATTTATGAAAACCAAGAACACCTTTTTAATTCTATCATGCAATAATGGATGATACTTACCACAATCATGAAATTATTATTAAAAATAATTTTATGAATATGTTATAGCAGGGGTGGCCAAACTTTTCGGATCCATGGTCTACTCCACATTTAAAAAATCGAAGGTGATCTACCAATGGCAGAGCTAAATTAATTTAACGTACATGTTTATATATTTATTTTCAATAACAAGAAAAAATGGTAAATTATCTCATTTTTAAAAAAAACTTAATATTAACATTTACAAAATAAAAATTTACTGACTAAAATAATCAACATATTCACTTCATTTAGTTGAAATTTGGCACTGTATATCTGCTACAAGTTTATCATATTATGGCTGGCACGAGCTTATTGCAATGCCTAAACACGAAATTAAATGTTCATCTGTTAACGAACCATTACAAACCAGGGTTGCCACTACAAAGTTCCAAAAAGCTTGGAACCACGGTGTGTTTAGTATATTGAATCAGTACCATAATGATTATATGGTACTGATTCGATTATATTATAATCTAAGCATCCCACTTTGTCAAGTTGTTTCTATTTAATTCTCCACAATAAAGGGACAAATTCATTGTATTATTTTGCGCAGTTTGTTTTAGGTTTTAAAGTGTAAACTGTAGTAAATTTTTATTTTAAATAATTCATTAATTCTATGTCATAAGTCATAAATTAAATTGTTAATCAAGGTCATTATCGGGATGGTCGCTCGGACTACCTAAAATGTCTTCAAGGTCGACGTCTTGGCCACCCCTGTGTTATAGGATATCACCTGGAATATTGACTAGGCATTTTATATGGAGAAAACATGTCTAATAAAATCTGTGTACAGAGTTAAGACAAAGTACATAATAGTTAGATATTTCCTACTTTACCTAAAAGCAAACAAGCATTCTATAGAACGGCATAGGCATTATGTTTGCATTTCATATTTTGCCTGTAATGTATGAATACATATTTATTTATAGCCTTTTTTAAAAATACAAATAATGTTTACACATTCTTATAATACGCCAAATAATTTTGTTCAATAAGTTAGATAACTTGAAAGAAGATAATTATTTGTCTTTTGCCTGATTATGATGGTGATTTTTAGACTTATTTTGGTTTCAAAAAAGATTTATTAATTTTAAGTAAAAGTTAAATAGTTTATATATAAATTATGTTTAAATCATTAAAAAAATATACTTAAAATGTTCTTGTTATTCTTATAAAGCTTTTCAGAGCAACATTTCTGAGAAAGGTATACATTCCATTATTTGGGATATTGCTATCCAAGGAAACCATGATGGCACAATTAGATCTACAGCTTTAAAAGTGATAATAAAAGGGTGTCTTAATACATGGTGTTTGGATGAAATGAAATTATTAAAAGGCGTAACAGAAGTAAGTGATCATTTTTAATTTTGTAATTGTCTTAAATATATTTCAAACTTTACATCTTAGTGTATTGTAATTTACTTAATCTCTAATGTCTTTTTCAAATTATGTCATATTTAGCTGAACTGGTGTGATTGAAATAATGTTAGTAACAGTCAGACTGCCTTGGTTGGGAAAAAAATGTGTTTTAAATATTAAATGTAACATTTTATAATTAAAAGTAATATTGTATGCGTAAAATATTTTATTATGAAAAGATTTTCCATTTTATTTCATCCAACTTGAAGCAATAACTCATCCATCTTTTAAAATATTTCAAAGAAAATAAGGGTTTTTTTAAAAATTTTCTAAAAAGGGGGAATTAAAGAACGTTATTTTAATGCTGATTAGCCAGATAGGTCATTGGAACCAGTCTAGAAGCACGAGTCATCTAATAGCATAGATATTTAACCATTATTAAGTGGCTTTTAATACTCCATTGCAGGGTTGGCATGATTTAAATCAGTTGATTTTTTTGAAAAAAATCATTTTATTTATTTATTTAAACTTATATTCCAAAGACAGGAGAATTGGGAATCAGTCAGCACAGTAATACCAATAAGTAAATAAGTGTAAATAGATAGCATGCACTTTCCAAGAATTTAGGGGTTGTTATCAGAAAATATGTACTATGGGTAATACAATGATTGATTATGACTGGTGGAATTCATTTTATGTAATGGGAGGTAGAGAATTACAGGACTTGAAATCCAGTTTGTCTACTAAATAACAACAGCCATGGTTTTATCTGCTGGAATGGAGAGACAGTTTTTTCTTTTAGTATTGTTCATTCTAGCCTTCATAATCAATTAGGAGTAGATAAAGCATCAAAACTAGTGTTTTTATTGAAACAATTAAATCCATAATTCGGTGCTTAAAAAATATTGAAATAAATAATTGTGATTTGTTTTTTAAAAATAAATAGTTTGCATTAAAAGAATATTTAATTTGTTCTTTAAATTTACATCTTATTTAGCTTGCACTATCCAATTACAAAATAATGGAATGTATTTAGATTAAAATTTATATATTTAATTTTAGGTAATCAGTGTGTAGAATATACTAGATAGATAAGATGTTACTTCTTATAACAAACTATTCTATGTATATTGCAAAAAAACATAAAAACAACAATTAAAATTAGTATTCAGAAAAAAATCAAAGAAATCCAATTTAAATCAAAAAAATCTGATTTAAATCAAATCTGATTTTTTTTTTTTTAATTCATGATTTTTTTTCCAACCCTGCTCCATTGAAAACAAGGAATGTCTCAAATACATAATACAATTATTGTTGGCTGTCAGACAGAAAAAAAATCTTAGATCCATGATCTCTACAGTATTTATTTGTCTTTTTAACACATTAACTGCCAAGCAAGTTTATATAAAGTCTGTCACGATGTACATGCAAAGGAATAAAATTCTCTCTGCATACTTACAATTAAGAAAGTAGCTCACTTACCATTTTAGTTCAATGAACTATCAAGATCTTTTTCTATGTAACAACAGATTTATTCTGTTAATTTTAGACATAATCAAATCCTCAAAACTCGAGTGATTTATGAATTCAAATGTTCCTAAAGATTCTAGTAGAGATTTGGTTCATACAATCATGTCTCCCTTACTATGATTATACGTTTTAAAGTAAAAATCTACTATTTGTTGAGAATTTTGAATTTTTATTGTGTATTTCTTCCTATTATGGAGTAAAAGTAAGAACTCAGTTACAAAAAAATTTAGTTTATCTATATAACAGAAAACCTCAAAGTAACAGTAACTCAATGTAATTCCCCATTAGATGGTAATATTTGAACCAGTGGCGTGCGGTAGGTGTTCATGCAGGGTATGCAGAGAGCAACAACAATAGTAATAATAAAACCATAAAAATGTACATTAAACATTTCTTTAATGTTTTTTATTCATTTGTACAAAAAATCCATACGTCTATCCATATTACTAATAAAATAACGAAAAGCTTATATTTTCAGCAAACTAGCACCACACGGCACCCGCCACTGCGGTGCCTTATCAGGATGCTCATTGGTGCCAACAAACCGAAAGTCTAGTCCACGTGCAGAGGATTTCCCTGCATGCTGGAGCAATAGAATGAACTGTTTCTCATTTGTCAGTAGATTAAATTATATTTATTAATTGTTTAACATTTGGAAATCATATATTCTGCGAAAAATATCTTCACAATTTTTAAAAACAAAACCAGGGATATGGTGTTACAGATATAACTTATATTCTGTCTGTAAAACACAATGAATGGTAAAATTTGGACTGTTCTGTTAGAATTCGTTTCTTTTTTTTTCTAACAAGACAAAATTGTTTTTCAGCAAATTATTTCTATAAATATAATACATCACCGAAATTACTTTACCACACCAAAACATTTTCCTTTATATTGATGAAATACTTCTTTTATATTTCCATGAAAACAAAATCTTACAATATATAAATTTAAACATTAACCATCTGCAAAATTGTATGGCCAGTTAATAAGTTAAAATATCAAAAGTGCTTCAGCACGTAAGTACTCGCTCTAATACAGTGCTTAATAAACCGTACCTTTGGATGATTCTGAATGCCAAATGCAGGAAAACTAGCTGCACTTGCCTCAGTGCCATAGTATGCTGTTCTTCTCCAGTAGCTAATACATATAAAGTGTGATTTTCTATTAGTTCGCAGTGCGTACACATAAAAATTTCTTATGTTTGTTTGCTTTTGAACGCGCTACGTGGTGCAGCACCTAGTACCACACGCACTGCGAGAATACAAGCAAACAAATCAACATAATATTTGAATATATTATGAATAATATTTATTATATACCATATAAAGATAGGTAGACATAGGTGCAGAAAATTATTCTCTCTCATAATTTTGCTAGGGTGTGCAGTGCACACCCTGCACATATGGACCGCACGCCACTGATTTGAACTATACACAAACAAAGCTGGTAACTTGAGAAGTAAAAGTAACTGTAAACCTTGAAGAGAATGTAAAAAGATGATTCTGACTAAACATCAAACAAAATTTTTTTAAAAAATTGTATTATTTAATAGCTGTATTGGGAAGTAATGTGGCATCCTTATCACATTTTTTCCATTTGGAATAAATGATTTCCAATTATATGGTTTATATTTTTAACCGTTCTGAATCAGTAATTAACCCTCTTGTGATCCCTCTCTTCCCTAAAAAAATTTACCCTTATACTCTTAATCAACTGATTAAGATTTATTTCTGACTTTTTACTATATATGAATTTGGTTTATTTCAGTGAATGAAACAACCAGTCTCAAAAAGCTTCTAAATTCAAAAATGCATTAAGGTGATCCCAATACAGTTTATAGAAATATAACATTATAAAATATTGTAGAAATTAATTTTAGAGTTCAACAAACAGGAAAATAGAAAGCTAATATTAGCATAAAAGAAAAGTATTACTGAAATATTTATATTTTAATAGAACATATTTAATAGGTAGATGTGATTGAAATGTATTTTGAATGTTTCAATAAAAATAATAAATAACGGTAAAATAATTTTTAAATAATTACAATGCATAGGTTTTAATAGCTAAATAAAAATATACTATGAAACAATAAGTTCTAATTTTTCTTCCATTTTAAAGCTAAACTTTAATTTCAAGAATACTTCAAAGTTTATCATTGAAATAATCTTCAGTTTATAGATCATTAATTCAAAAATGTTTGAACATAAAAATTTTTCAGTAGAACATTTACTAATGCTATTTACGATTTTAGTTAAAACTTTATATATTAAGGTAATGGATACCCATGAAATTCTTATATTCAAGTTTTAGAAAAAGCTGCTATTAAACCTATTATTTTAGATTTTTATCATGTGAAATTGATGGTACTTATTGCTTATTTTAATTTATGTATTTAAATGAATACATTTAATTTATCTATACAACTTAAAATATTTTATTCCTAACATTTACTGGTTTTTAGATTAAGGAAGTCTAAATATTTTATATAAATTTAAATAAAAATAACATTTGCTACATTTACTATTAGTTTAACAGAATTAATATACCATTCAATGTTTCTACACTTTATTTTTCAGGCTGATATTGTTAAAATCCTATTTGATTTAACTTTTGATCCTGATTTTTTCCTTCAAAGAGAAGCATTGTCAAGTTTATTTGAGTGGATGAAATCAAAATGGAATGACCTACAACTGTCTGGTAAAGAATATCTATTAAGTGCCTTATTAAGTGCAATAAAAAGTCTAGATTTGGAACAAAAACTTAATTCTCTCAATATTTGGCTATGGATACTTGAAAATAAATTTACATTTGACTCTATTTCACCTTCATTTGATGTAAAAGAGTTTGTTGAATACCTGACCAATTCTGGATTTGGTTTGTCAATGATACTTGCTCTTGAAGATTATGATCCATCTGTACAGTTCAAAGCAGCTGAAATTTTGGGTAAGCTTCAAACAACACTAAAAATTAGGGGAATTTCCTTCGACTCTTTGACAGTTAGTACTTGTAATGTCAATGAATCTGAAGAGTTTAACAATTCTGATAATTTACAAAAGTTATTTACAAAAGAAGAAAAGGATAAAGGCATTGATAATGTAATGGAAATTTCAACTGCAGACCAAATTACTAATATCTGTCGTTCAGATACCCCTAAACTTTATGACTTCAAACAAGAATATTTTTCAAATAACTATGAAGACAGGAAATGTTCGTTTTCTTCATTTTGGATATGTTTATGGTCTGAAAATATTACATCCATTTTAAAATCTGTAAAATCAACAGAGAGTTTCAGTTCATTCAGTGAATCACTTTTAAATGACATAATTTCAGCCAGAATAGTGGAATATGATTCAGTTGAAGATACACCAGATTGTTATTAAAAAGCATGCAATATGTTTTAATTTCTACTCATTTTTATGAATTTATATATTGTACATGATATTTTATTCTCTTTGTTTCTGTGCTCATTAAAAATTATCTTAAAAGTTTCATTTGTTTAAAATTGGATGTACATGTTTGTAAAATAAAATATCATTAAGTCACACTCACACATCTTATTATATATTTTTACAGTTAAAAGTAATCTTATTTATTGTGTTAGTTTTCTTTATAAATTAAAAAGAGCTAGTATTTTCTTCTAACGTAAACAAAAAAAATTTCAAAATTTATATAAATTTGAATTTAAACTATTGTAATTATATTTTGGCATTTAATTTTTCTTATTTTTACAGAAATTGGGGCTAGAATTTATAATTGTAGATAAGATTAAACATATGAAAACTATAAAAAATTACAAAAGATGAAAGTTTGCTTAACAAAAATAGTATTTTATATACCATGTAGCATTTCATTTTTAAAGATCTAAAAATAAAAATACAAACTGCTATCATATCATCAATATATATTGGGTTGGCAACTAAGTAATTGCGGATTTTTTTTAGAAAATCAAAGACAATTTTTTCATGGAACTAAATAATTTTATTCTGTAATGTATTGCCCATTTTAATCAATGACCTTTTGCCATCTTTCAGGCAGCATCATAATCCCATGTTCATAAAACTTCTGTTTTTTATTAGCAAAAAGCTGAATCAGGTACGATTGGACATCATCTTCATTATTGAAATTTTTACCATTCAAGGAGTTTTGTAAAGATCAAAACAAAAAGTAATCAGATGGTGCAAGATAAGGACTATATGGTGGATGTGGCAAAACATCCCAACCAAGCTCTAATAATTTTTGCCGAGTGACCAAAGATGTGTGTGGCCTTGCATTGTCATGATGGAATACAACACCTTTTCGATTTGTCAATTCGGGCCGCTCTTTTTCAACTGCATTGTTTAATGTAGACATCAGAATTGATCGTTCAGTTGGGTGGTAAGAGTTCAAAGTAGACAATTCTTCTGTAATCCCACCAAACTGATAACAAAACCTTCTTTTGATGAATATCAGCTTTTGATGTTGTTTGAGTGTGTTCACCTGGCCTGCTCCATGACTTTTTCCACTTGATATTGTTGTAAACAACCCATTTTTCATCACCAGTTATCAGTCGTTCTAAAAATGGATCATTTTCATTACGTTTCTTTAGCAAATTGCAGCTGTTAATGTGTTTCTTTCAGTTCGTGAGGAACCCATATATCAAGTTTTTGAACATAACCAAGTTGTTTTAAGTTATTTTCAATGCATATATGTAATACATGTAGCTTCTCTGCAATCTCACGTGTTGTACTCTGATGATCCGAATTGATTATTGCTTTGATTTGGGCGTCATCAACTTCAACTGGATGACCCGAGCGTTTTTCATCTTTGAGTGAAAAATCACCAGAATGAAATTTGGCAAACCAATTTTGACACTGCTGTTCTTTTAAGGCTTTGTCACCATAAACATCACATAACTTTTTATGAGCTTGTGATGCGTTTTTCCCTTTGCAGAAATAAAAAAGCAAAATATGACAAAAATGTTCCTTCTGATTTTCCATTCTTCAATGAAGGTCAAGCGAAAACTACGCAACCGATCAAAAAACTTTTTTTACTGATTGACAGCTGAATTGCCAACTATCAAATAACAAAATGTGTTTTACATTTGTACTACATCTGCAAACCTAAAATTTCAAATGACGCCATCTATGAGTGAAATCCGTAATTGCTTAGTTGCCAACCCAATATATATAGTTTACACTCTTGTTCATAAAGATATCAGTTTGTACAAATAAAGATTCATAAACACAAAAAACTTAGAAAAGCTTTAAGTCTGTTACATAAACAGATGGAAAAGAACAAATAAAAAGATAATGTATAATACAATAAAAATAAGAGACATGCTGCCTGTAGCAACTGAAAAATATATTTACCCTGCAGAAAAGTTAACAGCATATAGTTTGTATGATGGTTAATAGGCTGTATGCTTGCTGTAGCTACAACATTAGCAGTTTGGTGGCATCTGTGCACCAAATAATCAAAGTGTTCTTTAGGATAGTCATTTCACTCTCTGTAGTTCTGGAATATATCTGGAGGGATTACAGGTAAAAACTAGCTGTCCATGTATGTCCGATACATGCTTGTTCAGATTCAAATCAATGGAGGATGCTGACCTTTTAAATGAGTAACATCTTTTTCTTCAAGGCATACATTCATATTTACATGGTGAAGACAGATGGAAAATGTCCAACTGTGTTCTCTGAACCAGGCTAACAAGCATGGGAATTGAAGTGCTAAGAGTGGAATACATCTGGCAAGCCTGTGAAATATAAGCTACATTGTTCCAAATGTTTGTACACAGTATTTCTCAAAACAGAGTTACCTGAAACTGCCAACAGTTCTGGTGACATGTCCAATGCTGTACTGAGCCTTTCCTTTTGGCAGTTATTAGCTAAATATGATCATCAAAGTGGCATTATAATGCAGGAGTGATTTATACTTGTCCATTTACATCCACTTGAAAGTGCTAACAAAGTCTAGATATGACACTGCATGATTCCATCAAACGCTTCCATGTGTAAGCATTTTTATTTCAAATATCTGATAATTTAACTGTATACAAAATTCAACCAGATTTAAGTCCTGGCTAATCATTTATAGTACTGCAAAGCTTGTGTATTGTCTGTTAACCATGATGAATTCAACAACAGTTTAAGTTTAAGATGAATTAAAGTAGTGATAAACTGTTGGAATTGAATATTTAAGAATGCTATCAAGTTCCAAGTGGAAAAAGTAGCAGCTACTACATTTTGATATGAATAGTTTAGATAAATTGACTTGTCATCTGCTGAATTCCGTAAAACTGTCAAAAATTTCAATAAGGTTTGGTTTCTTATTTTCTCCAAAATTTTGTAAGTTATCACAGAATATTTTTTATAACTTGGAATTTTCATTTTATATTTGTATCAACTAAATGGAGTACATCAAATCTCTCCCAAATAAAAATATTCTTGTCCTTTTATAAAACTATTGAATTACTAGGAACATAGATAATTTTTCATTCAATCACAATCTATAGTTATTTAAAGAAATTTTTGAATACAAGCTACCCAACAGTAAAATATTTCCTATCATCATTTATCTGAATGGGTAGGATGCTGTTCTTCAGTACTGGAATTTGTAGGTTTGAATTCCATTGCTAGTATGGATGTTCATACCCATTCATAATCGGCTTTAAACAGTAGATCCCAGTCTCATTAGCCATTGTTTAGTAAAACAGTAAACCATAGCACTAAAAAACAACCAACCTATCATGGTTAACTAAGCACAGGAGGTTCTTGGCTAGATTCTGATCAATGATGAAACTATGCAACATATAAACCAAATTTAATAGTCTTAATTTGTAATTTCTCAGTGAAAAGAAAGAAACTTTTATGGCTATTAAAGTCAAATCTTTATATCAGTGTCATACTACAGTAAAGATTTTTTTGTAATATATTGTGTCATATTACAAATAATAACACAGTATCATTTGTAATATTATAAGATTTAATGTTCTCAAATAAATTATATCGCAAAATTTTAAATAGCTTTCTCTAAAAGCAAAAAAAAAAAAATCAGTAATACAATTTTTAACCCTCTGACTGTGAATAAAATTCCTATATACCAGAATCACTCAATGTTGATAAAAGCATATGTATACAATTTCTAATTTAATTTACACTAATCAAACATTTTTGCTGTACATTTGCACTTTATTATCCTATACTCAATTTGTCATAGGAAGAAAGTACGATTTTAAAAAGACTACTCGTACTCTGTTCTTATCTCATACCTTGAAAACCATATGGTTAAGTAACAATGAACGTCATAAATGGTGAATCAAAAGTTTAATGAATGAAATATAGCATTTTACACTTTACATTAAGAAATATTGAGTCCTTTTAAAAAACAAAGAAACAATCAGTTTCAGGCCATTAGACAAAGTTAGCTTAATGGGTAAGGAAAATAAAATGGTATAAATGTCTCATTTCTACATGATTTCTTACAACTCATTGATTATGCTTTTCACTGAATTAAAAAATGTTTTGCAATTATGAAAAAGTCCATGCAAAACAGAAATATTTATTCTGCTTGAAAAACACATTGGCCCTTACTCTGGACGTTGCAGTTCGCTTTGAACCTTCATTGTGACGTCAGTTTGCGAACATAATATGAGCAAATGATCAAGCTGACGTCAAAGTGACATCACAACGAAGGTTCGACCCGACTCGCAACGTCCAGAGTAAGCCCCATTCAAAAAGTTTTTAATTTTCTGGTGTCTTATATTTTATATGATTAAACAAAATAAAATAAATTTTATGATTAAAAGTATAAAATTTTATATAGTTTAAGTTAGTAAATTAAAGCAATGAAATTTCTTTATGGTGCTATTAATATCTTTAAAATGTTGAATTACTAAAATAAAAAATAACCTTAAAAACCATGATACTAATTCTAATGTTTATTTTTTAAATAACAGAAGCTATTATTTATAAGATTTATTTTATTGTCATCAAAATTACAATTTATAGCCATTACATAGAGATATCAAAGTCAGCATTATAAAACATTCTAGTATTACAAAACAGAAAGTTAAATGATATGACTTTATCAAACAAATTTTTAAATGCCATCATAATTGTTTACTATCAAAACTAGTACTTGTTAAGATGCCACTACCAGACACTGCAAGGTTTTATTGTCATCTAATTATCAATAAGTCATTGAGAAAGGCTTAAATATATGTGCCACAGTTTTTACAGGTACATTGCTAGCAATTAAAAACTTTATTATTGGGCAAAATATTTACATATAAGAAGACAATGTCTTTTTAAAGAAAATTTTTAAAGTGTATAATTTATACAAAAATATAAATAAAGTCTATTTAGCAGAAAATAAATGCAAGTTGTTACAGAGTATGTAATTCTTAATGATCATACTTTTTTTTATGTAACTTTAAAGAGTATCTTTGTCGAAACCCTTGTTTGCATACCTGACACTGAAATGGTTTCACACCTTGGTGTATCATCATATGATACTGTAAATTATGCTTCTGAGTAAATCCTTTGTTACATGTTGTACATTTAAAAGGCCGATCTCCAGAATGCGATTGCATATGAGCTGTAAAATTCATTTTATGAAATGTAATGTATGAACAAAACTGACAAGTAAAGACACCATTTTCATTTTCAGAGATGTTTTGCATAACAGCACTAAGAATTGCATTTTTATCTGATTGCTCATAGATATCTGAAATGAGATGAGAATAAAAAAAATTGCTCTTAAGCAAAATCATATATTTATTAACTTTATTACAATAAAATACAATTCATAAATTACAGACAATAAGATGATAAAAATTTTAAATCTAAAGTAGAAGACTTACTATATAGTTACAAGTACTTGAATTAAAAAATTATGAAGACTACTAAAACTAAAATTATGATTATGAATAACATATGTCTAAAATGATTAATTTTTTTGCTAAATTTATGGTACAAATTACAGCATTTAATAATGTATTTAAATATTTACAATAACAGTTATGATAAAAAGAAATAAATACATTAAAAACAACACTAAAATCTATTAAAAGCTATTACATCTAGGATATAAGCTAGTAAATGTTTATGCATCAAGCCTATGAATATTTTGCTTAATAAAATTCTTCAAATTGAAAACATGAGCCCCACAAGCTCCCAGCAAATCAGAATATGACATTAAAATATGTTAGATACACAATAAGTCAAAAGATGGTAAAAACAATATTTAAAATACTTAATTTATAGCAACATATACAAAATTATGAAACCTGTAATTACCAACTGCTATACTGCATTGTTCTTAAGATTTAAGACAAACTTTTCAGATTTTTATGAAAAGTGATAGCTTGTATGTAGCTATGTTGGCCTTGAATAAACAGGATCTATTATTTCATAATTAAAAAAAAGACATTCACAATTATAAAGAAAAATTCAGTTTTAAATATGTATAGAGAAAACATTTTTCTACTTGATTAAGCATCTCTCTTTAAAACTTTTCTGAAAGCTTATTTTTTTAAACAAAAATACATAAGATTCAATTTTTTAAAAATAATAATAAATGTAATACAAACTTTGAAATCTGTATCATCCATGTAGCAATTTTAAAACAAAACATTACAATTGACACAAAAATAAGATTTAATTAAAAAATTAAATGTCAGCAGTTGTTACTACAATTAAATATTATTTTTCAAACAGGGATACACACTATTCAATAAAAAAGTCACATTTAAATTAAAGCATTAATTTTTTATAATTTAAATGTGAAACAATTGGAAATTAAAATATACATTTAACATCAAGTTAAATAAGTAATAGTAAAATATTAACTAAACTAAAGGGATCCAAAAACTGTGGGTCTGCATAAGGTTGACCTCCTAACAGGGGTATGTGCTTCATACCTCAAACCCCTTGGTCAAAGAAAAAAAAAAAAAAAAAATGGCACCAAAGGCTATGGCTTCCAATTAGGACTAGAGTAGCATAGTTTTTTAGATAGTTTTTAAATATTAAATTTACTATTTTACATATATAGTGATTTGAACAAACTCTAAATAAAATGTATAATTCATAATACAGAATGTTTTAATCCTGTAAAAAATTTTTGCATTTCCCCATTTAATCATATATTTTATATACTGAAAATCATTAACCAAACTATTTTTAAAATTAAAAATTTATACTTGAAATTAAATAATCTAATTAAACATTTTGCCAATTTAAAAATAACTGTTGGATTTACATTTTTTTAATGCATAATATGCAATTAACTTAAAGAAAATTGCCATTTTACCTATATTTCAAAATATATGATAGTTATTTCTACAAGAAAAAAATTAAGGTAGGTTAGACAAAATGCCTTATCACTAAATATGCCTTTTGGTAGATTAGCAATGAAATAATTATACAATGTAATTAATTCACATAATAAAACATCTTAAATAAATTGCTATTAACATGTAAAGCCCCCAAACATTTTTTTAAGCTACTAATATATTTTGCATCTTCATTATAATCACAGATTTTTCCTAAAAGACTCATACTCCAGGAGAATTATGCATCAGCATGTGAAACTGCAGAGATAATTTTTCCTTAAAGCCTTTTTTGCATATTTTGCAGATTAAAGGCCCATCTTCAGAGTGAATAAATGAATGCACTTGAAGTGCTTGTTTCTGTCTAAAGCTTTTCTTACATACATTACAGATAAATGGCCGTTCACCAGTGTGAGTACGCAAATGAGCCTTAATATTTGTTTTATTGTTAGTTGAATATGTGCAATATTGACACACATGCTTTTTCTTGCCTATTATATCTGGGCTGTAAGCAACGTGGCTTTCTTGTCCAAAATCTCCTAGAAATTATAAATAAAAAATGTTAAAACCAAACAACAAAGGAGCAATATATTGAATATGAAATAGATATGAAAATAGCAATTAGTAGTTAAGAGTTATTTAGACAGTTTGTATAAAGAAATCATTTTTCTTATTTTTTATCTTGTTCAGGTTAAAATATTTACCAAACAATTATTTGACACTAAGATGTATTATAGAAAGAAGATATTTGAGAACATTAGAGAATACATTATATGAAAAAGTAACACTACTGTATTGGGAAAATGTTCGACTCACAAGAATTGATATGAGCTAACCAAATTTTATACTTAAAAATTTTGTAAAGCAAAAATAGGGGACCAAATTAGTATATTTAATGAATGTATAACTCAAACTAGAACATTAAGCTTTTGACATTAATGAAAATTTTTTAAAAAAATATACTTTGTTATATTTTTATGTGTTATACATATAACATGAATTTAAGAAATAAAATGTAATATAAAGTTAAAAATAATATAACACACAAACTTCACAAATTTATAAAATATATACTAACAGAAAAAACTATGGCAATTCATAACACACACACACACACATATATAGCCACTTATGATTAAGAATCTAATAAAACAGCTATTTAAAAGCCCAGTAATAAAACATATTTGAATGCAAATCATTTAATTATATTAGTGCTTAAAATAAAAGTAATTTATGTATATATCACATTAACAAAATCAAAAATATTACATTTTTAAAAAAATATATGTTTATTTTGGCTTAAGGACATATTTAGAATGTTTATAACAATAAAGTCACTAAAAACAAGTTTACTAAATAAGATTTGCGATTAAAATACTAAAAATTAATTATTCTCAGAAAAACAGTTTTAATTTTGCTTTACAGCAAATAATTACTGTGTCAATACTAACAGTAAAATGGTTATATATATAATAACCTGATAAATTCTTGTAGCTCATTTAATATAAACTTGAAGCTGCTGTTACACTTTGTTTTTAAATTAAATGTACATTTAAAGGTTTTAATAAATTATTTGTTGACAAAATTCACACACTTCAAACAATAAAGAACAGATAAGAATATACCAACCATTTCTAGGCATAAAAAGTATTAGAAAAATTTATCCTGTTTAAACTTATTTTAACCTCTTTAGAACTATCACCTCAGTTTCTGATTTCTTTTGTTCAGCTATTCTACTCATCTCGCAGTGACTTTAACCCAGTTTCTCAGTTGATTATATTTCAAATTTTCAAAATATAAATACACATGCTCTACATATCTTTCTGTTTTTGAGCAAGCTATTTCTAATTAGCATCTATGAAAACTCCCCTGAATCTTTAGAAATAGTTATTTGCTTTTGAAATTTTTAGACATTAATTTTTGTTAATCTTATTCCTATGATTATATACAATTTCAAATATAGTCATATTTTCTATAAAATTAACTGTCACAAACAATTCCTAAATAGTAAATAACTAAAAGATCTTTTTCCTTGGTACAATTCAGAAAATATGAAGGAGGGGGAAAATCAATAAACTACACAAAAGACAATGAATGAATTCAAAACTAGGCTAAAAATTTATTTGCACATCTTTAGTCCAAATTTCACTACATATATGAAAAGGTAATAACAGAAAAAAATGCTGAAATTAAAGAATATATAGTTAATACTAAGCATTAGTCAATATCTCAGTTGATATGTCTGATGAAAAAGAAAATTGCTGCTGTGTATATGTATTCAAAGGGTTTCAACATTCTCAAAAGAGTTAATATTTATAATCTGTAGTGATTTATATAAATGATATATCAAACATATTGTGATATCAATAATAGTCTGTGAAGTACTAATTAACAGCTTAAGTTGTGAAAACATAAGTTATCCTATTTATATTCTTCTTGTACTAATGTAAGGGGAAAATTTTTATACCTTGATATATTGCCAAACAGAATGTTACTAATTTATGTTAACCATATGCACTTTTTGGCTTTCTCTCAAAATCTTCCTTTATAAAATATTTATATAAAATACTTTATCCATTTATTTGTAGAATAAGTAAATCATTAAAAATGCTAACAGCCCTCAAACTCATCTTTTTTTAACTGTTTCAATTTTCAATCAAAAGCTTATGGATTTTGATTCCAATTATTGGCATATCATTCTAAAGAAGCTAGAGAATCTTTCCGTTTTTGTAATTATAGCTACTATGTATATTGGCTTTCTACAGTAGAACTCCTTAAAAGCAGTCTGTTTGGAATTCATTACATATTACTCCATATTTCTCATAATATACACCTGTAACATTCATACCAATATCATGTAGCTCATATATTTATCGATAATTTGCTCTTAACTGAATTTACATAAATGTTCGTGTTTATCTTATTGACTAGTGCATACATGTACACACACACACATGTATGTGTGTGTGTATATATATGTATAACAATGATTTTTCTAAAAAACTACTGAATTGGAAAACAATAACTGTAAATTGTAAAATATTAAGAAAATGAAGAGTTTTGTTCTGGAAAAATTCAGAATATAATGCTTTGAATGAGAATTCAATAACTATAATATAACATCTGAAATCTGTGACTAATCGTGATGATAATAAAGATAATCTTAATGAGGATTTTTTTAAATTTTTCACAATTGGTTTGCTATTGTTATAAATATCAAAGCATAAAATTATATTAGATGGATATATACATACATACACACACACACATATATATATACATATATACACACGCACATTTGTGCTTTAATTTAGGTTTTAGTTTATTAAATAAGTAATAAAATGTAGAAAGCATAATAGCATCATTTGAAATATGTTAATTCAAGGCTTTCAAGAGAAATTTTAAGTGAGTTATATGAAAAAAAATTATATACATAAACAAGATTCAATAATACATTTATTTTCAAATGCACAAGATATATTATAATGTTGTCAAATGGTTAAAATTCTAGAAAGTTATGTCAAGACATCCAAAATAAATTAATAAATATAATTAAAAGTAAAATGGATAGATATGCTATTTTTTAATAATATTATGGTATGCACTTTTCTTTCATTAATACTGTTTTTATGTAAATTTTACTGTAGTAGAAATCTAGTTCTTGTTGCATAATAGAGAGATAAGTATTCCTATAACAGTAAATTTCAAGTAATTGTAATATTAAAAAATTCCTAACTTCTTTTACATGCTTTTGTTTAAAACATAACATATCAAGACAGTTTGCCTATAAGCTATTCTGCATCATATGCATATAATTTTCTGGACTGTGGGGACTGCAAAACTGAAAAGTCAGATAACAACTTTTGTTATGATTTTATTAACATTAGAATCAAAGTTAATAAAGTATGAAATATACTGTAACTGAAAAAGATAATAGTTCTTTTATATATGTAAGGGTTTTTTTATAAAATTATCTATAATTCTATCTTTTATAAAAATAAAAAATGAGACAGAAAAGTAATTAAATTAAAAATACTTCATAAAATATAACAATCTAATGATAATAAGTATTTTATGAAACAGGGTTTTACAAGAAACAGACATTGCATCATTTTAAAATAAATACTTCAATGCTATTTCTGAAGAGAAAAAAAAAAGTCACATAAAAAACAAAATTGCACTAGAAGACATGTCTTCACATGTAATACAGAAACAGGTGTTATAAAGCTTGAGGTTTATATGAACAGTGTACTTTCCATATTTAAATTTCCATGATTTATGCAGTGTATTTTGAAATGTGATTAGACAATTTTTATGTTACTTTATAATCATAATCATTAGAAAATATTGCTATAACACATTTTACACCACCAATAATTCTTAAGAAGTTTAGCAGTACCATTGAAGACAAACTGAGATATCTGAATTAGAAAATGTAAACAATTAGTTTTATCTAGATCAGATTCAAATAGACTTTAAAATTTATCTAAATCTGATCAAAACAAATGTTGCCACCAAGACGTAAATCCAATTATGTTCTGCTTTACATTGAAATAAAGACCTTTTAATAATTTGTAATCAATAAAATCCTTTTCAACAAATCAAACTGAAAATTAAACCTGAAACTTATTTTATGCTTCAGAACTGCATTAACTACAGATATATACTTGGAAATCAAAACATTTATAAAGATCAAAATTACATAAAATATAGAGATTAATATCATTGTTCCAGAAAAATTATATAACATCTCTGTTGATTTTAAACTGCATGAATACTTGCTTGATATCTACTGCATCTCCTATAGAATACTTTCTAAACTTAAGCAAAAACTTGAATAAATCTGGATAGATATGTCCTGCATATAAACATTCATTCAATAAAAAATTATCTTTACTATGTAATGCAGTATCCAAAACTACTCTTATACATTACACATATGCATATTCAACCTTTAACTAGCATTTACATTGTTAAAAATGCTCTAGTTACCAACAACAAAGTTATTTTTTTACAACGGTCTTTTTAGTTATTTATGAGATATATTCTCATGGTGATCTGTATATTTATGACTGTTATGAAGCAGCCAAGAATTGTCATATACATGATCAATATCTGAAATTAAAGTTCGTAACAACACTTTAAAGAGTTATTGCCAAATGGAATTAGTCAAAGATTACAAGCTAATCAAAATTTATCTGAGTAAGAAATACTAAATTTTGTTCTCATTCTTTAACTTCCAGATGTCTGCTATTTTTCAAAAATGCATAAACAATTTATAAATTTATAAGAAATAGTAAACAAAATCACATGCAAGATATTCATATAGTTCTGTGAATATGACTCATCTTAAAGTTTTGTTACATGCTAAAAGTTAAAATTACTGGAGATGAAAAAATCATCAGTTGAGATTATGTAAAGATACAAAAAAAATTTAATGTTCAAAACATCTCAAAATTTTATATTCTTTAACACATCATATAAAAGTATTAAAACTGTATTTCTTTTTTAAAAAAAAAATCACTAAATATTAATGAAATAAAGAATTTGCCACTAAGAGTACTCACCTGTAATGAAGACATAATAGCAAAAATTAAAAAGATGAAATCACAAATTTAAAAAACTTTAATAAAAATTAAGTAGACACAACAGTTAAAAATTTACTTCCTGATAAAATCTAAATGTCAATACAAAGAATTAACTGCCATTTTTTGTCTTTTTACATGTGTCCTATAACATAACCTGAAGAAAGTCATTTCAAGGCAAATTATACAAAATTCAACTTTTTTCTCTCTGATGTGTGATCATGTGGGTTCGCAAATTCCATTTAAGTCCAAAACTTTTAAAACACAATGTGCACTGGTATGGTTTTTCTCCAGTATGAGTAACCATGTGTGCTTTCAGATGAGACTTGGATTTAAAAGCTTTTTGGCAGAGATTACAAACAAAAGGGCGCATGCCACTGTTCTGAGACATGTGTGAATTTAACTCTACTTCAGAATTAAATTCTTCATCACATACTGAATACTGCAAATGCTTCAAAGTGCGGTGAGATTGCAAATGAGTGTTGAAATCTCCCAAATTAGAAGCTGAGTAGCTACAGAAATCACATGAAATGGATTTCTGAATGAATTCAGAAGATGTATCATGAGATTTAAGCACTGGATGCTTCACATTAGAAACTCTTAAACCTAAAAAAAAATAAATAAATAAAAAGTAACCATGTAACTATGTTTATTCACAATTAACATTGTCATTGCATTTTGGTTGTCAAATATAACTTAATCATCATAACAAAAGACAATGATATACATAATAGGTAGAAACCCTCAAAATTCTTGAATACATTACACTTAAAATTTCTTGGGTAACAGAAAGAAATTCGAAAGTAACTAGGGGAAATTCCTGGGTGAAGTATTCTTGGGTTTTGAAAGCCACCTGAGTTAAAAACTTGAGCACATTTTTTAGATATTGACATTTTATACATAGCATTTTATTATGCATCATTTTATGACATTACACAAAAAATCATATATAATTCATGCACTTCATTCAGTAGTACTAGCAATTTGATTGTAATTTATAGGTTATATGCAAATATAATTCAATTAAACTAAGACATGCAAGTTTTCCCTGTTAAGTCTCATAATTGTATGCCTTTAACATTTTTTTCTCTGTGAGAATTGCTATAAATAGACAAAATGGCTTAAATTTACTCATTTACTTTAACATATTCCTAAAGTTTTCAAGTAAAGATATATTTCAATATATTTGTTTATTTCTAAAAAGTTACAAATTTTGAGAGTCTATTAATAATTGTATATCACGGATCACCTACATTGCTCTATATTATACTTTGTAAAATATCTTAATATTTTCAGTAACTCTGTATTTTAATACTTTCAGTTATATGAATACCAATTTATAAATAAAACAACAAAGACTATAAAATACATAAATAATCAGTTTTGAAAATTTATAAAAATGAAAACAAATCTATAACTTTAGTTTATATCTATCTTCCCTAAAATAAAGTTATATTAAATATGAATTTTTAAAAATTTTAAAGTGAATTAATTCAAGAGTTCTTAAGTAGTCTGGTGAGTAGATACAAAAATAAATTTAACAATTTAAAATTGTCATTTTAATTGAGATTAAATTTATTAAAGGTATAATTTTATAGCTTTTTTTAAACTTTGAAAATGTTCAAAATAGAAAGAATTAAACATTAAACTGATAATGAATATTTACTAAATCGATAAAGTCTCAATGCATAAGCCATTGAAGAAAAAAAAATTACTAAAACAAATAGAAGTATACAAGAATATGCAACAATTCTCTCCCGCACACACATATATATATATAATGCTTCAATCCATGCAATACTTAAATAACTTTTATGTAAATTTTTAGAGAAAACTTAAAATGGTGTTTCACATGTTTATCTCACCCCAAACTTATATTCTACAAATACATATTGTCTTTTATTACTGCTTACAAAACACAGTTTGAGTTATTACAATTACATATAGTCAAACCAATATATTATTAAATACAACTGAGTAATGCATCAACTGATTCTGTGTAATCAAAGAAAATTTTCTGAATACACTTATTGTATTCACAAATTTTACTGTATGTTATAAAGTATAAAGTGAAACGACAATATAAAATAAAAAAATTAAAGATTTATACTATTGAGTTCGTTACTTATCAGTATTACATCAAAATGAAGATTTTAATAACAATCATATAAAAGCACAAACAATATTTGTAATAGCCAGACATTATTGAAAAAATTTAATTTATTATCAAATGGCTTTAGTATTAAAACAGTTACAAAATTGTGCAATAATAATTACGTGCAAAGGAGGAAAAGGCAACAAAAATTTATTTTCACATTTCATATAAAGAACACTTTCACATAAAAAAAAGGTTTAAAGATTTTCTTCCACACTAAAAGAAAAAATGTTTTAAAAAGAACTTTCAAGCACCGTACAAACCCAGATAACATGCCCCAATGAATGTGATGTTTCCATCTCAAAGTTTAAAAAAAAAATTCTTAAAAGTAAATAAGTCTAAAATAGAATAGAAATTTATTTTTCCTTAAAAAAAAAATTGCAAATTGTAGTATGACATTTTTTCATTCATAAAAACTACTTAATCTTTTCTTCCTAATTTTTCTTTTTTTAATGTAATTCAATAGTTAGCACCTCAAAAATATGTAAAGTATTCCCTTGGGTGTTAACTCAAGTGTGCTTTCTAATCCTTTTGAAATGTAATACAGGATAAATAACAAGCAATCTTTGGTGCATGTGTAAAGAAGTTAATTTTCTCTAACCTTAAAGACACACTTTGACACTTTACCCACTGAGTGGTGGCTTTTTATCCATATCCTAGGAGTAATACTTGCAAGCTAAATATAATTATCAATAACTAATTAAAAATGCCAAAAATATATTGCGTGTAAAGATATATGTATTCTGAAATGACTGAAGTTATTTTAGGTGATTATATTTATTATATGAAATTTTGCATGGTAATTTTAATTAACCCTGAGGTTTCTGCAGGTCAAATTGTTCAGTAGTCAAGATCACAATGCAGATGGAATGTTTTTACCTCCATCCAGTTTGGCGACTAGATGATAATGCACCTTTGTAGTTGTTCTACTTTTAATTGGTTGGTTGGGAGCCCTATGGTCTACTTTTTTGCAACATGAGGGCTAATAAGACCAGGACCTACTGCTTAAAGCCTATTCCGAACAGCTACGAACATCCATGCTCCAGTGGGACTTGAACCCACAAACTCCAGTTCCAAAGGTCAGTGACCTAACCACTCGGCCATCGTTCGACTCCAAGGTAATGCCTTACATATTTAGCCCACATATGTCTCTTTAAAGAAGCACTTAAAACTAAAAATCAAAGCACTGTCTCTAGATTTTTTTCAAATTTTAGATGCTAATTGATTAATTACATTTCTTAATTTTAGTATGTATTGCTACTGTAGAACCATTTCAAAGCATTTATTATTATAGTATTCATGTACTTCAGGTAAATATTACTTAAATTTAAAAACATATTAATATAACTGATGAAGGAATTCCTTAAGACAGTTCTCTTTCAATGATGATTATTCAGTACCAACAGTAACACCACAAGAAAGGCAATTAAAAGAGATTTACTAGATTTAAAAGCAACGAACTTAGAAAAACTCTACAATGCATTTTAGTCTCAAAACAATTTTTTTAATTTCATAGCATTACTTAAGTAGCATATGGATATAAAAATTAAAATATGGAATTTTATAATGGCCAGATTTAGATATAGTGAAGCCTAGGATATTCCACATATTAGGCTCTCAAACCTAAATATTAGCAGTAGAAGAAAACATAATAAAAGAGCAATTGAAACAATACATAAGAAGCATAAAATAATATAAGAGTAGTAGTGGTAATAATTGTAAAAGAATACTAATTAACATGAAATGATAACACAAAATATGCATGATTATATAACATTTTAACTACACTAGTATTTTCTACATTTTTGTCAGAAAATTATCTATGAATTAATATCTAGTTGCCTAAATATGTTACTTTCAATATAAAAATGATAAGTACTGACAAACACTCATAAAATATTAAGTACCTTAAATCCTTAAAAAATTTTTGAAAGATTTATTTTTTAATGGACCAGTTGGTAACCATTAAACTTAAGAAATAATGATCATATGATTGCTTCTGCATTAGGAAAGGTCATCTAGATGTTTTCTTTATATATAGTGATACAAATCTATATGAAACAGGCTTGTGTTTTTTTCCCTTATATGTGAAAGCACTACAATTCATCAATCATCAACATATTTAGGGTATGCTTTTATCACTAGTACAACATTTTGCTGAATTTGCTGTTTTGGCAATGGCAAATTGGCAAAAAAGGAAAACATTATTACTACATACAAAGTACATCTTCTTAAACTAGTTTCAACTGCATTTAGTAAATGAATAAGAAATTTTACAAACAAAGCAAAAACTTAACATTTCAACAATGCTATAGGTCAGTCATGATCATATGTTCCTCATGTGATAATTCTGTTCACAAACCAACATCTCTTGCAAAGAGACTGCTTCTTCATCTATAGCCTGCAGTATCACTTCAGTGAGACCTTCATCCAGTTACATATTAGCAACTAATTAAATAGTTCCAATTTTCTTATTTCCTTGAGTTTTATCAATAACTCTGTGTTATTACTGACACATCTAACTGCTTTGGTAACTTACAAAAGTAAGTGGTTATCAGTGGCAACTTCTTTATCATGTATACTTTGAGTGTTTTTCTTTATGACTACTAATTCCATTGCCAAATTTATTGCTCAAACATAAATTAGAACCTTGAACTAAATAAAACATAAAAGCAATATTTGGATTACTGCAAAAATAGAGTTATTTTGGGGGAAAAGAAAAATATAACCCTGTAAAAAAAAATTATAATTTAATACAAAACAAACAATAAAATATATGTATTATCTAACTTTTGATATCATAGGCTTACAAAATTTTGAAATCCTAGGCTTCAGCTTATATAAGTAAATCCATCCCAGAATTTGATAACAACTACAAAAATCATAAATAAACACAACATATACTCTCACAAAGAATGAACATTAGTTATGTAAGTAAATGTTTAAAGTAAATCTTTTTAATTCCAATGCTGGTATTTTCTTTTGTGTTGCTTCAAGCAAGTACCATTTCGAAAACCTTGTTGACATATTTCACAAGTAAAAGGTTTAATTCCTCGATGAATCATTTCATGATACTGTAAGTTCTTTTTTTGAGTAAATCCCTTGTTACACTCTATACATTTATAAGGCCTTTCATCATGGGTTTTCAAATGCTGCTGGAAATTTACTTTATCTTGAGCAATATAGGAACAGAACATGCATTCAAAAATACCACTTTCCCCATCACAGGAATAATAAGTTAGAGCTTTAGATACAGAACTGACAACATGACTCCTTCCTAAAGTAAATAAATTTTTTATTTAGTTATTGACTATTTTTAAAATGTTAAAATTATTATAGAAATCAATAACAAAATGAAGTGATACATTAAATCAAAGCTAACATTAAAAGCCTTAAAATGCACTATTTTATCAACATGATCTATATGTAGGTTACTAACTACTAAGTAGATAATGTGAAAATGTAGATAGAGTAATCTTAAGTGTACAAGGAAATTCATCTACAAATATATAATTCTTCAGGCTGATATTCTGCACTTCTTTAACTGTATTACTTATATTTAGTTATTACTTCTTGCATAAATATACACAGACCAATCCTAAAGAGTTAGTCTACCACATTAATTACATACATGAATATCAGTAAAAAAACATAAAAAAAACATCTTCATCAATATATTACATAACTGCAATCTTTATTTATAAAAGCAATCTCTAAGAGAAAAAACAAAAAATGTAAAATCTCTAAATTTATAAGAACACTTTGAAAGAAGCCTCTGTCATGATTTCATAAATCAACATAGTTACATGTTTTTAATCATGCAGAGAGCCACAACAGAAATGTACAAGAAATTTTTCCATCTAAGTAATTATGTCATATTAAATAAAATAGAAACTAAAAAATATATGCATTCAAATCTTTGATGAACTTTATTTATGGAGATATTTAATAATTCACAGTAAATAGTTTAAAAGAGAAAATGTAAATTAACTGGCAGTTGATCTGATTACTATGTCAAAGAATAAGTATAATAGATCCAAACACAGCATTGGTCTATAGCAGTACTACAAAATAGACAATTTAATTGCTTTTGCCATGATGATAATAGAGAGCAGAAATTTAGCTGTTATGCCAAGGACAGAAATTTTGGATGTGAAACAAATGTTCTGGATGGTTCAATCCTATTCTTACCCCTTTAAAACATATATAACATGAATTGGCACTATTGTAGTCAGAAACAATAAATCTAAGTTCAGCAGCTCAACTTGTACCAATTTTATGGGAGAAATGGGAGCAAATTTTCCTTTGTGTACTCCAGAAATTAGTTAAACTTTTTCATTGGATATTATCTGTAAACCAGTTAAAAAAGTGCATCTACTAGAATGATAAATTGTTTAAAATTGTTTTTAAAATCATACAGACAATTATTAAATTGGTACTGTATTTCGTCATTTAAAACAATTCCCAGATTAAACGATTCCTAGACCTCAAAAGGTATCTTTAGATGTATTGAGGAACATTTTTATTGGCAATATATACACAGTGCAAAAGATAGTTACAGTTTCATTTTTTAAATATAGAATAAGTGTGTTACATTGAATAAAATGGTAATTAAAAAACCATGCATTAAATCCAAAAATAGAAAAGAGTATAAGATTGCATTCAAGAGAAAGTACCTATACAATGATGAAATGAACACATTTATACACTGTATCTTATATTTCCACAATTTAATACGCTTTACTATTTTAAAATATTAACTTAATATTCTGTTTCATTTTAACTTTAAAACAAATAAAAAAAACTAATGCCCACATTTCTTTCTATGTAAATTTAAACATGCATTTCGACGAAAACTCTCATTGCAAATTTGACAAACATATGGTTTCAGCCCAAAATGTAATAAAATATGATTCTGCAAGACATGTTTTTGAGTAAACCTCTTTAAACACTGACGACATTTATAAGGTCGTTCTCCAGTATGTATACACAGATGAGATTCAAAATTAAACCTGTGGGTGGATGTATAAGTACAAAAACAGCATGTATATGCAAGTTTATTCTGATTAAAACAATTTTTCACCATTTCTTTAGTTTCATTTCTGACTTCACGTACAATATTCTCGAAAATACCTAAAGAAGAAAAGTGTTTTCAATTTTCTAAAGAAATACAACATGAATACTAAAAACAAGAAAAGCAAATAAAGTTTTTAACTGCTAAGGAAACACAGCTTTTCTATTATGCTAAATAAAGTTTAACTTAATGATTTCTTTTAAAAATAAAGTATATAAAGACAGAGAATTATGCAAATGTCTTACTTCAGTAAACTTTGCAATAGATATAAACAAGTAATGCTGCAAAAAACAGATTCTTCTTACTTGAAAAGTAAAAAGTACAATTTTCATTTTCATTCATCATCAGATACCTTCAGGAACTGCTTATACTCAAAATGAATAAATAAAAAAAAAGTTATCAATTTTATACTCAATAAATATATATCAAAATAATTGGACTTTATAAATTTGAAAGTAATGAGAGAGAAAAAAAAAACAGAAGGATACTTTTAAGCCTTAACAAATATCTGTAACATTTTGTTAATTCAAAGTATAATATCAAGGTTCATATGAATTCCAAAAATTTATATTTCCTATAGGACTAACCATAAGTTGATAAAATCCTTTTACATCCTTGTATTTTAAAACTTTACAATTGTTGGGAGTTATATTTTGTGCCATGTTAAACTTAACTCTAATTAATTGTTATTTTGATAGAGGTCATATTTCATAACATCAAAGCGAAAAGCTATTAACCTCTTGCTGATGAATCAAGCGACAATTGTGAGCAGCAATTTCGATGAAAGCTTTTCTCATGCGTCATGACCAGAAGCAGTTTCATCACTAACTTTTCCTCACGTTTTTTTTTTTACAGGACAAACTACAATGCTATCTTCAGATGTATCCAAATCGATATCTGTTTCAGTTTCTAAGTTGTAATCAGGACACTTTCCAGCACCGTTATTAGTATCAATTTTCCTTTTTGCCGTTAGTTTAAATTTTTAGTTTTTTTTTTTTTTTTTTTTTTAATTTTCAAGCACCAACAGTTAATTATTTATTGCATATAATATAATATTCTATTGCAATTATGCCTAAGTATTACAACCAACTCTTATATTGCAACTGTAACAAACAATAATGCAAAAACAAAAACTTTATTGCCTAAAAATAATAACATGTCTGATACGAGCTATTCACTTTTGGCCAGAAAGAATCATCAGCTGTGTGGTACGAGGTTCTCATTTTAGGCACAGCAGTACAATCACATCCCCCACATGTTGTTTTAAGGCAAAAAGGGTTAATGATAAAGTGCATGTGAAAGATACATTATTTAAATAATAAATTTAAGTCTTTAGGGAAATAAAAATTACACTAAAATTTTGATTTAAAAAAGCAATGTAGTATTTTCAATTTTTCTTTACCTATAAATATTTTGATATTATCACAGTAAATATAATGAACATCTAAATATTTTAGCAAGTATAATCATGAAAACATGCACAAATAAATGACTTCTCATGTTTATATTTTCAGCTGATATTTAAATATTTTTTTACATGTTGCAAGTGATGTAAATAGCTTCTTGGAATATTAAATATAAATGATAAATATGAAAAGAACAAGTAGTCATAAAACTGTACTTTTATTAAAATTTTCAAATGAAATCCTTAACTAAACATAGATGTATAGCTTAAAGTAACAAGTAATTTTTTTTTTTATATAAAGTCAAAAATTATTATAAATACAAAACAAACTGCCCACATGTAGAAAAAAAATTAAGATGTATAAAGGAAAATTTTCATTCGGTGTTACAATGAGAATTATTAACTGATATAAATATATATATAATATTTTCAGTCAAATCAAGTATAACAAGTCTAAACTTCAAAAGAGTGCTTTTATCATTTATTAAAAAGAGAGTTCATAACATGAAAAAAAACAAAGTACAACTTCCCATAATTTTGTTTTTAAAATTAATGCTAAAATTTGAGGCTTTTATGTTACTCATCCATAAAAAAAAAGTTTTATAAATACCTTCACCTAAACACTCAAATATATTAAAAGCACAAAAATGAGCACAAATTTCAATGAAAAATTCATTTAACATTTTATACAAAAAGAAAATTATTTTTCTATAACTGAACTAATTATTAATTTTAAGCTAATAGGTACTTAATATTATAACTTTTTAAAACCAATAATCTGAATTTACTTTAATTGTAAAACATTAATACTGAATTTATGTTGTATTATAAGAGAAAGCACACAGAAATTGAAAAGCTTTAAAATAGAAGTATTTTCAATTTTTAAAAATATATACATTAATATTCCCAAAACTGAAAACATATAATTAAAAAACCAATTATCCTAAAACAAACACTTTGATTAAATTTTTTTCAAGCTTTTAAAATTAATAATGAAATAAAAAAGTTTTGATTGATGCACAAAAAAGTTACACAAAAGCTATGTCAATTATTTTTCTCAATAGTGTTTAATAATTCAAATGTTTTATAACATTTAATACTACTATCAACATTTCTCCATATACAATAAAGTCACAAAATAATTTCTAAATCTCATTTTATTTATATACAAAACAGAAGATTTGGATTATTTTAGTCCAGATTTTAAAGATATATATATATATATATATATATATATATATACACACACACATATATATAACTAATGTCCATATTTCCTAATATGCAACTTTAAATAAGAAGTTCGGCGAAAACTTTGATTGCAGGTTTGACAAACATATGGTTTGATACCAAAGTGTACCAAAATATGATTTTGTAGAACATGCTTTTGTGTAAATCTTTTATCACAATGAGAACACTTATATGGGCGTTCTCCTGTATGAATACATATATGGGATTCAAAATTGTACTTGTTACAAGATGAGTATGTACAAAAGCAACATGCATAAATGAGTTCTTTTGGCTTGAAGCAATTTTTCACCATTTCTTTTGTTGCTTCACTGATTTCTCGCTCAATATTCTTGAAAATACCTGAAGGAGATTAATTAGTCATAGAATATAGATAATCATTTTCAACTTAATGTCATCAACTCAACTAAAGCTAATAAGTTATAACTAAAAATATAAAAACTTGTTTGGACTCAAAGCCATTCTAATATCCAAACATGTGAAAAGATAATCAAACTTTAGAAGTAAAATAAACTAAAACTCTCTTTAATGAACTTCACTTCAATGAACTTTATATCTTATAAATTAATAATTATGAGCTTTACTACACATTTTTGTCTAGACAAATAGATAGATATTAAATTAATCACTAAACCTAAAATTTTAACACAAAAATACATCAATGACTTATTTTAAACATTGATTTTTCATGAAGTTTATGATTCTATTCCCACAAAAGGAGAATAAAATTTATAAAACATATAATCATAATATTTTAAAATAAAACTGCAAACAAATTAACTTACATATTGTTCAAAAAACATAGCCTTTTAAAAAAATAAAATAATAAAAAAAATAAAAAAAACTTTTTTATTCAGAAATTAGAAAAATGAAAAGGAAACAAATTCTATTCAATTTAAAAAAATTAAAAAATTAAAATAATAAAAGTTTTTTATTATTGTTGTTTAAATTATGCTAGAAAAAATATTTAATTGATATAATTTTTTTTATCTAGATGATATTGCAAGTTTAAAAATACCCAAATTATATAAAATTGTTCACTGACAAAAATTGAGAATTTAAAGAATGTTAATTAAAACGAAGAGTCAAATTTTCATTTAAGTATTACTTATCATCAAATAATTGGAACAAATAAGCTATACAAAATATGTTGATCTAACTTTTTGATTTAAGAAATGTAAAAATGATTTTGCATTTTTTAGTTAAATGTACATAAATATGGAATTAAAAAGCAAGAAATGACAACAAACAAGCTATAGTACCAAAAACTATGTGTGAAAGAATATCAGATATTTTTCTCTGTATAGTGAAATAATTCATAATTCATTAATGTAAATACAAAACTATAAAAATCTCATTTAAGAATAAATTCTACCAAAGAAATCTCCATTTTACTTGAATAAATTTGCATGACACAATCTAAAAAGTAGCAGATGAAGTTGGAAAAAACTAAGTTCTTAAAAATAAATTTTTCCATCCCTCCCTACTAGTTATACAATCAATAAACAAAAATATTTACTCAATGAGTAACTAGTTTTTGGTTATCATTTTTATTTATCTATTGATACAATAAATTAATATTTCAGGAATAGAATTACTTAGTACAGTAATATCCACTGATATCAACAACATAAAAGAATGAATGAAATACCCAACTCTTTATTTTCCAGAAGTAGAAGTATAAACTAATAAACATATGAACAATATTGATTAAGATTCAATAAAAGATAATTTCAAACCAATCTTAGTGATATAAAATTAACCACACAACCTGTCAATACACATTTAAATTCATAAACAAAAATAATCCCCAATAATATTGGAAGTTCAATGGCTTCATAGATGAAATAGACATCACAAACCATTCATCCCTAGTATCTATATATTATAAGACAGCTAAAAAATAGTCTATAGAATTTTGTTTTTTGGAATGTGGTTTCCTTTTCAACAAAAGTACATGGCAATCCTATAACCAGATGGGACCAAATGATGACTATTGTTGGTAATTTTGCAGCCAACAGCAGAAGTCCCAAAATTTATAATTGAAATAATTACATTGACTATAGTAAATATAACATTGTTTTATTAATTAATAAAATTATTTATGTGATTACAAGTGTCTACTGGTTCTGTTGTTAATTTATGATAATTAAAAGCTATAATAATGCATTATCTTTAATTTTTACCTAAAATTTATATATATATATATATATATATATATATATATAAGTGAATGTCCACAGTATGGTGAATATTTTTTCTTTATACTACTTGGTTTGTCAAACAGTCCCTAAACTTTGGACATGCATTCTTTTATACAGCCAAAATGTCACTGTACTGCACTAAAGTAAAATCTTGATATAATAAATTTTAAAGTTTCTAACGGCCAATAGATGTCATTACATGAGCTCTTCAAAATATCAATATATCTTCATAATCATAGTCATCAATCTTAAAATCTTATATATACTTTAAGTAATTCTAAAGACCTTTAAGTTAATATATAGTTAATTAAAATCAGACAAATGATTTAAAAGTTATAAACATTCTAATATGTTTTTTTTAATAGGATGCAATACTTATGCAAATCCAATTTAATTAATTTTCCTTGATCTAATTATCACTTTAATATTTGGTAATTAGATCAAGAAAATCTTGTGCCTATTATCTTTTGAGAGTTTTGAATCTTTACACATGAAGTGGCTCTTAAAAACTAAACATACAGCTATTGAAAGTTTGTGAATCTGTCTACACCTCCTTTCATTAGATTTCTATATTTTTTTAGCTGTTAATGTGATTTGATTTCTGCACAAATGGATATTCATTTCAACAAAAGGATTTAAAAATTTTAAAAATTTTTACTGATTTTAAAATATGTAAATATGTTCTTATTTGTTTTTCTCTTAATAATCTCTATAATTCAATGCTGTCACTAAAATATTTTATTCTCTCTAAATATGCTTCAATTTTATTAATAAGCATTTTTGATATTAAGTTATACAATTTTTAATATTTTTGTATATTTTAATTATTTTAATCTAAATTGCCAATATTTCCTAAATATATTAAGTATTTTTAATATGTCATCACATTAAAAATTTCTTAATTAAAGATTTTTATTTCAAGATTATCTGTACTTAATTTTTCTCTCTATTCTACTATCCCTATTCATTTTAAAAACATTTTTTTCTAATAGTTCATTTTATGTTTAGTTATGACATTACTAAACATTATAATTTGTATGTGTCAATCGATACAGATCTTTGATTCTTCAACAACAGGGATTTGGGGATCAAGACACATTTATGCAGTCATTTCAGAAAGTCTTATTTTTATAGGACCATAATTAACATATATTTTAGTTAAAATTAACCTAAAATGCTAAATTTTTTAGTTTAAATGTGAATTTCTCTGTGCAAATGATTTTTTTCAGCATTAAAAAATCAAAGGAAATTATAGAGTTACATCACAACTAAATTACTTCAAAACAACCAGCAAGACAGATTTTCTGGAGGATTTAAGGGGGAATTAATTTAAATATGCATTGGTAATAACAGAAGTTTTACTGATCCTTCAAGTCTCCAAAAGAGCAAAATACATTACTAAATATATAAAATATGATAGATCCATAATGCAGCCTGCAGAGTCTTTAAGTTTCAGGTCTGCTATAAACAATTTACCAAATTTTATAAACTATTTTATATGTCTGTATGTTTACTACACATTCCAAAATGGAGTGATCTATACAGAATTCTGCATACTGATTCAGGTTAACCCTGGAAAGGCTTAAGGCAAGTCAAATTGTTCGGATGTTACGACCACAAGGAGAAGGGTCTTTTTTAGATTGTAAACTGGATTTAGTAACTATAATTAGGCACCATTTGATATTTTCTTTTAATTGTGTGCTAAAATCTCAAGAGATAGTGTTTAATGCAAGTTTAAGGTGGGGGGGGGGGAGATTAGATATATTAGATTAATTATTTAACCCTTTTTCCAGATGAAAATCTATGCTTTAGTAGCAGTAATTATTCGGAAAATTTAAAGCCTTTTATATTTTATTTACATCATGCATTTAGGAGCCAGCTTACAAAAGTTGATTAAAGCTTAATCTGAGGTATTTGCTGCATAAATCTATCAAATCTCTGATTCTTTTTGGTGAGATCAGGCATTGATATTTTTGTTTAGTCAGCTTGATTATCATTAAATTATCACACAATAAATCTAGTAATGTTTTCTTCAGCTGAGTGGAAAAATAAATCACCAAATACAGTGTTAAGTTTACGAAGAAAACAAATAAAATGTGCAATTTGTTTTGTGAAAGTGGGCTGTTTTATTTTTAAAACTGTTAAAACTGCTGACATTATGCATTCTAAATATTAACTTAAATTTTGAAAAAATACAAGCTTTCATTTAGGATTCTGAAATAGAGATTAATGGCATGTAGTGGCCAGTCTATTAAAAAACCTCTTTTTACAGTACTGTGTTTACACACAATTCCAATCTCATATTGCAATCATTCATTAATGTCCTCTCTTATCACAAAGCTTTTCTATAAATGGAAACCAATGATGCTTGAAAGGAACGTTGATTATTAATGATGATAGGCTTTAATATTCAAAGTTGCTTGAATTTCCTATTTGTGTCAACCTGTGTAATTCAAACTTAGATTTAAAAGAATAATCAATATATATTCAGCAGAAATGTGTATGTGTCAATGTACAGTTACAGAACAGTAACAGTTTAAAAAAAAAAAAAAGCTTGATTTTTATTTTAAAATAAAATTTATAATTATGAAAATTTGCTTAAATAATTTAGGATATTATATATAAAATTACCCTACCTTCAATACCATTTAAAAATTTTAAGAAAACTCATTTTCCTTAAATTTACCTCATAAATAACAATTACTAGCATATAACCCGTCATACGCCAGGAACAGTAAAACTTTTAATCTTCCAGATTTGTAAAGTACCCTATGAGGCTGGTAAACAAATGCTTTGTTTTTTGGCTGAGAATTATCTAGTACATGCTCAATAATTTGTTTATCTTCATACTCCTGTAAAGTTTCCCAATACTGTGAATATAGTTTTGAATCAAGTCGAATTCAATTACTCAAACCGTGTGGTGATATATAAAAAACAAATGTATAAACAAATAAACTTTTTAATTTTCAAAGATACATAACTTAAAAGCTAGATATTTATTAGTCCATGAAATAGACTCCTAGACTTTTATGAAAGAAATTGTTGTTAAATCCGGTCATAAAATTTTCAATGCAACAAAAAATAATCGATGATTAAATATAAAATTATCACAAATGTATCTAATGTATTATTTAAGCCAAATATAAAAAAAATATTTACGTAATATCAAAGTTCAGTGATAAAACATATGACTATAATAAAGACGCTATTTTAATAATTTAAAATAAGAAATGATTAAATGAGATGGTTAAAGGAATGGCGTCATAATGCTAGAAAAATATGTTATTTTTACCTATTTATTATGTGATAAACGGATAAATTTAATCGCCTGCTCTTTTAACCGAGGAAAATAGAGCTTGAAATAATGGCATTAAACGTCCGAAAAGGGGGGAAGGGCGGATTTCGAACATTTTAAAAGCTACAGTTTTTTTTGCTGTGATATGAAGCATATTTATACCTATTTATTTTAAAATTGGATCAATAGTTTAGGAGAAAATAAACTCGCTTTGAATTTTGCTAACCGTAACTCATCAAGAATTTAATATGGATACCTCTATCCATTCCAGGTCCAACCGCTTCATAAATTTGAGGACAGAAGGACAGATAACTTAGGCTATTATTATACAGGAGATTTTCAGATTAATATCTATACATTTACAAAAATTGTAAGTCAAAGATAACTGTTAAATATTGCTTACTTTTTTTGCAACTGTTTAAAGCAATGGTGGATATTCAACTAGGTACAATTTGGCTGAAAACTCTAAATATCTAACTCTATAAATGCAGAGTATTATTAAAAATGAGATGCATAAATTATTTTTCTTAGTATTCACTATTTTAAAATAAATATAAAATCTTCCAGGACATACAAGATAATGATTATTAATGATAGCATTTTTTTTAAAAGAAATTTATTTTAAGAATATTTAAAACATTTCAGATACATTTCTAACTACTGTATCCCTTTGAAATTTACAAACTACTTACCTTTAGTAAATACAATAAAAGTTAATTAAAAGCACTGTTTTAAATGTACAACCTCTAAAAAATCAAAGATAAGTAATAATAATCAAATAAATAATCAATGATAAATTAGTAAACCCTCATATTGTTTACAATAATTGCATACCAAAATTCAACAGTTATTAAAATAATACCAACAAAAGATACTAAAAAGAAGATACAGATATATGTTTAAATATACAGATTGAACAGCATCAAGAGCTGGTGAATAAACACATATTTCTTTTCACTTAGCTAATAAAATATAAAGATCAAACTTAATAAGGCTGAGAACAAGGAATTTTGACTGGCGAAAAACTATACTTCCTTAAACATTTAAGCAAAAACTAAAGTACAAAGAAAAAAATGCTAAAAAATAATTTTTGTTTGTTGTTTAGAATTTGTTACAAAACTATAAATATTTGAAATACATAAACAGCATATTTTAGGAAATATAATGCAAGAAAATTAAATTCTGTTAAAATAGTTGTAAATTGATCAAAATCTCTTTTTTAAAAAGAGGGAGAGGGTTAGAGAAAGACATTTTAAGTATTCAAATAATGCAAGCAAAGAGTTCAAATTGGTATTCAATTTGTGGCTGACAGCTGCTGATAATATGGCTGTGAGATGCTGCTGATTTTTATCTCATTAATTGGCCATGCACTTCTTAATATAGAAGTATCTAAGTTGATTAAAAGATTTGGCCCTGGGATATTTTGAAAAATTTAGATTCATATGAATTTGCATCAGAGGTAGAAAGTTTCAAATTTCAAGCAATTTCAATAGTGAAAAATTTCTAGGAGATAAGTTCCCTCAAAGTTTTAGAAAGTATTCTTTAGCTTGAACAAGAAAATATAAATATCTAAACTTAGTAACTGCAATGAAAATCTTTTTATGCCTGTTTACAATGAGCTCAGAGTGAATACTCTTTAAGTACATAAAACTGAAAAAATCACATTATGTTCCTCGTTTAGACAGAAACAAATAGTGAATATATTCATACTGTACATTGAAAATAAATGACAAACGGCTTGAGTTATGATAAAATCAACAGTTTAATCATGGATGCTATAAATGCTTTTTTTTTATGTAATATATAAGTGTAAAGCTGTTTGTTTTTATACTGTGACTTGTGATGTCATTCTGAATACACACTGCAGAGATAAAACTTATTACATATTTTTCCACTACATTGGTAGTAGGAACATGGTACAGGCAAAAGCCAGGTTTTTGTCACAGATGCTAAAGGACCTAGTAGTTCTGGCACTGTATAGCTATATAATACAGTAAACAAAATCCTTTGCTCACACAAAAACAAAATAAATAATAATATGGATGTTATAGCTATAATTGCATTCCAATATAAAAAATTTATTACGCTATTGAACACAATACACAGATTTGAAGCATCTTATTTCTAAATTAAAGTAAAAATGTCAACTATTATTAAAAGCCACTGTGTTTTCATTTATTAATTTAAAAGAAGCGGCAGAGGTTATGTACATTACTCACACAATCTGAAATATTTATTTTGAAATATTTCAAATTAATCATATTTACTTTTAGCAAATTTTGTAATGTGATATTTCGAATAAAATAATGATCATCATACTTTTAAATATTAAATATTACATAAGAATTGTATCATTTAAATATTCTGTAAAAAAAGATGACATTGTATTAAATACTAACAAACAGGGATTAATATATAAATATTCAACTAAATTAAATAAATATTAATGCTATATATTAAAAAATTAATGAGTAACCATATGAAATTGAAGGGCTTGTTTAGTCTTGTAACCTTTACAGCAAACAGGGCATGAAAATGGGCGTTCACCAGTATGTTTACGTAAGTGCACTTTTAAATTTGAACTATGAGTTGATACATAAGGACAATATGAACAGTAATGATTTAAAGAACGTTTTCTTTTCACAGAATTGTCTGAATCTTTAGGTGAAGCTTTGATGCCTTCCCGAATGAAACCTAGAAGGAAAATATTGTCTTAATATTAAATAATATAAATTTGGTATGGGATACACAGTTCAATTAAAACACCTTAATAATTTCCATGAAATAAACCTTCCCTAATAAATTAATACCCTAATAAAACCTAAAAATGCTTAAATAGAAATTAGGTAAATGAAAAACCAGCATTTCTATTATGTAAATATATATATATACACAAGATACAAAAGATTATTCAACTGTGACTCTAGAATAAATAAATAGCATGTCAGCTTCTGTACGGTTAAAAATTTAGTTTAAATATCTTACTTGAGAAATTAACTTAATTATCACTGAATACTGTACACAATAAATATAAACAAGACAGTAAAAAGAAAAAATAACATTTGAAATGTTTCAGTAATCTAACACTGATGATAAGGAACAAACTATTTACACGAAAAAGGCTTCTAAACTAAAAATTCTCACATCAGTAACCAATAACAGTAAAATGTCAACATTCTTTAAAATAAGAAAAAATGCAACTGAAAATATGAAAAATTTAAACAGTTCATTAAAGATTAATATATTCAAAAATAGTTTTAAACACAATATAAATTAAATTTTTTAAAAAGCATAATAATATTTCAATCAAAATTGATCAGCTTGTAAATAAAGTATATCCAATAGCTATTAATACAAATAAAATACAACAAATTTTAAGGCTTTACTTTTGTAAAACTATTCTTAAATAATTTCTTCAAAAAAATATATTGCAATTTAAAAAAAGCAATATATCTAAAGTTGATATAAGAAATTTTAAAATGTAATAAAGAATACCGTCAGAGACAAAACAGGTAGTTTTTTGATATGTTGTGAAATATTCCGATCTTCTATAGTTTGAAAATCTTTTTAAAGTATACGTATTGCATAGAAAACATAAAAGCTTACTAGAAACAGTTAAAAAAACCAATTAAATTCTTCTCATAAAAAATACATATACATTAAAATTGATTTATAATAATACAGAATTAAAAATAAGCTCCTTCAGAAAAGTAGATGGTGAAACTCATCCTCTAGAAATAAGTATCCCTTCTAAAATATATTTGAAAACTAAGGTGATTTTTATGACTTTTGTGATAAAATTCAAAACAGCAAACACATTTTCCATAGTAGAAAATACCTAATCATCCAATTTTATTTTTAAAACATTTATCTTTAAAAATTAGAACTTTACAAAAAATAAAAATGTTAAATGATGATTATTTCAAACAGATACATCCAAGTAAAATACAAAATTATTTTATCCTGCTACCTATGACTGATTCTCAAGTTTTAAATATTTACTCACTATCATTCTAATTTGTTCTTTAAGTGCTAATAAATAAATTATATGTTTTTTTAGATGTGAATGGTTTTGCTAAAATGTTTATAATAATTTTGTCAAGAGAAAGGGTCACTGAAGAGTTACTTTCACCTTTGAATTCCCTATATGGACTGATACATGTTATTTTTATTAACTCTTATTCTTTCAAATACTTGTTAGAATTTTAGCCAAATGTGTCACCAGTAAATGTTTATAGTAATGAGCTTGTTTAAAGAAAATAGTTTGCTATTTCATAAATATTATGAAATTTAAAATTGATTAAAATAGCTATGAAAGAAAAATTATATTTTAAGGGCAAAATAATAAAAAAATATAAATATATATAAACTCTCTTTATTTAAATTTTTGCCAGAAAGTTTGTCAAAACAAATCATAACAAAAAAAAATCATTTATTTTATGACAAAAACACTAATTTTAAATGCATAATCTTTTATACCAACAGCATAAAAATAAATTGCTCTATCACCTTTAAAACATTATAGTTTCAACAAAAATATCATGAATTAAAAATAAAACAGACCTATAATATGTATGTATGATAAAAATATCAAATTAACAATGAAAAATAGTCAATTTCATTTTTAGAATAATCTGATTTTGAAAACTATCTCAATGAGTCAACCCACAAATAACTTAGCATACTTTCAATTTTAGTAAAAGAATACAAACAGCTTTTCTTTAAACAAGTTCTTCATGTAAGGAATTCCTTAAAAGTTACCATTAGCATCCACAAGGTAATCTTTTTACACATGCACAGCCATTAACTGGTTCTGTACACTAGCACCCTAACTATTTAATCATTAACCAGCGTTTTCAATGAAGTTTAACTTGTTTGGAACACTACAGTAAATTTTTCATCATTAGGGCCAATTTAACCATTAAAAGTTTTTAAAAACATAACTTAAGTATTAATTACCACATCAATATGTACTTTTGATAAAAATAAATATATTTACAAAAAGCTGAATATTTAATGTTCTGAAGTTTTATAGAATGGACCAGAACTTTGATAAAATTACAAGTTAAAAAACAATTTAAATTATCAAGAATTGACTGTAGAAGGACAATACAAATAATTATAATAATAAAAAACTATAATTGAAAAGTTAGTTAATATAAGATTTATAAACTTATACAACATATTATTTAAATATTTTTTACATATGAATCCTAATAACAGAAGTTTGAAATTTGAACTATGAAATGTAAGATAGCATGCATACCATTTTCTACTACATATGTCATTTCTTATATTCAAAAAGACAGTTCCCTAATCTCTTTTATAAATACTGTTTATTTATTTTTTCAAACTACATAGGTAATAAGTTTTAAGTACAAAACTTGAACAGAAATTTAAAATTTACTTTCAACATATTGCTTATAATGGTTTAAAATAAACTGGAAAAAAAATAAATTATACAGCACACTGTTCAATTTTAAAAACTATACATTCACATTTAAGAATAGTTAAGAATTATTTACTGATTTGTGAACAAACATGTGAGATCTAAGATTCCACTTTAAACCAAAACTTTTAAAACAAATATGACATGTAAAAGGTTTTTCTCCAGTATGAATAACCATATGGGATTTTAAGTGCCATTTAAACTTAAAACCTTTTTTACATACATTACAAACAAAAGGTCGTTCTGTTGAATGTTGTCTCATATGAGACTTTAAACATTGCCTTAAATTAAATTCTTTTGAACAAACTGTACATTTATAAATTTGTTGATCTTGATGAGTTGTTAAATGAGAATGAAAATCATCAGAGTTTATTGAACAGAAACTGCAGATGTCACAGGAGTAAAATTCTTTAATTCCTTGAAAACTACAATCTAAATTTCCAATACTTAGATCATGATATTTTCTTCCATGACCAAATCCTAAAAGAACAACAAAAATTAGAGTAACAGATTATATGCCCAGCATCTTAGACATTCAGTTACTAAAAACAAACTTATGTTTGTTATTCAGCCTGATCTATTTAAAAAGAACATAGATAAGGAAAAACATCAAGAAATTTCAAATATAGAATAAATTTTAGTTTGCAAGAAAGAAAATGTAGATAACAATGACATACTTATACAATATATTAATCTACTAATACTAAAGACTTTGTGTTAATATATGTATTTATATATATACACACAAATATGAGGATTTAAGTAAAAAGAAAAAAATTCCCTAGAAAAAAATAAAAATAGAAGGAAGAACTTTAGCAAAATGCTAAAATACCAATTGACACCTAAAAGATAACAATATCTAGAAGAATTTCTGAATGCATTCTTTCAAAAATCATTAGCAACTAATCATATATGGTATGCAATAACATATATAAATTAGAACACCTGATAAAACCTACATAACCTTAATTTTTTTTTTTTTTTTTTTTTTTTTTTTTTTTTTACATAGCAGCTGCTAGAAGAAAACATTAACTCTATTAATATGCAAATTATAAGTCTTTCTGAAGTACCTTATACTAAAATCAAATAAACCTTAAAAGGACATGAAAAATAAAATGTAGTAAATCATAATACTGCAACTTAATAAATTATGAGCACATACACATATATATAATGATAATACATTTGAATAAGCATGTAATCTGTATAGATAATTCCCACTTCCTTTAGGAAAACTTTAAAAAAAAAAAAATTGGGGGCAAAAATTAATATTGTTTATTTTTACATTTAATACATGAAATACACTTTTTGTCGGCATGTATTCTTTAATACATTAAAAAATGTGTGCACACACACATATTAAATAAAATAAAATTCATTCATCTGACACAACAAATAAAATTTTTAAACTTGCTAGTGCATTAAATTGAATTGAATACTGCCTTACTTTCTATAATATTTCTCAAAATATTAATATACGTGTAGTATAGTTAACAAACAGATTTAACTACATTATCTCTTAAAATATTGACTGACTCCTATAACAATGTAGTACACTAAGTAGTAATCAACAGTTCCAAAAACTCTTTCGTTAGACCCAGTTACTAAAAGTCAAAGATATCAAACATATATTAAAAATTGCTATATGAGTATTATACGTAAATAATTTGAAACCTTAAACACATAATTAAAGGATGAACCCTTTTTTCACATCCACATACGTTTAGCTAATAAAGAGAAATCTATTTACCCCAGCCCTCATTAGAATAAATGAAAGGTGAATGAGTAATGAGCCGAACAAAATTAAACAATTGAGAATGAACTCGAAAACCTGCATTGCTAAATTAATGAACTTTACAACTCTAAGTAGAAAATTACAATTAGCAAATATTCAAATCACACTAATCACAACATATCTTTAAAGACCACGAAAAAATCTTGGAAAAAAGCTGTGAATTTCTAGAACCTTAAACATGCTCACACAAACTGTCAAATCAAAATTACAGCTTCATGACAATTGAGTACTTATTCCCGCAATAGATCCTAAATTTTATGTGTGTAAAAGTACGCTATCTTAATTAAATTTTATTTAATTAAAAATAATATTGATACTTCTTTTCAAAATTTAAATTTCTCATGGCTGTCAGCATCAACTGTCAACAACAGTATTTCCATTTAAAAACTAGCCGAGTTGAGTTAAGGTGAAATATCGGTAAAATTTGATTCAATTTTAGTAAGGAAGCATCTCTATTCTACAGTTCTAACTGAAAATATTTCCCCATACTATAAAAGGGATAAAAAGGAAATGTAATGGAATTTCTATAAAAAAAATCAATGATCTTTAGCATGCCCTTCATAAAATGTTACATTTTCATTGTGGAAAAAAAATGAAAATACTTTTACATCTTAGATTAAATATCCTCTCAAATTAAACTAATCATAGATTTATTAATTTAATTACTCAATTAATCGAGTGGTTAAATCGTCATCAAGATGGGTATTGCCGGATAAGAGGTAGCAGTTAAATTTGTTATTTTTGAGCCATGGTATTTTATGTTGTGTTTTTGTTGATGCTTCGATATTTTGCAAGACGATCAGCTCCAAGAAAATCCACAGAAGATTATGCACACAAATCTGTTAGAGATTTACGAAGTTGAATTTAATCTCAATCTCCTGAATAAAATATGCAAGAAAGACACAGCTCCATAAATTCTTCGGTGTTCTGCTTTGGAGACCATCTATACTGAATATCCAGAAGAAGACTGGCTGCATGTATATACGGATGGGTCATACTCTGAAAGCTGTGCATCTGCAGGCTCCGGAGTCTTTTCTAAACTCTTCTTCTTTTCTGCGTCTCTGGGAAAAAAACTGAACGGCCTTTGATGGAGAGGTAGAGGCCATCCGTATCACATTAGAAAAACTTCTAGACTGTCTTCAAAAATTTCAAAAGGTTGTCCTACTCTCGGACTCGCAGGCAGCCATACAGGCTATTGGCTCCACTGAATCTCCTATCTCTGCTGAGATCCTTCAATACCTAGAATTGATGCGTTGTATTAGTCGAAAAGACAAATATATCAAGTTACAATGGATCCCTAGCCATTGCGGCATTTATGGGAATGATCAGGCTGATCTTCTCGCACCTAAATGGTGCAACAAATGCTTCTGGACTGTCTTATCACTCAAAAAAGCTCTTTTGGAAACAAGTTTTGAATATGAAATTCGAATCCCAAATGCAAGATCGTGTTAAACTGAAGACCTGGAGTGCCGAAGAACTCGCCAACATCCCCGATTGTCCTCGACGTGAGGCAGTGGCGTTGTTCCGGTTAGTGACAGGCAGTAGCGTGCGGTAGGTGTTCAAACAGGGTGTACAGAGAGCAACAACAACAATAATAATAAAATCATAAAAATGTACACTTCACTAAACACTTCTTTAACGTTTATTATTCATTTCTACACAAAATCCATACGTCTATCCGTATTACTAATAAAATAACGAAAAGCTTATATTTCCACGAAAAACATATTTTCAGCAAACGAAGCACCACACTGCGCCCGCCGCTGCGGTGCCTCATCAGGATGTTCACTGGTGCGGACAAACCGAAAGTCTAGTCCACGTGCAGAGGATTTTACTGCACGCTGGCACAATAGAACGAACAGTTTCTCTTTCAGTTAGTGGATTAAATTATATTTATTAATTGTTTTTAACATTTGGAAATCATATATTCTGCGAAAAACATCTTCACAATTTTTAAAAACAAAACCAGGGATATGGTGTTACAGATATAACTTATATACTGTCTGTAAAACACAATGAATGGTAAAATTTGGACTATTCTATTAGAATTCGTTTCTTTTTTGTCTAACAAAACAAAATTGTTTTTCAGCGAATTATTTCTATAAATATAATACATCACCGAAATTACTTGACCACACTAAAACATTTCCCTTTATATTGATGAAATACTTCTTTTATATTTCCATGAAAACAAAATCTTACAATATATAAATTTAAACATTAACCGTCTGCAAAATCGTATGGCCAGTTAATCAGTTAAAAAACCAAAAGCGCTTCAGCACGTAAGTCCCCGCTCTAATACAACGCTTAATAAACCGTACCTTAGGATGATTCTGAATGCCAAGTGCAGGAAAAATAGCTGCACTTGCCTCAGTGCTATAGTATGCTGTGCTTCTCCAGTAGCCCATACATATAAAGCGTGATTTTCTATTAGTGCGCACACAAAAATTTCTTATGTTTTGTTTGCTTTTGAACTCGTTACGTGGTGCAGCACCTAGTACCGTACGCACTGCGAGAATACAAGCAAGCAAATCAACATAATATTTTAATATATTATAAGGGCCGGATCCTGACTGGAACGTTGCGTCCACAACTAGGTCACGTGGGGTCTTGTGGCCGCAACTTTCTGAAATTTGGATCCTGACTGGAACATTTTCAGGAGTCCGCTCCACAAAGTTGTGGAAGTTGCTCTAAATTTTGCGGGACCTCGGGGAGCTCCCACAAGCTTCCACAAGTACTTGAGAACGTAAATAAAGATGGCGGAACTTATTGTGGCGCGTAGAATTTTCAGATGATATTTGGAAAAAATCAGTTAGCGATTGAGAGACCATCAAAATCCATTTGATTTTTCTGAAATGGAATTTATCCGATGTTTTAGGATGATTAAAATTGCTGCGACGGAGTTGATAAACTTCGGCAGTAAAAATAAAAATGAATTTTTCATAATCAAAATAAAAGGATTACTAGGAATTATTCGCTTTTAATCGAAATAATGCGGTACAAGTAATGTTTATATTGGTTAAAAATTAACTTATTTTGTTAAAGGATATAAGTTTAAAGTAATATAAAAACATATCTTTAGTAATTTATTATATAAATTAATTAAATAAATGACTATTACATATACATACTTCTTCATATATACATATATGTGTGTTTGTTGTTTAAATTGTTTGTTTTTTCTTTTAAACAAAACTTCCAGTGTAAAAACTTAAATAAAAATAACTATTAGATATACATACTTCTTCATATACATATATCTTTTTCTACACACACACACACACACACATATATGTGTTTATTAAATTGTTTCTTTTTTCTTTTAAACAAAACTTCCAGTTAAAAAACTTCAATAAAGGATAACTATTACATATAAATACTTCTTCATATACATATATCTTTTTCTACACACATATATAATATAGTGTGTGTGGTACAAAATAAGTGTGTGTTGATTGTATTGTTTGTTTTTATCTTTTAAATAAAACTTTCAGTTGAAAAGCTAAAATGATGCAAAAGACTTTAGTATGTAACCATTAAATAACAAAGTATAAGATATAAATAAACCAGTAGTGACTGAAATTTCTATCTTGTTGTGAAAAAATATATATATCTGTAGGGTATCATATGTTTACAATACAACAATAAATTCAGTTTTAAATATTTGCTTTTTAGAATAGAATTTGTGGAAGAATGCTTGTCCTCGAATATGTGAAAATTTTTTCCCTCAAGCTCATATCACGTTAAACAATATTTTGTTTACAAATTTAAACATTCCCTTTTAAACAGTTGAATACATTTTAATTTTTTGTAAACAACATACAATTAGTTTCATCTATGAAATAATTTTTAAACTATCTAATCAATATTAGCTATAATGAATCATTAAATTTATTTATATTAAATTATAATGTGGCACATTAAATTTATTATTTTATAATTCATTGTATGGTTTATTGTTACTTTCATTTTTCTTGCCTATTATATTTGTAAATTAAATTTAGTGAAAGATTAATATTTATATTTCTTTCACTTGAATCTTCAAATCACATTTTACTTTCTTTCTACACTGTAATTAGTATAGTGAAAAGTGTATAACTGTAATTAGTATATTAAAAATTTTGGATTTTTTTTTTACTACTGGTAGTAACCAATCATAAGTTGTACTACTAAATTAGCAGTAAATGACACCTTTTCATAAATGTGCCAGTGGTCAGTCAACAAATGTGTCTTAGAAACAACACAATACATTCCAAATAACAGATCCTTAACATTTATTTACACATTATGTATTATGTGTTGCGTGCACACACATATACATATATGTGTATATATATATATATATATACATATGTAGTGTGTGCATATGAATTTAATTTGCTAATGGAAGTTGAATATATGTTAGCTTTAATTGAGTCTTCAAAGCACATTTCTGTTTGTTTTTACATTATCATATATTAAAAGATTTGAGTTCTTTATCTACTGGTAGTTACAAATCAAAAGTAATAAATGATGCATTTTTATAAATGCCATTGCGCAGTTGTCAGATGTATCATATGAAACAGTAGAGTAAATGTCAAATGTCTAAGTCATATATTTATATATATGATATATGTGTGCATTAATATAGATGCGCACACACACATATTTACATATATATATATATATATATATATATATATACTGTGTGTGTGCATGTGAATTTAATTTCCTAATGAAAGCGTAATAGATAGTTGCTTTGCTTGAATCTTCAAAGCACATTTCTGTATATTTTTACATACAATACATTAAAAACTCTGATTTCTTTCACTACTGGTAGTTACCAATCAGCTGTAGAAAATGATGTATTTTTATAAACAAGTCAATGGTCAGTCATCATATGTATCATATGAAACAGCACACTAAGTGTCACACATGCTTAAATCAGATATTTATACACATATAAGTGTGTGCTTATATATATATATATATATGCAGTTGAATTAATTTTAGTTTTCTAATGAAAGTTTAATAAGCATTTGTTTTATTTGAAGCATAATAACATTTTACTTTATTTTTACAATATCATATATTAATAGCTATTAATTATAAAATCAATGTTAGACAGTTCCATGCTCAGCTTAGATATAATTAACATATTTCCTTTAATAACATTTCTATAGCATTATATATAACATTTTTATGAGAGAATTCCCATAATTACAATATTAGTTTCTTTAGATTTCCCCTTTTCTCTCACAAACACCCTATTTATAATATTGCTGGGAATAAATAGGATAGTTATACAGTAAATATCATTTATAATTATTAACTCTAAATCTAAATTAGAGTACAAACTTATTTTCAGATTCTAAAAGAATCTTGATGTGGAATAGGGGTTTTCATTCATAACTTAAATTCTAAACAACTCTTTAAAAAAGAAACTTGTAAGCAATTTCTTTTAAATAATTGATAACATAATCATCAGTGCTGGATAACCCATTAGGTAAATAAAGCAATTGCCAATGAGCTCCATACTTTTTAGGGGTCCTACAACATTAGATTAAATTATGTGTATGTGTGTATATATATTTATAATTCTTTGTTTGTATAAATATATGTATACAAAATTATATTTCTTCACACACAAAAGAAAAAAAAATATTATTTGAAAAAAATTTTAGTTATAACACAGAAATGTTTAATTGCAGCATTAACAAATTTTACTGAATGCAGGAATTTTTACTACTGGTAATTACCAATCATCAGTAGTAAATAAGTAATAATAAATGCATTTTCACAAATGAGCCAGTGGTCAGCCATCAGATGTATCATAAAAAACAACACTGTAAGTGCCAAATGCCTAAATCAGATGTTTATACATATATGTGTATGTGTACACACACACACACACACACATATATATATATATATATATATATATATATATATATATACATGTGTATATTTGTTTACACACAAACTAATATTTAGTTTTCTATTGAAAGTCTAATAGATATTTGTCTTACATGAATCTTCGAAGCACATTTTACTCTTTTTAAATCATCATATAATAATTAAAGCTTGAATCCCTTTGACACTTGTTTTATTTATAATTTTTTTTGGTGGGGAGGGAGGGGGTAAAGTTTA
>CM063500.1:46836725-46851725 GCA_032207245.1 Pardosa pseudoannulata
CTTTAACTTCTTTAGGTTAAAAAAAAATTACCAATTTCTGTATTACATGTTTGTATGGTATCAAGAATATGTTAGGTTCTTACAACATGATCACATTTTTGCATAAAATCAAAAGTAAATGAAGCTTTGAGGTTTCCAGATGTAATTTTTGCTATTGATTGCATACTTTTCTATAGTTTCTGCACTATCATCAGATAATTCTCCAAAATCTTATATGAAATGAAAAGGATTCACCAGACTGAATGTGCAATAGATAATATACTTCATATCTTTACTGTGATTTTTAACCTATTTTTAAAATTATTTTTTATACTTAATAACTGGTTTTTGAAACATTAATAAATTTACATTATGTAGGTTTTATGGTTAGCTTTGTTAAGTAAATAATATTATAAACTTTAAATAATACATATTTTTTCATAAATTGTTGATTTATTTAGCAAATATCTAAAATTAATCAATAAGGAAATGTATAATTATATTTATTATAAAACAGTGCATATAATTTAATTCTCACAAAATTTATAATGATAATAAAATTACAAATAATAATAGTAAACTCATTTTTAAATTTGTAAAATAAATATTATGAAAATTGTTTATTAATTGTAAATTTATTATATTACACTAATATTTTTAATTAAATAAAATTATGTAATATAAATTTGCATTGTAAATAGAAAATTATAATTTATTATACTTTATAATCAAAATAAAAATTAATAAAATAATGTATTCAAAATTCTAAGAAGTATATATATTTTAAGAACTCAAACTAATTAAAATAAACCCAATTACAATATAAATTTGTGCCTCATTTTTAATGTGAAGTACCATGAAATTTAGTTTCAATCCCATGCAGCAAGCATTTACATAATTGTAAGATTGACTCTTTTTCTGCAGATGTATTTTATTTAAAATTAAAGTAATAATGCCAATAATATTTATCGCATTGTATTTGATATAAATTTAATATTTCTCAGATTATTCTTTCCATTTAACTGGAAAAAGTAGATTTAGTATAAATAATTGCAATAATAAGTAATGTGGAGATTTAAATATTTATTTGAAGTATTTAAATAATCAAGAATTCAAATTCTAAATGCAAAGTATTCAAAATTCTAAATTGCAAGTGATAGTGGATATGGCTGGTTACTCTATTACTTAACCCCATACCTACCAATGCCTTTTTTTACTTTATTTCAAGTCAGTCCACTTGTATTTTATTCCTTTTCAATCCCATGCAGCAAGCATTTACATAATTTGCAAGATTGTCCCACTCTTTTTCTGCAGATGGGCAGTTTTTATTCAACTCACCAGATAATATGTGCAAAGTTTTTTCAATGTAATAATCATTTCAATCTCTCTTTTTTTTAATGGATATTGCTGTTCAAATAAGTAGCTGTTTCAGCAATGCAAGGCTTCAAAGCTAATATTTTTCATTCACGTGGATCTGTTTATTTTCATCTATCTGTACTCTGATTGGTTTAACGCAAACGATTATCGATATTAAAAATCCCGCCCTTCACAACTCCTAGTTGTGGACCGGTTGTGTGTGGACGCTACAAGCGTTCCAGTCAGGATCCAAATTGAGTATCCACACGCAAGTTTCGGAAGTTTGTGGACGCAACTTTGTGGACGCAAGTGATGCAGTCAGGATCCGGCCCTTAATCCCTTCCTTAAATGAGCACAGAATAAAGTTAATATTGGACTATTTATTTAAATTCGTTTCTTTTTTTGTCTAAATAAAAAATTTAAAATTGTTTTTTCAGCGAATTAAAAAATAAATATAATACATCACCGAAATTACTTTACCACACTAAAACATTTCCCTTTATAATGATGAAATACTTCTTTTATATTTCCATGAAAGCAAAATCTTATGATATATAAATTTAAACATTAACCGTCTGCAAAATCGAATGGCCAGTTAGGGCCGGATCCTGACTGCAACACTTGCGTCCACAAAGTTGCGTCCACAACTTCCGAAACTTGCGTGTGGATACTCAATTTTCACGCTTGTAGCGTCCACACACAACCGGTCCACAACTAGGAGTTGTGAAGGGCGGGATTTTTAATATCGATAATCGTTTGCGTTAAACCAATCAGAGTACAGATAGATGAAAATAAACAGATCCACGTGAATGAAAAATATTAGCTTTGAAGCCTTGCATTGCTGAAACAGCTACTTATTTGAACAGCAATATCCATTAAAAAAAAAAAGAGAGATTGAAATGATTATTACATTGAAAAAACTTTGCACATATTATCTGGTGAGTTGAATAAAAACTGCCCATCTGCAGAAAAAGAGTGGGACAATCTTGCAAATTATGTAAATGCTTGCTGCATGGGATTGAAAAGGAATAAAATACAAGTGAATTGACTTGAAATAAAGTAAAAAAAGGCATTGGCTAGGTATGGGTTAAGTAATAGAGTAACCAGCCATATCCACTATCACTTGCAATTTAGAATTTTGAATACTTTGCATTTAGAATTTGAATTCTTGATTATTTAAATACTTCAAATAAATATTTAAATCTCCACATTACTTATTATTGCAATTATTTATACTAAATCTTTTTTTTTTCCAGTTAAATGGAAAGAATAATCTATGTATAAATCTATAAATCTATCAATATAATGTAATCTATAAATATATCATGTACATTTCCTAGTAATTTTGTATTTGTTGCTAAAGTCAGAGTCAACAATTTATGATAAAATGTGTATTTAAAGTTTATAATATTATTTACTTAACAAAGCTAACCATAAAACCTACATAATGTAAATTTATTAATTGTTTCAAAAACCAGTTATTAAGTATAAATAATTTTAAAAATAGGTTAAAAATCACAGTAAAGATATGAAGTATATTATCTATTGCATATTCAGTCTGGTGAATCCTTTTCATTTCATATAAGATTTTAGAGAATTATCTGATGATAGTGCAGAAACTATAGAAAAGTATGCAATCAATAGCAAAAATTACATCTGGAAACCTCAAAGCTTCATTTACTTTTGATTTTATGCAAAAATGTGATCATGTTGTAAGAACCTAACATATTCTTGATACCATACAAACATGTAATACAGAAATTGGTAATTTTTTTTAACCTAAAGAAGTTAAAGAATATATATATATATATTTATGTACATAAACTTTACCCCCTCCCTCCCCACCAAAAAAAATTATAAATAAAACAAGTGGCAAAGGGATTCAAACTTTAATTATTATATGAATGATTTAAAAAGAGTAAAATGTGCTTCGAATAATTCGCTTAATCAGTTAAAAAAATCAAAAGCGCTTCAGCACGTAAGTCCCCGCTCTAATACAACGCTTAATAAACCGTACCTTCGGATGATTCTGAATGCAGGAATAATAGCTGCACCTGCCTCAGTGCCATAGTATGCTATGCTTCACCAAGAGCCCATACATATAAAGCGTGATTTTCTATTAGTGCGCAGTGCGTACACATAAAAATTTCTTATGTTTGTTTGTTTTTGAACGCTCTACGTAGTGCAGCACCTAGTATCGCATGCACTGCGAGAATACAAGCAAGCAAATCAACATAATATTGAATATATTATAAATAATATTTATTATATACCATATAAAGATAGGTAGACATAGGTGCAGAAAATTATTGTCTCTCCTAATTTTGCTAGGGTGGTCAGTGCACACCCTGCACATATGGACCGCACGCCACTGGTGACAATACATGACTGCCTAAGTGAACATCTCCATAGAATTGGCATTTTTGACTCCCGTCTTTGTTCTTTATGTGACATTGTAGAACCTTTAAATAGAGGTCATCTGCTTCGATGCGGGTACTTAGCTGTTCTTCCGACTCCGAAACTACCCTGTATTGGAGAGCCAGAGAACGCCTGAGGCAATGACTTCGGTCAATGTTACTTTTGTTACTTGTACAGTTGTTCCACAATTGTTATTTTTATAATTGTAACATGCCTTGCCATTAGAAATAAAAATATACTTCTTATAAAAATTTTTTGTATGTTTACATCTAATTTTTCCTGATAGGAATTTAATAGTGTATGTCTGTACTCCAAATACACATACCTAATAAATCTTCTTTCGGCTGTATTATTTTCATAATTTTGTATAATTCGAATGGTAAATATTTATTATTTTAAAATGAGTTCATGATTAATACATAGTTGGTTTTAAAATAACATCGTTTTACTGTTATCGAAAGCTTTGAAAATGACATATAATATCATAAATTTTCAAAGTACAGGTATTTAGGAAGTATTTTTAATTTTTGAACAGCTACGTGGAAATAGCTTCTCATGACATTTTAATAGCAGCCATCTTTATTTTTGTTTTCACTGCTACACTGTATACGCTATGTCATGTACCAAATACTCTGTGATTGGTATGTCGCAAAAATGAAATAGATGGACAACTTAAGTCGGCCGTCGGTTGAATATGGAACCAAATTCACTTTCTTGGTGACTCCTGACGCCATTATGATGTTTATGTCACACGTGACTCTAGTCGGAGTGAATATGGTAGAGCCCAAGAGCCCATGGTAGCGCCCGTAAAGTCACACTTCATACGTGTTCCGGTTGGTTAGTTTGGAGCGCTGCGGTCTACAAACACAAAGGCTTGCGAGACTGGGACCTACTGCTTCAAGAGGTATCCTAATAGCTACAACATTCCATGACAGTAGTATAATTTGAATCCATAAAATTTGGTTCCAAAGAGTAACACTCTACCAATAGAATTGGAATCCATAAACTTCTACACCGAAGAGCAACGCTCTATCTATTCGGTCATCGTAAGGCATTGTGTTCCAGTTTCTAGAGTCCTAAACTCTCTTAAAGTTAAAAAATTAAGATGATCTGGTCCTCGAATAAAGACACCAATTTAATGGATATTTAGACATTTCAAATAGCCATCCAACAACTCAAAAAAGGGTAGGATGTTAAACATGACATTACCTCTCCCAACAACAACAAAAACAACAAAACCGAAGTTTAAAAAGGTATAGTCTGTAGCTAAACCTTTTTCGTTTGTGTATGTTGTTTCAGTCTGTTTTTTAAATTAAGTTTTCAATAAAATGAGTTTGAAATTTTAGTTTTGGTTTGGAACGCTACGGCCTACTATTTTTCTAATGAGGCCGGGTCTCACTGCTTAAAGTTGATTCCAAACTGCTACTAACATTCATACCGTAGAGATGTAAAAACCCGGAATTTTGAAGAAGTAGGAATGAACCCGAGAATTTCGGTGAATAAACCCGGAATTTCGGGAATTTTGGGAAGAAATCATTTTAACAACGTTTACATTAATTTTTTTCAACAGAGGCTATTTAAGAACCAGCATATTATTTCTAAGAGATTTTTTTTTTTTTTACTTTTGGCAATATATATATATATATATATATATATATATATATATATATATATAATATATATATATATATATATATATATATATATATATATATATATATATATATATATATATGTGGTAGCCTGGATGACATCGAACACCAGATTTGATGCGCGCTTAGAGCAAACGAACTTTTACTTCTATGGTATGGCAACAACCCTCCCGAGTGGAACGCCGAGATTGACAGACTTAAGCTGGACGGTACCGAGTGCAGACGGCACTACCGACTGATCGCCAAGACGGGCGCTTATGTTATGCCAGACGGGCACCGATGTCAACTCTCATTTTAATTGTCCCTAGACACCATATAATTTGTACATAAGTTGTAAATAGTTTTCATTAAATAAGTTAGTGTTTGTTAAGCTTTGGAGCATCTTTTCACCGTGGGAATAAACCTCCCACAATTTTGGGGGTTCGTCCTGGATCTGGATTTTCCGTGATATGATGTGGAATTTTGCTTGATATGGATGTTCCATGAAGTGGATTTTGCGTCTTGAAAGAAGACCGGCAGTTCTGTGAGTACAAAACATTTTGCTTTCGTTTTTGAATAAGTAAATAGAGATGGCATTTTTGTCGAGAGCACGTAAAATTGATTTGCTAACTTTAATTGATGAGCTAGGACTAGATGCTGCAGATGATGCTAAAGTCGCTGATTTAATTAAAATCATTACCGGTTCCAAAACTTATGATGAGAACTTTTGTAAAGATCGATTAGATATTATTACTGTTGAAAGACAAGAAAAAGAAAAATTAAGAAAAGAGGAAGCAGAAGCAAATCGTGAATTTGAACTCAAAAAACTTGAATTGGAGTTAAATACTAAAAAAATTAGCGATGTTTCGGTTTCGCCTCCCGGTTTTAAAAAAAAAAAAAAAAAAAAAACAGAATTTTTTTTAAACTAATGACACATTATGATATGTCCGGTGACATAAGTGATTATTTGAAATTATTTGAAAGGCAAATCAGTCGAATCGAAATTCCTAAATAAGATTGGGTTACGCATTTACTCCCGTTTCTTCCATTAGAAATTGTAAGCATTATTGCCCTTCATTATGCTCCTTCTGATAAGCTCAATTTATCAGTTAAAGACATTGACAGGCTACTAGATAAGGGACAAGAAGATTTGACGGTTGAGCAAAGAGGCGATTTGTCGAAAGTTTTTAAAAGATTCATAGATATTTTTAATACCAAACCTGGACATGCTAAAGTAGACGGTCATGCTATTCAAGTCACAGCAGACTGTTTCCCCAAGAAACTTAGACCTTATCGTGTTCCCATACGATTACAGGATGAAGTTTATCGACAAGTGAAAGAGTTCTTAGATGGGATCTTAATGAATCAAGTGACAGTGAATGGGCCCACTCAGTCGTGTGTGTGGCGAAAAAAGACGGTAGCGTCAGGCTATGTGTGAACTATAGACTTTTAAACAGTTTCACTATTCCTGATGCGAATCCATGAAAATAGCCAAAGAACTTTTGTTTGAGATAGGAAAAGCCAATTTCATAACAGTAATTGACTTTACGAAGGGTATTGGCAGATCCCTATGAAATGTGAAGATAAGGCTTTCACTGCATTCGTTACCCATTCGTTATCAATGGAAGGTAATGCCCTTTGGTTTGAAAAATGCCGGAAGCACGCTCCAGAAGTCAATGGACAAAGTATTTGCAAGACATAAAAAATACTGCCTTTCGTACATTGATGACGTCGCTATATTTTCAGATTATTGGACTGATCATCTTTTTCACCTCAATCAAGTTTTGCTTACATTAAGAGAAGCTGGCTTAGTGGCAAACCTTGAGAAATGTGATTTCGGCAGACGTCACGGGAAATTTCTAGGGCACATAATAGGTTCTGGAAAACATACTCCAGATCCCGAGAAAGTAGAGGTTATTCATAGTTTGGCCAGACCATCCACGAAAAGGGAAATCCGAAGTCTATTAGGTCTAGCCTCGTACTATAGAGACTACATACCTAACTTTTCCGAAAAAGTTTTGCCTCTGACAAATTTAACAAAGAAAAGCATCCCCAAAAACATTCCATGGGATGATGAATCAGAGAAATCCTTTCAACAGCTTAAGCGTGAGCTTACAAAAATGCCTTCCTTACATACACCAGACTTAGATAAACCATTTCAGTTATATACTGATGCCTCAGCTACAGCTATAGGAGCTTGTTTGGCACAGACTTCAGATAATGGCAAAGAAATGCCTATTGCCTTTTTCAGTAAAAAATTGACTCCTTGTCAAGCAAGATGGTCCACGATAGAAAGGGAAGCATTTTGTGTCTTAGAGGCATTAAAGAAATATGACACGTGGATTTTTGGGGCACAAGTACAAAATGTGTCGGACCATAACCCGCTGAATTATCTTACAAGCAGTGTGCCTCATGGTGCAAAACTTTCAAGATGGACTTTGGCTTTGCAGAGATACAATATGACTCTAACATATCGTAAAGGTTCCTGCCATGGAAATACCGATGCTTTATCGAGAATAGCAATTAGGAAGTAAATGTTTATTCTATATATAAACATTTTTTTATACTCAGTAAATATTTTGCGTGTGTAGATTTATAGTATAGATATCACAACTTAAATATTATTCACTTGTAGTTTATAGTTTACTTATGTTCTAATTGGGGAGCTACATATATAAGAGCTCCTCTGCCTGTGTCATTTGTATTTGTTTTTCCTTTTGCTTTGTTTGGTTTATCTCTTTGACAGGTTTGCAGAGCAGCATTGTCGCTAAGGCGACGAATATGCTTTCTTTGGAGGGACGTGTAAATATCAAAACCGGAAATGAAACAACGAATATGGATCAGCGGAGAAGAGAGAGGGGCAGTCGGTTGCGAAGCTGGAAAGGAGATGCTCCAGTGAGCTGTCGAACATTGAGATTTTCCGAGATGCGTAACTTGCGATACTGAATATTATATATATATGTGTGTTTTCCAATTTTCTTTGTGATTGTGCTGCATTATTATAAAATAAATATTCTGTGCAGCTGTACAATCGTCTCGTGATAAATAACCGCTATGATTAAATGGTATATGAAGATTTTATATCCTCTGAAATATATATAGAGAGATATTTTAAACTTCGTTCTCAAATGGAGAAGGCATTAATGTCTTCTGAAATTTACATTACTGAAAATTTAAGCAAAAAAATTTAAGGTTAAAGTGACAGAATTTGTAAAACTTTTTATAGTAAATTTTGGAATACCAGGGTGCTCTAGGGGTAAATATGTTCCTTTCGCAGTTCAGAGCAGCTCCAGTTGCAAACAGCCTCAAAGCGCTTCCACGACAAAAAGGAGGCAGATAAAACTATTTTTTTTTAATATCGATAAATGATCATGTTCAGAAAGATAATTGTTTGCTGTTACACCTTTTTCAATTGTGTTTTTTTTGTATCTGTTTGTTTATAATATTAAGGTTTTCAATAAAATTTGTTCAAAATATCAGTTTCTTCTCTAAATTTGAGGATAGCTGATAATTCATCGGGTGGATGACTTTTCATTTCTAAATCTTGAGCTCATGTTTTTCGATTGTTTCCCCTTATAAATAAAAGGAATGTTTAAATAAAACTATTTTGCGTAATTTTATACTATTAATTTTTTATTCACGGTAGGATTTGCTGGATTATCTTACTTTACCCTTTCAGCAGATCAGCACTCAGTTATGTTGATAACAACTCACTAACAAAAGATTATTTTATCACTGGTCACTGGTATTAATATTTGAATCACACATGCTGTGTTGTTGCGGTGAGGATTTCAAAATAAGAAGGAAAAAAATCGTTTTTAGGTTTCCAAAAATATTTTAAATTCATAAATCTAGTAAATTTATAAGAAATTATTATCTCAAATATTTCCTTAACTTATTCATTTCACGTCTCTTTAGTTAATTGTAATTTTACACAAAACGTAACAGTTGTTAGTAGACTAGCAGAAAACTGAAAGAAAACAGTTGAAATATTTTGTGTTTTTTTACTTATTTATTATATTTAAGTTGAGAAGTTTTAGGTATTTAAATAAAATATTGAATTAATCAATGTGTTCTTTATATTAGTTCTGTTTTTTCCTTGAAATTATGTGGAAATGTTAATCTGTATGGTATGTTATCATAAACATTGTTAAAAAAAAACAAATTAGTTTCGTTATTTTGTTTTTTAAATTTTTCGTGTAATTTAAATAGATTATTCAAATAATGTTACTTTCTCATGATATTAGACAATTATATCAATATTTCCTCAATTAGTGATGGTGCCTTCTATTTGTTTGCATTTAAATGAATCTGTGTTATTAAGAAAAGTATCCATAACAGTAGAAAACATCTTGTTTTTTGCAACATTGTTGATGTTTAGCACCACATATGACTTCCCTGTAAATAAAAGTTTAAATGTACATTTCTGTGAATGCATAGTTTAATTTAATTTTTAAAATTAGACTGAAACTTCTTTTTGATTTAATTGTAAGCAAAATGACTTGGCTGCTTAACTGTTGTAAATTGATTAGTACAAAAAACTTTATAGAAATCCTTGCTTATTTTTTAGTTATGTGAAATGTTTGTCTTCAGTTAAAAATTATTTAGTCTAAAATTTACATCTGTGCTTCCAAAGCTGTTAAAATGATGATTAAATAATGGAATACATTTTTATTCTGATACCTAATCATGATATAAACACAAAACTATTGTATTAACTAAAATTTAGAATTTTTTAAATAATTATATCTGAATTACTTTAGAGGAAAATTAGTTTGAATAGTGCTTGGAATTTTTCTTTTTGAGTTTTCATGTTTATTTTGTTTTTATTGCAGCTAAAGTTACCGTTGTTTATAGAGACAAATTGTTCTCATTAAAAATATCTTTCATCTTTTTTCTAATAAGTATTTTACTCATTACTTTTTAATATTTGTTATGGTACATACATAGCACATTTCCTAGTTGTAATGATAGTTGCTGCATTTAGTTATCCTGCTGCCATCTCCAAATTAAGGTTTTGCAGCTTTGACTTTTGATTTACACCTATACACCACCACTGAGTTCTGATTTATATTGTCAGTTTTGATTAATAGAATAATTTATATGTTTATAAGTAAATGCCAAATGTATATAATGCTTAATACCAGTAATTTCGCTCTGTCTCTCTCCCTCTGTATATATATATATATATATATATAGAGAGAGAGAGAGAGAGAGCAAAGTTGTATTGTGTTCATTCCAAGTTAATTGTATGAATTTGTGTATCTGTCAACACTCAAAATATTCTTCAATTTATTTTTTATCCATATTATTGATATAAAATTAGAAATAATTCTGTAAACTTGAACTTCAAGCTAATAACTATGAATATTCTTTGAATTCTATTTCAAATTTGAAAGATGAGCAGAAGATATTTTGAATTATTATATTGGTAATACACACAAGAAAAAAGCCCTTTTTTAAAAGCAATCAATAAATAACTCCTTTGCTGCTAGCTGTTGTTTAATGTGTTAAAAATTTGACAGTTAACTAGGATGTATAATTCTGTAATGAGTTTAATATTTACAATTTCTGTGGGTTTTTTTTTTTTCTTGTATAAAATCTGAAATTGATTGAATTAAAATGCCCATTCTATTTTTTTTTAGTTATTTTAACAGTGTTATTCAAATATAAAACTGTCATTGTGTAATCTAATCCATTACTTTGTTTAGAGTTAAGTATTTTCTTTGAAACAAAATTTATTCATTAATGTATCATACATAGGTTATATATAAATAAGAAGGAAATTTTGCAGAAATCTATGCCAAATATAGTTTAAATTTGCATATTTGAATGGATCTGAGTTCCTATGTCTAACTTAAAAAAAAGGAGGAAATTTAATTACAGTATTCTTTATTCAATATCCTCCCTCCCCCACACATGATTCCATAAAAAATTGAACTCTCATCTATTGAACTGTTTTAAATATTTCGTTACTTTACAAATGACTTATTGTCTTAAATGTTTAATGTTAAATGCATTTAAAAGCTTTAACGCCAGACATGCAAAATTCAAATTAGTTTGTTAAAATTAACTTGGATTTCTTATTTATAGACAAATAGAAAAATTAATGTCAATTGTTAAACCAAAACCTTCCTGTAAATCCTTTTGCAAAATGGTACTCAGTGTCAAGTAGTCAAATCTTAGCAAAAAACTATCCTTTTTCTGCTATAATGTAATTTAAATTTCTCTCACATTGTCCTTTATTACTTTTACTATGAATGGACTTGGCATTCTGCCAAAATCAGAACCAGGCAAATGGGGGCTAACTAAATGGCTTTATTATTCAGTATTATAGGTATTACAAAACAAGGCAACAATACTACATCTACAAGATATATTCATATTAATTTAGTGATAAGGCTTCATCATAGTAATTTCACAGAAATAGCTTTTAATATCCCAATACGATTTATCACAATGCTTCTTGTCTATTATTCAATTCTTTCTCATAAACCTTTCATATTTTGATTTTACAAAATCATTTCATTGTAGTTTGTTTGGTTTGGGAAAAACTCTTAAAATTTACTTATAATTTAATTTAGTTTTTAATGTGCTGTGATCTTTCTTGGACTATAGCTTAAGAAATGGTTTTCAGAGTTCGTGTTGAACTATCTCCAGCCTTAGTCGTAGGGATTCATTAAATGAGAAAAATGTGGGTCTTGAGGGAGGAAAAGTTCCTTAAATTTTAAGCAAATAACCATATTTATTTAAATAAAAATATAAGAAACATTACACATATCTGCAAATAAGAGAAGATTTATTTTATTTAAATCTATGCATGTAGAAAGTACATGCAGATTCTCTTTCTCCCTTTTTTTAAATTCAAAATGTTCTGTGTGCTCTGGAAAGAACCTTTTTGGCCTCTTTTAAATTTGACCTTCGTAATGAAATCATCACTAACTGTTTTAGTTTTTTTTTCTGTATATTTCTGGAACTACTTTTGATTATCTTTATACAAGAGAAGATTCTTTCTGAAAGCTTCCCTGGAAAAGAAAACTTCTTTCCTTTTCTTTGTATCTTTTTCAGTACACAATATACAAGATTATTTGAACTTGTGTTCATATGAAATTGTAAAATTTTCACTTTTTCTCCCTTAGAGATTTTAAGGTATATGGGAGCTGAAATTTTGTTTGACTATTACAAATTTTTCTGGACCATGGATACCCAAAATTTAGCCAAAGTTGCCTCCTGTTATTACAAATTTTCATAAAAGTCTGCTGTAGCAAGTAAATGGGAACCATTATGTTTTTGTATTTTCATTATTATTATTATTATTTTTAAAGTCAATTTTTTCAGTAGTGTCTCATAAATTGTAGAAATATATGCTGAATGTGATTTTTTTTCTTTCCCTTTCTCTTCCTTTATCTTTTAATGTAAGTCATCACTATCTATTTTACAAATACTTACCTCTTGTAGCCACTTACATACAGCCCGTCTATGCCTTATTTTTCGGCACACGGCATCTTAACTTAAGGGATTTACTGTTGAACCCCCACATCCCTTTCTTTTCCCTTTTCTCCATTTTACAGGCTTCCTGAATAGGACCTTGCTTCGTAAAACTTTAACCAACCAACCAACCTTTACCTTTTAACCTGCTGGGATGTGGTCAGAGGTTGCTGCTGTTCATAATACCAAAAGAAATAAAGGCTTCTTTAGAATACAGAAACTATATTTCAAAAGAATATTATAAATCTAATCTGTTTACATAACACAGAATATGAATGTACCTGCAAGTATATTAATAAGTTGTGACTTGGTTTTTTTAATATGTGTGGTAGTGTATGATAGCACCATCCACATAATCAGGACTAATGCTCTACTTTCTGGTGGATTGAGTTTTGGCTAATTGGTACTACTGTCAGTCAAGTGGAGTTTGAACATATTGTGTTCTTCTGGCAATCCACACTTACAAGTTGAACATTATCCATTAAAAACTGCTTCTAGTGTTCCAGAGCATGAAAAGAAACATAGGATGCTAAAAAATATAATTACAAATTTTATATAATAGGCTATGTAATCACCTATGTAATCTATCTTATGTAGTCATGTTTAAGACGCTTTACATTTTTCAAACAAATTTTTCATGCATTTATAAATTGCTTTTCAAAATGTATATAATTTATAAATATAGGATTTTTCATAACAAAAATTTAAATTGTAATTGCTTACTCTATTCCAGTTGTAGACAAACTATTTTCATATCAACTCCTTGGTAGAAAAAAATTGGTGCTATTTGTATTAGTAGTGTAATTTTATTTCATTATTTTACTACTATCTTTTATTTATTGAAGAAAAACTTACATTTTTTATTTCTCAAGTAAATTTTATTGAATTTGGTGACTTATAAAAATTTTGTCCCAACCTACAATTTGTTCACAACTGATCTATGCAACAATATCAATGATAAATGGGTATTAAGCATTTAATGTTTAAACGAGATAAGTGTCAGCAATTACCTTTAAAAATATTTCACTTAGGTATAATATTACATTGAAATCAAAATTTATGAGTCTATAATTTTTAAATAGAATATTAATAGAAAAATAGATAATAGAAATAAATAGAAAAGAATATAATAGAAAGAACATTTTTAAAAAGAATTATCCAGTTGCAGGAGTGAAAGAAAGTGCTTCTCTTGCAGTATCAGGGTAATAAACTTGGATGGATGACATCTGAAATTTTGATGGAGTGGTATGAGACTTTTGGGAAAGAATTTTGCTGTCATGCCACTAACATTGGTAACCTATATACCAAAATGTATCTGTTTTTAGATGATTGTTCATTACATCCAGATGCAGAAATTATGAAAAGGGAGAATGTATCTGTTGTCTATATACCACCCAAGTCTGCATCATTTATTTAGCCTCAAGATCAAGGCATAATCAAATCCTTAAAGTGCTTCTACTAAATGAAATACAGGCTTATCGGTCTCAACTCAGAAAAGACAGGGGCTGATGTTATGAATGGCTATAACATTAAAGATATGTTGTGGGTTGTTTCACAAGCTGGGGAAAATGTTCCACAGTCAGTTATGTGATATTGCTGGCCTTAACTTTTACCATCGTTAGTGCTTCATGATACAGATGAAGATATTACACCCAATTTTGCAGTCTATCAGATCTAAGAACAAGAGGCAAAAATTAACAAGTATGGGGTAAAATGCTAACAGTGTAAATAATTTACAAATAAATAAAATAATTAGAATGATAAGAATTGATTCAGCAATTGCTGGTAGTATATTATATCCCTATCATTTATCATTTTATTTGTGAATAATAAATTTCATCTGCATAAAGGATATGAGAAATGTTAAAAATCATATTCCAAATCTGAATTGCCACTGACAAAAAAAATATACTGATTGACAAATATATTAATCTCAATCAGCAGTGTTTTGAGGGTCTGAAAGAGTAGGATTATATTAGTGACAACCAATTGATGAATGTGCATATGCTAATTAGTCTACTGCAAAATGAAAAGCCGATATATTTAATCCAATGTAGTGACTGACTGTTTTCTAGAATTTCAATGTTATTTGCCTTTAAACCTTAGACCTATCTTAATTTGAATTATT
>CM063500.1:46856725-47031725 GCA_032207245.1 Pardosa pseudoannulata
CAGTAAACTCTGCTTTTTCAAATATCTCCTTGCTAATTGGAAAGAAATTCGCTTATTGGTGAGACTATCATCCCTTGAAATAATATTTTCATCTTCTGGAGGACTAATACTTTTCCCGATTGCCGATTGCTCCTTTAACGTAAGTTATCAGCCTATTAAAAATGGTAATCTGATCAGGAAAATATGGAAATTCACCAATCTAGAATATTCAGATTTATTTAAATTTTTTAATTTATTTTATTTATTTTTTGTAAAGCCAATTTACAATTTTCCATGCTTTACCACTGGGAAAAAATTAATTCAAAATGAGCCTGCACAAACTATGTCACAACAAGCACTGGTCGGATGCAGATCTTAATATAACTTTTCTATTATAGTTGCATACAAATGTGTCACAAGAATTTCTTGATGCAGACCCCACCCAGCCGCTCTCAGTTGAACTTGAAGTTCTGTATTTGTGAATCACCAAGGTTTTCCTCCTATCCATGTGTCTCTCTCTTTTATTTATTTCTTTTGTTTATCAGAATTCTTCAGTTATGGACAAAATAATGATTTCACTAAGGAGTCTAACTCTTATGTTTCATCTTCTTGCTGAAGGTGTTCATGTAAAATATCATTTTATAATGGTGGTTTTTAGGTATATCAATTGTTTCATAGTAATTGGAGAGACGAAACTGATATCAAAATAATTTTTAAAGGTCGGAGAAGCAATGCACAAAACTTCATCTATTTTTTGCTGTTCATTCTATCCTCTATATACACCTCTAAATCTTTAAACATCATTTGTATCTTCATCTGTAAGTACTATCTTTTGTCATGCAGTAGTGATGTTCATCTGCATCTTCCTACCTCGTGAATTATTATCCTCTGTAAACTAATCCATGTTCAGAACTCACCCAACATGTTGAAAGATAAAATTATCTTTACCACAAAGTACCATTCTTTCTGATCTTGACCCAAAAACCACTTGATATATCTCTTTACATTGAAGGAGAAGAGATGGCTCTCCTCTCCTGTTCCTTTTTTAGTGCTATTTCACGTGATTTTGTGAATGAAAAGTAAATATCCTACTGATATTGCTTGTAATCATGTGTAACAACTCTAAGCATCATGCTGTAAAGAATGCTTTTTTGTTAATAAATAAATTTGTACTGAAGCAGTAAAAACTTAGCAGTAAAAGCTTACAAGTAATTCTCCAGCTTTGGTTTTTGCTGCTAATACTTTGTTATAAACTTTTATATGATTATACTAATCAATTACACACAAATATATGTATATTGCATATACGAAACCAATAAACCCTATGAGCAATTATTGAATATTTGGCTATTCTGAATGCTATCAACCAATCATTCTAAATTATTTGGCAGACTCCTCAAAAAGTGAAGTTTATTTTTTAAATTGTTGTTTTAACTGCTACAAAAACATTATATCCTGTTTCAGATCATCATTTTGTCTGCTACAAAAATTCTTTCTCCTGCTCCAAATCAACATTTTGGCTGCTACTACAATGCTTTTTCCTGATACAAATTTTTAGTTTTGCTGCTCCAAAAACTGCTCCAAAATGCTTGAAGAGGCACAACATTTCTGATTATAGTCAATAATTATCGTCATCTCAAATATCTGTACTTATTTTGGTGTATTATAAAACATCGCAAAATTTGATTGGTCTCTAAAGAAACTATATATTTTTTAAATTAAAAATAAAAAAAGCTTTATTTTTAATTTTAGACTGTCCATTTTCTTACTTGATAATGCATGTAAGCACTTAGAAATTGCTAGTGGGTAAGGAGAGGGGATTATTTACTTGTAATAAAAACTAGTTTTAAGATGAAATTATAATGATGTGAACAAAGAAGTTGTTATGGACTATAATATATATGTAATTAAAATTTATATTATACAGAGTAATTAAAATTTATTATTCTATGTAATTTTATTGTGGGAAATTTTATACCTCATAAAATATGTTTTTTCATGGCAGCAATATAATAGTGCAGGATTGAATATCACCAATGTATGAATTTTTATACATGCATGAAAGATATGTATATGTGTGTATGTGACTACATATATTTATATTCTTTTGTGTATAAAATGTGTGTATATACACAGGACCTGGGATATTAGATATGTATAGTATTTATGCATACAGGCAGTCAATGAAATAAATACATTAAAATATGTTTACAGAAGCCTTGTTTTGAAAAAGAATTGTACTGAAAATATTTAGTAAGAAAATATGTTCTTTGAGTTCTTGTCATAAACTAGGGTTAGTTTTTAATGAAATCTTCAAGTATTTTTGTTGACGATAAAATGCTTAATAAATTAAATGATTAAAAAAATTTTTTTCTTGAAAAATTTCAGAAATGACAGTTAAAAAAAATCATATGGTAAAATATAAGTTATATAATTTCGATACCAAATTGTCTAATCTTTCTGTCACTTTAGATAGATTTATTAGCAATTGAAAAGAAATCATATAAAATTTAGAATTATTAGATATTATTGATGAACTGACAAAAGTAAAGCAAAAAAAAATGTAGTTTAGGAATCCGTTTGTTATTTTTTTTAATATGATATCCATTTTAATAAATGTAAAATAAATATTTAATGCATATATAATATATTTATTTATATATATTTTTCTGAACATAAAAGAAAGCATCATATAGGCATAATAGTAGCCTTCTATGCATTGAGTTAAGTTATGAATCTACTGGAAATCAGTACTGGTAAGGGACATTTAAATATTGGTAAAGGGTGGCGAAATACTATCGAGAATGCTGATGTCCCATATCCCAGCACCTCTTCTGTGTATATATATGTACAATTAGATGTGTAATTGTGTGCAAATAATATGTACGGAGTCTGCTTTCAGTTCTGTCAAACTTGTAATCTTTTACTTCCAAAGTGTTTGATAATTTCGTGTATAAACATTTCTTGTTTTTTGGGCAAAGATATGACAGCAAATTGACATAATTTTGATGGTATTTATTAGAATATTAAACTGTTTAATAAAATTTTAAGTCATTATCAAGTATTTTGTTTTAAACTTCAGTGCTTCTATTTATTAGCTTAAAAAAATAAGGATTGAATTTAATTGATCATAAATGTTTGTATGGGTATATTAAATCATATCATTCAAACCATAAAAAGGAATATTAGTAATTCTGAAGTTTTTCAGGTTATTGTTTTTAATTTTGTAAATAACATAATAATGCAGTTTTTTTTTGTCTTGACTAATGTTTTATATTTTTTAATTTAAATTTGTTTTTACTAAATAATTTTTGAGCGTTTGCAAATTAAATTTTTTATGTATATATACGTATATTTATTTATTTATAAATTTATATACACAATGGAACCTACTTAAAAGTTTTCCAAAGGACCAAGAGATTAAAACTTTGTCAACAGGGAACTTTAAACTGAAAATTTGAAAAATGCACTATGTGTACACATACACACACACACACACACACACACACATATATATATATATATATATATATATATATATATATATATATATATATATATATATATATATATATATAAAGGTATAGGGAAAAAATGCAATACTTATCTAAAAATGAGTTGTCATTTGACCACGCAATAAAAGGCTGCCTTGTGTCACAACATTGTGTTACCTAGTGGCAGTAAAAGGGAAGATATCAGTTAAGTATTTCACAGTGAGAGAGTTGCGTAAGAAAATTCTGTTTCCAACAAAGTGTGAATATGTCCAACCTCTCCAATGGGAAAAAAGGCATGATAATTGAAGCTCACCTTGCTGGAGCATTTGTATCCAGAAGAGCCTATCAAGGGTATGACAGCCTACACAAACCTGGGTAAGATGTCTTCTGTGAAGCACAGCAGTGAGCTAAAGTCAAAGTTAAAGGGTCATGATAGAAAGATGTCGAAGGGGATAATCGCTCAAAATCATAAGATTACACTGTCATAGATAACGTCTGAGATGAATACCCACCTTCTGAATCCTGTATCCATGAAAACGATTCAAAAAGAGTTGCATGCTGCAAACAATTAAGGCAGAGTAGCTATTCCAAAACTGTTAGTTTTGTCACAGAATGCTATGAAGAGACAGTGCTACAGTGGTGCCGAGACCACCTAAACTGGACATAATTGGAATTAGTCATGTGGTCTGATGAATCTACATTAGCATTACTCCAGACCACCATACATGTGTTCATCTGGCGACCACTGGCAGAAATATTTCTTGGTTAAATATTTTCTTATAATATTTCTTTTGTCCTTTATGTATGGATGGATAATAAACAAGCATCTGCTCAGTCCTGTCTACACCACCCATTGTTCTATTATAATCCATTATAACATTTGGTTTTGAAATAGTTTCTCTTTTTTGAACTTCAGTGTTGAATATGTCTATCATATATTGTGGAAAGCATACATACTTCTATTTTATCTTTCCATTTCATAGCTATCATTGAAATGCAATTATATAATTTTTCTTCAGTTTTGTTCCTTTTAATAATGGAGGTATACCTTTTCTGTTTGTTTCAACCATACCATATATATCAGTTTTATTTTCAATCAAAATCTGGGATAGTTCAGGAGATGTGTAAAAATTATTAGTAGTTAAGCAATAACCTTTGTTTAACAAAAGCTTTATTAAACTGAGAACAGATTTTGCTGATAAACCATGGTTTTCAATCTCCTTATCAAATAAAGTTTCCTTTCCTGTGTAAATTATTGATTTTCAAATACAGCCGGATGAAGATTCACACAACATGAAGAACTTAATATCAAATCTGGATATTTTGATGGTATATATTGCCTCCACGAAATGGCATTAAGGGTTCATCAACTGTGATGTTTTGTTTTAGAACATAAACAGTTAAAAATTATTCATTTATGTGCTCAAATACGGAATAAATATTTCTCAATTTTAAGCAGTTTATACCTACAGCTGTTGTGTTATTTTCAGGAAAATGCAAGAATTTCATAATCAGTGAAAATCGTCTTTCATTCACTATTCTGGAGAAAAAGGGTGTTTTCATTACAGAATTTTTAGTTCATAACCAACATTATCAGGGTTTTTGATTTATTCCTTGCAGTATAATTAAAGCCAAAAACGTTCATAATTCATTCTCACTTAAAGGCATCTATCTCTGTGCTCTAGAGTATTGTTTTAGAACAGTTTCATTTAAAATTTTTTCAGCATATGCTTTGGTTTCAAGCACTATTTCATTTATAATCTTACTATTAAATAATATATTAAAATATTCAAGGGATCCACAATATCGTACATACCTATCTTTATTCCTTGTTGTCCTATAAAAGGAAATATTGGTGGTGCTACTCTATGTCTTGAATCTAGGCGGCACCAGTCTTTAGCTGAATCTAATGGATTATCTTCTTCATTTTTCTTAGAAAAACTACTTTCTGTTCCAGTGTCAGATAAACTCTCAATTTAAAAAGACGTATCCATTATATTATAATTTTAGGCCTTCAGGTAACTGACTAAAAATCACTCTATAAAATCCAAGGGAGTGTAAAACAAATATGCAACACATGGGGTGAATAAATTTTCGATAGAACCCTTTTGATTGATATCCTCTTTTTAAGTGATTTCAAAAGAACTTAAGTACTTAAACAGTAACACTATGCATTTACTTATATTTAAAATAAAACCCATTTTGCTTGTTCAAAATATCTGTCAATGTCAAAGATTTTATGAAATAATTCCAAAACATGTATTCATTTCTCTAGAAAACTATCAATCCATTTCAAGGACACTGTCTGGAGTTCAGGGAATGAGTGAGTATGTGGGGGGAGGGGGGAAAAGCAAGAGCTCAAGAATAGAGTAGAACAGATGCCAAATAATCCCCAGTATATTGCACTGAAATGCGCCATGAGCACCTGAATAGTTTGATAACATGTAATCGGCCTGACAAATTTCAAACAGACCACTTGCATTGAGAGGGTATCAGCCATGCCTAAATAAGAATCAACATAACAAACTAGAAGGGATCGGCCAGTCCATTTTCATACTGGAATACAGGAATTCAGTGGGTTAAACTAGTAACTGTGAAGTCCAAAAATAAAAACTGATAACAAAAGAAAAAAAGGGGGAGGAGAAACTTTCCTTCAGTTTATACTCTTTAGAAACTTTTTTACAATTTTATAATGTACAAATCTATTTCTGTATATTTCCAGGCTTTATGGGCTAAATTAAATATTAAATTACTAAATTGAATGTGACTGGAAATGACATGGGAAAAGGTTCTTTTAGTGTAAAAATGTACACTTTTTTATAAATTCATGAGTGAGAAGTTTCTGGTTGCTTACAGCCATAGGAGTTGTATGGAGGAGGGGTTAGTTTTAATTGGGAAAACTGTTATTTTCCTTTGTATGTTTTTCGGCTTGCAGGTGGGTTTTATACTAATGCTTTGAAGTCCTTGATTTATTTATTGCTCAGTTTCATAGATTGTGTTTACCTGGATGTGTCCTTCTGTGAATTTTGTTTGATATGGATAGAAAACCCCTTATTCTTTTGATCAAAAATTAAGCATCATTGTATGGTTGAATAGTAGGTTTGGAGGCAAACATTTTTAAGTGAAGTGTTTAAGAGCAAAACTTATTAAAATAAAATTTTACAACTACCAATAATATATGAGAAAATCAAAAAACATAAAATTAAGACATCATAAGCAGGAAAACTTAAGTGGGTTCCATTGTATGGGAATTATTGCAATTTAAATGTTTTGTATTTCTATAATGTTTTTGTGGGATGCTTTATGTTCTTCAAAGTAACACTATAAATAAATGTGTACATTTTAATTTTAATCATATTATTTAATTATTAACATTTTTTATTAACTTTAATATCACTAACATTTTTTCAAATAAATCACATGCCTAATAATACAATATAGGAATAAAATAATCTTGCATATGTTTTTGAACATGAAATTTCTCTCAGAATATGAATCTTCTTTTTTAGTAGTAATTAAAGTAGTTTTTTTTTAATATTTTAAAACTAATATGTTCAATAAATCCAAAGTATGATAAATAATTTACTATCTTTTAAATACGAAGTTGAAAGTTATAAAAATATTGGAATTATATCACCTAGTTATAAATAAAATATATTAATTTTCATTTTGGTTGCATAAAATTGATTGCCATTGCATTTGGATATTTTGTTGCATTATTTTAATACTTTGTTTAGAACTGTATAGGATTTTTATAATTAGATAGAATTTTTATATTATAGGTGCTTATGTCTCCCAAACTGTACATACTAATAGTCCAAGAGCATCTACTGTACATACTTGCCCACATTGTTCATATTCCTCAGCTGCTATAGGACATTTCAAGAGACACATGCTTATTCATAGTGGTGAACGTCCATATGTGTGTTATGTATGTGATTATCGCTGCAACCAAAAAGAAAATCTAAAGCGTCACTTAAGGCTCAAACATTCTTGGGTGTCTCCCAGTCAAAACTGTCTTTTATAACAGTTTTTGTTGTTGAAATGTTAAGAACTAAAGTTTACGAGTTTGTAATTTTGATAATCTATTGTAATTTAAAACAATGTATATGCATTTCCATTTGGCAGTTTTATAAAATTAAAATATAGTTGACAGTTTACAGTATTTATTGGCTGGAATTATTACTCTAGAGCTAACTCTATAAATAAAAATGTACCCGTTTTACTATTCAAAAAGGTTGCACATGGATGAATGGAAGAAATTAACAATTTGTTCTAAAGAAAACAGTCTTTTCTTTTAGTGTTTATTTATTTACTAAAATTTGAAAAAAATGCTAAATATTACTACTAAGAAAAAAATAATTTTAAAAATAACATTTAGTCATAGTTTAAAAGAAAAGCATACTTGTATTTGTTTTAGAAATATTTTTTAAGTAATGAAATGGAATAAATTGTCATTGTTTTCAGTAGTCCTGTGCAACTTGAAATATTTGTTTTAGACTTGCGACTGGATTTAAAAAATTAGATCTTAACCCTTTCCCTGGCGGCAGGGAGTATTTAAATCCTATCTTGGTTTGGTTTGGTTTGGAGTGCTACGGTCTACTTTTTTGCAACACGAGGGCTAAAAATCCTACCTTGGTCTGGCAGGCAATTTAACAATTAAATGGCTGAAAAGCATGCATTAAAATAAAAAATTCCAAGCGTGAAAACACGCTTTTGCCAGGAAAGATTTGGATTTGTCTCAGCGTGTTATTATGCCTATGCCAGGGAAAGAGTTAACGTTTTACTCTTTTCTACATCCTTTGTTAACCCAAATATTTATGTATTAATTTTGCGTAACTTATTCAATTAGTTATATTTTCTGTTTATTTGTGTAAACTAGCATTTATTCATGCAAGTTGTATTGTACTAAGAAAAAAATACTAATAAATAATTTTTGAAAATTTAGCTACTTAATAGAAATGTTAGCTGCAAAAGTGAATTGGGTTCTGCTCATAATGTTTCTAGGGTTAAAATTCACCAGTAAAGGTAAAAATTTAATAGGAATTTTACACACACACACTCAAAATAAATAAATAATTAAATGAATAAAAATCCTGTAACAATTTAGCAATCAATAAGACATATAACCATTTTGGTACTGACTATTTAAAGTATGAATTCTTTTAATTTTAGCCTTGTGTAAAACAAAATTAGGAGACTAAAACAATGAGGAACTAGTATTTGTACTTTGTTGAAAAAAGGTATGAAAATTAGAAAATATATATTTTTAATTGTTGAAACATAATTGTCTACAGGAGGCATTAGGTATGTTTCTAAAATTTTTCGTAGTTTTGAGATTAAAGCTAGAGATATACTATTTTATTCTTATGCTAATTATATATATTTTTATAATACAACAAAATTATATTCCAGTGCATACTATGTATACATATTTAAAATTTCATGTTACTATAATAATCATGAAAATTTTCTTTTCCTTTCTTAACATTTGTTTCCTATTAATAAATATTTCAATTTGTCTTAGATGTTTTTTGCAAGCGATAAGTGTTTGAGAAAGTTACAAAATTAAAGTTAAAGATTGGAGGAAGTATGTTTGCATTATTTAATCAGTTCATAGTTATCAGTGACATATTTTACTGAAAAGTTTTTGTCAATTTATATTTATTCTCAATTTTTAAGCTATGTGTTTTTATCTGAAAAGAGAAATAAAATATTACTATTTGGGTCAAGGCCGTAGGCAAGGGGAGGGATTTGGTGGACTGGTCCCCCTCTTAAGACTATTTCGTAGAAAGGAAATGTGTGTAGGTGTTTCATCTGCCTAACTGTACATAGATAATAGTACGCTTAGAACAATGACATTGAATTAAGAAATAGGTGTAAATTGGATTTGACATGTAAGAACAGACTGACTAGCCCTTTTTGGCATCTCGTCAGAATATTATTGCACATTCGAAGAAATTGTGAAAATATTTTGGCCAAAATTTCAAATAGAGCATATTTTATAATATTCAAGAAAAAATTTGACTGAATGCTATTTTGATTTTCTTTCAAAATTACTCTTTTTCTTTAGTTATACGTCTGCTCTAAAACTTAGAATTTAATACTGTGTATAGTTTATATATTTTCAATGCTAATTTTACTATTAAATTCATTATGTAGTTACTACGTGACTCATTTAAGGCTATAAATTTGTTCATTATATCATTTTAAAATTATTTTGATATTTTAAAATTACATTGTATTATGATACTCATTAGGACTATATGTACATAAGAAAACCTGTAGTCTTATTGAAGTTCTACTTCATAAAAAAAAAGTCCCCCTCCAAACATAATTTCTGGCTACGGCCCTGATTTGAGTATTTAAAAGATTAATTTTTAACATGCATTTATATTTGAAACATGCAGTTATTTACTATATAGGTTGTTGTTTTATTCCTTGCTGTCTTTTGATTGGAAGAAATTTTGCTGGAAGTTCATTACTTGTAAATCTTCAGATGTTCAAGGGGACCTCAGAAGTAATTGGAATAAAATATAATTATTAATTTTTGATAAATTATTAGCACCATTGTATAAGAGGAAATTCATGTTTTATCTGTCCTTTTCTTTGTTATTTGTCATATAGAAGAAGCATGAATGTATTTTTATATTTTATCTGTTTGTTTTGAAAAGAGTTCATAAAGAAGCTATTTCTCTTCAGGAATAAAATTTCAGTAGTGACTTAATAGCTCACTATAAATATTTCTGAATGTTTTAATCCAATAACAAATAATAAATTATCTTTCATTGTTTATTTTATCTATATTGTACTAAAAAATTAAAGCCAAAGAAATCTTACAGAAAAATCTTTTATCAAGTATTTTTGTAAGTTGAGAAAATATCTGCATCTTTTGTAGTTTATTAAAATTTTTATGTGTTTTTTTGAATTATATTTTATTGGCACAGTAAACAATGCAAAGAGAAAAATTTGTTGATTTTTTTATGTGTGTGTAAATGCATTAGGGTATGCATGGAAGTATGTTAGTGCAATGCAAAACGATAATTATTGTTCAATAGTATTTTTAAAATATCTATCAGAGCACAAATATTTGATTGTGCCCTGGGCATTAAAATATTTTAATGAAGATCAAAGTAATTGGTTTCTTGGAGCACCTGACGATGAGAAAACTGTACTGCTTATACTTCGTAACATATGGATGATTGAAAACATAATTTAGACAACTATAAAAAAGGATTGTCAGACAAAAATTAGAGTATGGGGATACAAACACTGGTTTAGATTGACCGTTGGAGGACCAAGGCAAAAAACCATTTCCAACTTCAAGGCTGGGATGAAATTAAAGTTTAATACATTGACACCGACAATAGGGTTTCAAAAGCATGTTGAATTGGTTTTAAAATGTGAACAAAAAACTCATATCTACCAACGTGTTATGAATTAATTTAAGATAGAATTAAATATAAAAATACAAAATAAAATTTAGAAGAACAAAAATTTTTTAACTTACAATTAGAATATAATTGCAAAAACATTTTTAACATATTTTAAATTATAAAAATTAATAACATGCTGCACAACACCAGAGCAACTCATAAGGTGGAAGTCAAAAGTTTTTTAAAAGGAATAAAAAGGTGGGGTTAAAGCTTCATTAGCTAAGAAATAGGAATTACAATAATGAAAAAAAAAAACTGAAATAAGTCAAATTAAATTAAAGATAAGTAAAAGAATTTTAGAAGACAATGGCAAATTATACAATATACAAAAACATTCATTCACCAGAGCTTCTGAAATGTTAAAACCTAGAAAATTATTCTGATTGGATAAGACAGCACACGCACATATATATGCACACATATGTACTTAATTTAGATATATTAAAAAAAAAAAAAAAAAGAAATTATCAGTATTTTTTGTCTCTGTGTATGTCTATCTGTATATGTGTGTGTATATTATAATATTGATGTCAAACTTTTATGTTGTGCTTTAGTTTGTTTTGCTTTTAAGACAGATTTCACCTATAAGAGAAGGACTAATATTTAAGTTAAACCTTCCTTATTTTAGGTGATAAAGGTAGTAAAGCATTACATTCTAAATCCAAGTCAAAACCAATATTCCATTCCTGTTCTCATTGTTCGTATACCACTCCTTCAACAAGCCATCTTAGAAGACACATGATGATTCACAGTGGAGAGCGTCCCTTTGCTTGCTCTATATGTTTGTTTCAGTGCAATCAAAAAGAAAATTTAAAAGCACACATCTTACGTAAACATGGTTTAACTTTGTAAATCTCATGTGAACTACCTACATGTAATTATATGTAATATTTGAATTTTGTTTACATAATTTCAGTATATTTATCATAAGAGAATTTGTGGTATATATCATCAGTTTACATGAAATTTTTTTATAAATATATTAAAGTAATTTATAGTGCAATTAAATTTTATTACTGAAAGTTTTAATGTATTTAAAATTTAGTTTATATATAACTTTAAATGTTTGCTTAAATATATTGTTAATTTGCCCATAATTATCCATTATGTATTAGCTGTAATTTGTTTATTCAAAAAATTTTTTAAACTGGTGAACTGAAAATCTAAACTTTCTCAGTAGTCTTTTTAATTAGGCTCTCTTTTCTCTCATAGTTCACAACTAAACTTGTTTTTCATTCTTTTACCTTTTCTGTGAAAACTTTTAAAAGAGTCAGTTAGATAATCCCAAAAGGGTAAAAAGGAAGTATTAAAGAATTCTGTTGTTATAAGAAAGTTTTTATATTCATTCATACGTTGCAGATTAATATAGAGTAGGGGTTGTCACTGTATATATTGTATCTACTTTTTCTCTTTAAAATGTCTTATAAGTTTACTTGAGCTATTGGATGTAGGTATATACAGGGATTGTACTTGTATTTCAATTGCTGAAATTATTGACAAGATATATATATATATATATATATATATATATATATACATACACAGTAGAACCTCTTTTTAACGACCCCACGATACAACGATCCCTTCGTTAGAACGACCATCTTAAAAAGTCCCAATTATTTTACCATAGGAATAATGTTAATTTTGAATCATTATAACGACCCCAAGCATATTAATTTTCATTAGAATGACCGCCAATTTTAGTCCCCAGAACTCATGAGCAAGTGGGCTATTTCAAAATTATTGCACTGTGGTGTAACTTCAAGAAACCTGTACTCCTCTCTTTGTGTTTGCTTAAAGGAAGGGAGGGGGCATGACAAGAAGGGGAGAACTAAATCTTTAATTATCTTTTGATGAGTTTGTTGTGATAGACGAAACTTTACAGTACTGTGGAGAAAATTTGAATGAGGACAATTTTATTGCCCGTATTACCGGAAATGAAGAAATCTGCGATTCTGACAATGGAGAAGAAATCGTCCAAGCTTTTGAAAAAGTGAATGAAAAAGAAGCCTTCAATGCAATCAATGCCTTGTGTCAATATTTTGAAGAACAATTTAATTCTGAAGATTTCCTTCAAAATCTAACAGATATGAAATCAGTGATAATGAAAAATTCCCAAATGAACTTGAAACAAGTGTCAATCAAAGACTTTTTTTCAAAAATTCAGTAATGGAAATACCAATAAATTCACTTGTTCTCTAGGTATCTACTGTTTTTGCTTAATTTTTTTATTATATTTTCAATTCATTACAACGACCATATGATGTTGGTCCCACAGGGGGTCGTTATACTCAGGTTCTACTGTATATATATATATGTCATGAAATATCCTGAAATTTGGTAACTTATCCTGAAAATCTAATATTTTGATTTTTACCTATTCAGATAGATTTGTCTTGTTTCATCCGAGCAGCAAGAAGCATGCTACTGATTATTAATGAGACAAACAAAAAAGTAAAAGATGGATTAAATAACAAGGACTTTAATTGAAGTTGTTCAAATGATGTTGGATCCAGTAAATAATATTCTTAAAAATATCTGCTGAGAAATTAAATATTTATAAGGCAGGACATTTCCACTTTCCAGAAAAAACGTTTCCAAACTTTAAGAAACTTTATTAATTTGTTGATGGTATTTAACTTAGTAATATTAAAATTTTTTCAGTAATGATTTTGAGTTCTTCCATCTTTTTTATTTTTTTCCCTAAAATGTTAACAATATCTTTTTAAACATCGATTGTACTATGTGAAATGGCTTATTCATCAAGAATGTTATTAAAAAAAAATTTTAAGTTTGTAATTTGTCATTTTTTAGTTTCTTTTAATGAAATATTTCTTATGCTATAAAGAATTTATTTTCTAAGAAGTTCTTAATTTCTGCTAATCATTTGTGTTTAATATTTTGCTATTTTTCTATTAAAATAATTAATCTGTTCATTTGTAACTTATTTAGTTTTTACTTCTAATTAACTGTTACATAGTTTAGTATTTTCAAAACAATTTAAGATGCAAATGCATTTGTGTAAAGTTGTTGTAGAGAGGATTTATAACTTAAATTATGTCCTGAAATCATCCTGAATTTTTTTTAAGGAGTATGTTCTGAAATTTTATTTTATGTTATTTTATTTTTGGCCAGCACTAACCCTTTGTGTAGTAATGGGGTACAAATGTAGCTCTTGAGCACATCTAAGATTGAAATTGTGATCTAAATAAGAAAATTGACAATTTAATTCAAAACATTAAGAGAAGGTATGTTCATTGTGCACAAACATATTACAAAAAGGAAAACTCAATGTATTCACCATGGATAAATAGTTATTGAATAATACTAAAAAAAATAAGTTAACCAAACAATTGTACTGAATTACTAAGTTAAATGTTTGTTTCTATAAGTCATGACTGCATTGCATTCATACATTGACATAATCTATTAGTTTGCCTGTAATCACCCTGATATAGAGTATGAGTCTGTATGGAATAATCATGCTTAGTTTGTCTCAAATAAGTTAAGTGAAGAAATGCATTGACATAAAGTAACTGTAGGTATTAAGGGTGAAGTTACAATGGATTTCAATGGGATCTGAACTTAAACTTGATTCTCACTGAACTTGAATTTATACACAAACTCAAACAGAAGTATTACTTTTTAGATTACTACCCTGCTTTTATTTTATCAATGAATTTCTACATTATATATGATATTATGTTTTTATTTTTTTAAGTTACGATATTTTAATCTGTGAAGATTTATACTTGTTATCATCAAAAACTACTAAATTTACTGTTAACATTTTCCACTTCAGTTTTTAATTCTTATGTTGAAATAAGTACAATATATCCATCTATATATTTTTGTTACTTATGTCCAGTTTTTGTTCAAGAATAATTCGTTGATGAATGATCAAAATTATGTCTAAATTTTCATAATTAGATTTGTTATTAGTCACTAAACCACAGGTGATAAACCTATTACCCATGCATTGACTCACACAGCTTTTTTAAATGATCTATGAGTTGACTTTTGTAAACTTATTTTTTGATTATAAAGCAGAGAAGAGACATTCAAAAATTAAAGTATATAGATATGCTTACTTGAAAAATTAAAGGTGCTGTTGAATTTATTTAAAATAAAGTATATGTTGTAATTCATAGTATATCTATGTTGATTAATATCAAAATTTGATATCCCTCATGGATATCAATTTTTTATATTGACCTTTATCTTTTGCTCTTCACTAGCAGAAGTAAATATTGTAAAATTAAAAGTTTTTAGAGGAAATTTTAAAATTGAAAAAAAAAAAAAAAAAAACTAATGGGAGCCTAATTTTTATTATATTTCATACTAGAACAACATACTACAACATTGCTAAAAACTAGAATTATTATTTTTATTGATTGTATGATTTTTTTTCTCTTTGTAAGCTTATGTTTTCATCAAATTAATATTACCTGTTTAATATATTTGTTTCATTTCAGTGACTGAATAGCATTTTAACCCATGAATTCTAGTTCATTTAAAAAATTTTTTGATAATGAATGAATGTAAAAATAATTTAATTTCAGACTTTAATTCATTATCTACATTTAGACCAGTTTATTAAGCATTATCTAGATATAGTTTTAGATATGCAAAGATGCATATGTCTTTGTAATATGACACTAATGATAAATGAAAAACAGCAAATTAGGTAAGTTTTTTTCGGTAACTTACAAGTCAGAGGTACAACAGTATTTCTTTCTCAAACATTGAAAACATTTTCTGGCTATTATAGAAATTTCAGTATAAGAAAACAATGCTATCAAGCCTCATATTATAATAATAGGAGGAATAAAGGGCAATAACTGTGCAAATGGAAGCTTGATATTAAATTTAAACATACTTTTAAAAAATTATTGTAATTTTTCTTTTCATAAAATTTTTAAACAGTTTTATACTACATTAAACTCAATTTGTTTACAAGACTGAAATATGTAGAACTTTCCTATAAATAGTAATTTTGTTAAAACCTGAATTTTTTATGATACACAGCCTACGACCAGTGGTCACCGAGTAAGCCAAATGATAATTTTAAGTGACTCAAAGTATAATATACAAAAGGAAACATGTTAAGTCCTATTTTAGATAAAAATAGGAGTAGCTTAACTACCATTAATTCAGATGCTTGTATTTGTCTTAAGATCACTGATTATAAGATGTAAGACATATAAGTTTTATATTTGTTAGAATTATAATTTTGTATTTTTATGTTGGTTTCTCTTGTTTATTATGTTTTGTTAGGTTTATGATTTTTATTATTTTAAAATGAAAATACTACTGACCCAAAACTCTTCTTCATACTCACATTTTGGTTGATTGTGACTTGCCAAAATAGCTTACTGTCACATAGTTTTGGATATTTGGATGTGTATACACTCAAGAATAAATTATCACAGGAAACTTAGACTACTACTAATGACAGTACCCTGGGCTGCCATCAGTTTTTTGCTTCAGGACGGTAAACCTTGATTTGTTAGAGATTTGTTGTGAAACAAAAATTGGGAAAGTATGGTAATATTAATCCATTCTCAGAAATAATATATTTTAATTCTAATAATTTTGTTTATCAACTAGCGGTATGAAAGTTTATAAAAAATATTCTATGTGTATGTATTTATAGATTAAAGTTATGGATGAAACAGTTATGTAAAATTTGTATGCAGTTTATTTCATGTAATAAAATAATTCAAGATATGCCATAGCATATTGTTCATTTTTTATTTTGTAATAAAGTTCTTTACTTATATAACAACTAAAAAAGTCCTGTTCATAGTTGATTAATTGTATAAGTGAAATTAGATTAATTATTAATGTATTAGGAAAAGGTATTGAAATTCTCTTGATCTCTTTACAGCAAATGTATTCTGCTTCATGATTTGTGTCTATGATTCATCTTGTAAACAGTTGTGAATGTTCTTCATTTTATACCTCCAATTTTAAGTAGAGGCTTTATAAGTTTGATATAAGGGTCAAGTTGATAATATTATATAAACTAAAACATTTCTAATTTAAATTAAACTTTTTTTTATTTGCATAAGTTGAAAAGTTTTCCATTCTTCAGTGTACTTACTAAAATTTTTACCCCATGAGTTCTTAAAATGTTAACACTCTCTAGCAAAAATATATATTTTCTTTATTTAAAAGTAATCAAAAGTCAAATAAGTTCTTTGTTTTATACCATATGTAATAAAATCGTAATTCTGATTCAACAGTTCATTGAATCCTTTATAAAGTTTTGTACTACTACATGATAATATTAGCAGCAAGAGACGTATAGTTCAGAATTAATTTGCATTTCTAAAAATCTCTTAGTATGATGGAGCAATGTTGTGAATAAAAGATTGTGTTAGGTGTCTTTAGGCCACATTCAATTTGTTTTAAGAAATTCATTTTGTTTTAAGAAATTCATTAACTTCAAAATTTAGAAATTTTAAAATGAGCTCCAGTACTTAATGATGCTAATTTATCTTTCATAATACGGCTATTTTTATGCTTTTGAGTCACATAAAAATAATTTGACTTATTAATTTAAGCTCTTTTATATTTACAAGCATTTTCATAAACAATATATTATATAAACAATAGATTGGATTATAATTTTTACATTAGTGTGAATCCTTTCCCCTTAATGATAAAAAACAGATTAACCTAATTTCGGGACTATATTTATTTAATTTTATGCATTAAGTATGTCTTTCTATTTAAATATAAATTATAAATATTCATTAAATAGTAAACAGTATTAAAAAAAGATTTTAATGATTCATTTGTTTCTGTAGTTTTTATCTATAATATTTAGTTTCACAGATAAAATTAAATAATTCTCTTGCATTAATCCAATTTTTGTGGCTTTTGCTTACTTTTAGTTATGAATGAATTGTTTTAAGGCATTATTTATGAAATTTTCATGTCATTAATAAAAAATATATTGTACTTTTATTGATGCTTTATTCTCTTTTATAGTGTCTCATAAAATAATTTTTTTAAATCTATACTACTTAATTTCTTTGTGCTTGTCCAATACATGAATTTCTTTCTTCATTTTGGCATATTTGCTGTTTGATTATTCAGAGATGATGGTATATTCCTTTGATTGGCTTTAAAACTAATTGATACTGTTGAAAAATTGTTGCTAAGTTGTTAGAGTAAAGACATGTAGTTTGTTTCTTTGTGTATGACTAAATGTTATGTAATTTCTCTTGCTTTTTAGGAATTTGATTTTACACACCTATTTAAACTTATGCTTTACTTAAAATCATTTGTGATTTAAAATGCCTTTAAAAACTATGCTGGTGTCCAAGGTGGTTAAGCATAAATGATAATTATGTGAGTACTTAAGAAAGTAAGTTAAAATGGTGGGAAACATGGTTTGAAAGCGTAATATAGTTATAACAGAAGGAAATAATTCAAAAGAAGGATATTATTCACCTTTATAATGATAAAGTTTGAAAGAAAAATACATAGATGAATAGTTTATACTTTAGTTAAAGAAGTTAGAATAAAAAGTAATTTTCAAGTTTAACTTTGCTCGTCTCTGGCAGCAATGTATGGAGCACAAGGATTTCTCATATGAGGTTGTAGACAAGTTGAGTCCTCAAAGAGTTCCAAGGATTATGGAGAGTTTGTTTCAGTTCTGGAACAGAGTTTGGTGAATGCAGAAGAACTGCCAGTTGTCTTTCATACATGCTCAATAAGACTAAGATCAGGAGAGTAAGTGGGCCTCTGCATGTGATAGATATTTTCAGTCAGCCATGAGGACCATAATCATCTTTAAATATTAATCCAGAACTGACAGTACTTCAAAACAAGTGACAATAAAGCTCAAGTTCTTTGTCTCTGTACCTTGTAGAAGTAGTAGATCCTGGCTCAAAGAATTAGAAGTCTGTGGGGCCATTCGGTATAATGCCTGCTTACATTATGACTCACCTTGAAAACTTATGTTTAGACATGATGTTTCCTGGATGAAAATATTTGTATGTTATCTCCATATTGTTATACATCAAGATTCTATTTTCATATTAAAGAGGGACTTGTTACTGAGCATCACATTGGCTCACGGTGTCAAACTCCAGTTTAAACTAGCATGTTTATGTTCAAGCATGAAGGGAATTTAAATTGCTGGTTGTCTGGGATAGAGATCAATACAACTGAGTTTGCTGTAAACTGTTTGTTTTGAAAATTGCACTCCTGTGGCAACTGTAAGCACTGAACCCAGTTATCTGGCCCAACTGTGTCTCTGGCATCGCACAGTTATTACCAAATATTGGTCTTGCCAAACTGTAGTTAATCTTGTATCAATTGATGGGTAACATCTCCCATACTTTGAAACTTCTGCTTCAGTCTCAAAATCAAACACTGAAGCACATCCAGACTTCAGGACACTTCATCTTAAGATTTCTAAATTCTAGCATTCCAGTAATTTTTCCTTTCAGAAACATGCCCAGTTGGCATCTTTGCACCATCATTTGTCCTTTTTGATCGTTTAACTCAGCATTTAGCATAACAGTTGTACAAAACTGGCTCCTGAACCCTTAAGCTGAGTAAGTCTATTTTTCAATCACTCTGATGTGTACATGTTGACATTGACTGCAAAATTTTGCATATGCACAATGTTTCACTTTCAATTAATAATTCTCCATAATTTTGAGTGATTTTAATAATATTTACTCACATCTTTTTAATAATGCCTAACTTTTGGACACCAGTATATGTATAAGAATTTTTATTAGTATATATAGCACATATAAGTATTTTTGTAATAAAGTCTCTTATGTATTTTATGTTTGTAAATTTCACAAACCATTATATGTGTATCATTTTTAAGTGATAATCCACCTAAAATTGTTATTTTTTTTAGATTTTGTAAAATACTTTCAAATTTACTTGCTTCTGTTTCTGTTTAATACTTTCTAAACTTATACTATAGGTATGCCCTTTCCAATAAAAAAATTAAAATTGTTTATGGTTTTATATTTAGTAATTTTATTTATGAAATTGTGTCACACGTCTGCATTTTAAAATACTAAAACATTTAGTCTTTGGAACTTCACTTTCTTTTTCATTCAATTATTTATTTTTAAAGGAAAATCTTGTGACAGAATTCTGATACTCTTATTTTATAGCTAAAATGCTTAAAAATCATCAATAAAGGTAAAAGTACAGCCATATAACAGAATGTCTGCTATGTGTGGGACACACATAGCAGACATTTGATTAATATTAACCAGACATAATTTCTATTGCAATCTCTCATTTTGTGTAATGCCGTCAGTGGTGGTGCATCTCCCACAAGTGGGGATTATTTTTTCAAATTACAAGCACTGTATTTTTTCACATTATAATTCCTCTGCCCTTTTTTATGATCTTGGTATTTTATTAACTATCATTTTTTCCATTCCAAACATCTCCACTGGGAGTTTGTCCCCCCCCCTCTTTTTTTTATGTGTAACATAATAGTCTTGTACTTTTATATTTATGGGAAATTTTTAAGTGTTTGTAGTTTAAGAAAATGTTGTATCACAATTCTTAACTCTGATGTTTCATTTCATAAGTGAGATATGTAAATCTTATAAAATTTCATGCAAAATATGAGTAGCAATTATGTTATATTTTTGTCATTTAAATCATATCTGTTCCAATTAATATGCTGAGGTTCAGAAATTTTGTGCTTATTATGTATATCTATATGATATTTGATGTTATCAAAATGTTTTTGATTTTATGTATATTTCAATTTAAGTTCATATATACTACTAATACTTTCTTTGCTTTGTAGGTAATGGACATCTAATTAAATTTGTACATAAACTGAAAGGAAAATCTTCTCTACATTTTTGTCCTTATTGTAACTACAGTTCACCATTTAGTAGTCATGTAAAACGCCATTTACTAATTCATAGTGGAGAGCGACCATTTGTTTGTGGTATTTGTGATTATCAGTGTAATCAAAAAGACAACCTGAAAACTCATTTGAAGCGTAAGCATAATATAACAATGTGAATGTTAACTCTGCTTTTCAAAGGTTAAAAGAGTTGCTTTAATTACTACATATAAAATATCTATTGCCTTCGTTGTAAAATGTTTAAACTAGAAAATTGATCTAGTAAAAAGCTTGCTTAAAAATTTTGTAATAAAGGATTTAAAATAATATACGTAATTTTACTAAATTGGAGGCTGAGAAATTTTATATAGAAACATTCCATTTTCAGTATTTTAATGAATTTTTATTTATTTTGATAAATGCATTAAGTATTGCCTTTAAAATACAATCCGTGTTCAGTTGAGTTTTTCCACTTTCTTTTCCCCTGTCTTTATAAATAAAGATATTTATTTGTCTATAGAAAAATGTTAAGACATTGTATAAAACAAGATATTGATACTGTTGATTCCATCTTCAAACTAAAGTAAGTATGATATTTTGTCATATTCTAATTAGAAAATATTATCAATAAACTACTTTTTTCTTCTACATAACAAATTGTGGGGATATATTATTTAGATTAGATTGTATAAGGAATTTTTCTTATTTTATTACTGAAATATATTAAAATAATGTATCTTCAATAAGAAATCATATTTTATCACTGAACACTTTTTCTAGATATGTTATTTTGTAAGAAACTTATTATTTGCCCCTGGAATATTTTATACAAATTTTTTGGGGATATATTGATTATTCCTTTGGCTGTCTCATGTGAGAGAATGATTATATGATGTACATCAAATATAAAGCTTTAAATTTTAGCTGAAAATTATAACTAAATTTAAGACTCTACATCAAGTTATTTTTCCCTTCAAATGTAGTTTATTGTGTATCACATGTGATATACAAGCATATAAAGCATCAAGTGTGTATATCATATGTGATGTACAAGTCAGGCAAAGGGTTAAAGCTTCATTACTGCCTGCTTTAATTTAACTAAAAATTTTTTTAAATATTTTATGTTTTATAAAGTGTCAAAGGGCTATCCTTTTAAAACTGAAATTATGTTAATTTTCTTTTGTAAAATACTTAAATGGGTTTTATACATAACTAACACAATAATTTGAACTATTAATGAGATAATATATATTTATAAATATATTTAAAGTTGTAATGCAAAAATGTCTGGAGTTTTTCTTCATGCACATGTTTTTTCTTACTTTTGATGATAATTTTTTTCAGTCTGTAATTGTATGAATTCTAGCTCATTTATATGACTTTGCTTAAACTAACCATTTGTATTGGTAGAATGAAATTTTAGCAGTTTTGTTTTAAATACTTAATTTTGATTTTATGAAATATCTTTATAAAAGATATATGTTTAAACACAGCTAAGTGAAGTTATCTAAAGCCCAAATTTTGTGTTATGTATGTATGGTTTTTATCACACATGCACACACATAATTGTATATATAATTATATGGATATTTTCATGGCTTGAAACAACAGCTATGTAGGTTCATTGGTTCTTGATTTAACAAACTCACTCCATAAGAACATTTTCATGTGTATATTTGGGAAAAGAGAAAGTATGATGAATTATTTATATCCTTTACAAGTATTTCAAAAGGGAAGATTCTTAAATGTGCATACATCTTATTGATATATAAAATGTTACATTCTCTTGTTTATTGGTTGCATTTTATTGTTTTATTGGTTTATATATGTGGGATGAATAATTTAGCTCACAAGTACTTTTAAAAAGTTGGTTTTATAACATTTTGTAGAGATATTTAGATCATTTAATAAATAATACTCAAAATCAAAATAATATATAATAAATGTGCACTGAAATTAGTCTCATTGAGAGTATAGTCATATTCTTTTCTGTAGAAAACAGCACTTCAAGAGCTGCAAAGACGACAGTTTAAAATTTTAAAAATAAATAAATAGAAGCTGTTTACTCTGTAATTGTATACTTTGTACCTTTCATGAAGAGAATTGTTTTTTATTTTTCTCATTTTTAATATAAATTTATGCATATGTTAATAATTATTAAGTATCTATTTTAAATCTTTATTAAATTTAAGACTGATGATATTGAAATTACTATTTGATATTTATTTTACAATGTTATTTAAATTTCATTGTGAAAATATTTTAGTTTATATCATTTCTACTTATGGAAAACAGTTTAATGAGAATTTCATATTTGGAGTTTTTTGTGTATTTTTTTAAGTAATATGTTACATTTTGTTTGCTATTTAATTTTGTATAAATGGAGAGCAAAAATACTGGAAATACATAATCAGTTTTAACATTTTTTATAATTTGTCTCTTTTTTTCTTAAATGGTATGACAGTTTATTTTAATTTAATGTCTGTATTTTCTGACTAACATTCAAAAGTTATTTTTGAATTTGGTCTAATGCTCTTGAGCATAGCTACAACACTGCTTTTAATGCATACTTTTACTGACAAAATTCTATAAAATTTTTATATGATTGTTGTATAATGTACTTTTTGTTTTATTGGTTTATTATAATTGAATATAAACCCTGAAGTCCTTTGTATATTCATAGAACAAATCAAACAAAATTATCTTAGTTTGATTTAAGGAAAAAGAATAAATAGATGCCTTTCATTTTTGCTTTATTTAGAAAATTATGTTAAACAGGGTTGAATTTCTTGGGATTTTTTCCAATTTTATCAGCCTATGTATTATCCAATTTTATGATTTAAAATTTAATAGTCAACTCATTTATAATTATATATTTATGATCATTTATTTGTGCATTTTTAGTAGTTAATAATAATCAAAATCAATCTTTGAAGAAAATGTAATTTTGGTATATTTGGTATTTTTGGATATACTAATGTAAGGTTTTCAAATTTAAGGTAAGGGACTAAAAAATATAATTGATAAGATGTTGTTTAGCCATAATATGATTGTTAAAGCATTTTTAATCTGGCACACTGATGTCAGTATGTTACTCATGAACTTACCCTTGGCATCATATACCCAAGTCAATTTCTCTGTATTTAAGCATAATTAATACTATGTATATGCAAAATCTGTTTCATTGTGACCTTAAAGTAGCAAAATCAAGATTTAAAAAAAAATTTAGATGTTAATTATAACTTACAATATTCACAGATAATATGTGGATATTTTGAACAGATATTTTTCATGTTTTGAGCAAATAAAGTAGATTTTTATATTTTTATTAAATGTACATGATGTAGATCTTTTGTAATATCCCTTGAGTTTTTTTCATGGCTCATTAAGATTTAATTATAGTTTAAAAAAAATAAATGTAATGTATGTGTTGTAAATTCTTATGCACTGCACCATTAGATTCAGCATATTGTTCCTAAATAGAATATTCTGTGTCTCTTCTCTCATGACTTTTTTGGTTTCTTACAGTTTAGGAGGTTCTTATCGGTCATTGGTTTGCTCTTGTTGCAAGTAGGGTTGTTATTGCTTTATTATTTTGCGACTTTGTGCTTGTATTGAAGGGTATTTCTTCCCATACAGCTAATGTAATATAGCTGTATGGCCTACACCAAGGCAGCTTGTTAAATAAATAAATAGAACATTCCATGTTATCTAATGCAGTATTTCTCATTGCATTAATCCTCATGTAGCAAAATAGTAGATTGTATTGTTCCAAACAAAATCATGCTTATAAAATAAAAGGCAGTATTTTTAAAAGGGCTTTTAATTTTCAGTGAACTTACTAATTATATTTTTAAAAGCTATTTTTTATTAGAAGGAGAATATTTGATTTTTAATCTATTTTGTTTCTATTATTATATAATGACCTTTTGATATTAAATATTGATCATCTGATTCTGTCCTTGTAGAATATTTTTATTAGTGATAATGGTTGTATTCATCACCATTAGGTGTTTTTCTGTTTTAAAGCAGCTTATCATTATTAAAAGCAAATTTTAAAAGATATTATAATTTTTCAAGAATATGAGATCTCTTTAACCCCTTCCAGGTTCATTTTATTTCAGGATTATGAGTTTAAAAAATGTCAATTTTTTATGCTTATTTTCATACAAACATAGCTTTTTAAATTTGTAATAGCATCATTCGAATACAAAATTTCCTAAAAATTAATGTAAAAAAATCAATTTAAGTAAATGAGTAATTTACCTGTATAGTTGGCTTTTTGTACGGCAAAATTAATTAGATTTTTGGAGTCAATTCCCACTAACTATAAATATAAAGCTTAGAATACCTAGCTTTTATCTTGAATAAAATTTTATTTATATCCTATGCATTTACATAAATGATTATGAAATTATTAATCAAAATTTGGTCGTATATGATACAATCAAAAACACGGTACTGCACAGAGTCCAGCATCGCAATCTGTAGAACCTTGTTTCTCTCCTTACCTTCTTCCCTCTACTGTCTGTCTTTGAGCAGCAAATAATCTAGTAGCCAGAAAAGTAAACAAAAGCAATCAAAAACATAAAAAACACATGTGAAATAATTCGGGAAAGACTTGATTTCACAGTGCCCGAGCTACACTCGGGATGATCCAGGATGGTACATATGGCCTGCCCGAGTTCAGCTCAGGAAAAACCGGGAAGGAGTTAAAACAGTTGTTTTCTAAATATCTACTGGTAGTAATTTTCTTAGTTATCTAAACATGCACTGGTGGAAGTCTTTTATTATTTTAAATTATGTGCCTTTACATTCAGCTACAGGAAATTCCAGCATGGTTGGTACTGTAAAAGCGCACAATTCCCATTGAGTCACAAAGTCCAAAATGTACTGTTGATGCCTAACTGACCTTGCAGAAATTGACCTAGGTACAGTGGAACATATGTACTGTTGAAAAAAAGAACATAATTTAACCATCAAAGTAGCTTAGACACGTTATATACAGTGCAAGTTTTTGTGGATTAACTCTGTAACTAAATGCTGCTACATTAATGATTTCAAATGCTTAGTCAAAAAGGTTTTTTGTAGTAAGATAGTAAAAATCATCTGTTATTTTTTTATATTAAAGATTATCATAAAAATATGTATCCTTTTAGTTTTAAAATTGTGTTTTATAACATTTTATTAACTGTAATTTGAGTTCACTTCTTTATTAAGATTGGTACATGCATATATGTGTATATTTATATATATATGTCTTTCTAATTAGTAATGCATAATTTGTTCTAGGTGGTACCTATCTGCTCAGTGATTTATGTAACAAAGCTACTGTGGAACATCCTTTTCACTGTTGTCCTCATTGTAACTATTCAACTCATGTATTAACGAACATAAAACGGCATTTATTGATGCATACTGGGAAACGTCCTTTTGCATGCCATATATGTGATTATCATTCTAATAGAAAAGATAATTTGAAAATGCATATGCAGCGAAAACACTCAGTTATAAACTAAAAAAATAATATAATATAGATTTGTAAATTTTTAACTGTAGTATACTTTGTATATCATATTTGTTGAATCAGTTTTGAAGTATATATTATAAAGAATATTGTTTGGGATGCGACTATGTATCTGTAAAGGTTTTGTATTTTTTCTATATAATATGTATCATATCATTAGTGGTATTCAAATAAATATAAAACTTTGCCCAGTTTTGAAAAAAATATTTTAAACATAGAAGTAAACATATTAACTTTTCTATGTATTTAAACTGTTTTTTGACGTTTTTCATTTATATTTATATCATTTTATATAGTTTCCATTTAGTGATAACAAGAAAATGGCTCTAACAAAATATATTTCATAGTTTTGTATTATTTATAACTTATTTTTTTATGATTTTCTAATAGTTTCAATTTATTGTGACTTCAAAATTAAATTACTGCTACTTTGGAAATTCTCATTTTTTAAGAAATTTGTTAATCTGTAAGGTACTTATTGTGATGCTATCTTATGGTGTTCAAATTATTCATATTTCTCTACAGAAGCAGTCTACATTCTGTAAGTATCCTAGATGTAATGACAGATGTAGATGTAAATAAATATTGTTTGTACTTGTTATTCATATGTTCTGTTTGTTCACTGGCTAAAAAGAAAAATTTTGTGAAAATAAAAATGTTATGATGAAGTTGAATTGAGTCTCTTTTTACCTGCAGAATGCTGACAATTAAGATTAAAATGCTAGGCAAAAAATTTATAAATCATCAATTTAATGTGTATTAGTAATATTTAATTATTCCAGAAAATCTTTTAGAAGATATAAAAAGAAGAAAAAATATCAGAATACTCTCTTGTTAAAGTTTAGGAGAAATTTATTTGTAATGTTAGAAAAATTAAGATATATTAGGACTATTTGATGGTTAGTGTTCTAGTTATTACTTGTTGAATAGAATTTAATTAAAAGATAATTAAAAATATCTATAAAATGATTAATTTAATGGTATTTATTAAATTTAATAGCAGATTAAATAAATCTTAAGTTGCCAGTTCTTGACTTTAATTATATTTTCAGAACTTGTACTGTATTTATATAAAAAATTTATATACATTACTTTTTCTCAAACTCCCTTCTAATAGAACAAATAGTCTTGATCTTTATTAAATTATATATATTAAAATATCTTGTGGTGTAAGGAAAATAAAAGCAAGTTATTTATGACTTTTTGATTATCTTTTTGCATAGATTGATAAAGTTTTTGTTCCATTTTAGAACACTGTTTCTCATATGATTCTGACAAGTCAAGAGGGAAACCACTTGTTCATTTTTGTCCTTATTGCAGCTATTCAACTCAGTATGACGGTCATTTTAAAAGACATATAAACATACATAGCGGAGAACGCCCTTTTGTATGCACTGTTTGTAATTATGAATGTAAAGGAAAAGAAAACTTAAACAGTCATATATTTCAGAAACATTTCATGGAGAATGTGAATTGTGCTTAGTTCAAAATTTATGGTAAACAAAATTTATGGTTCATGAAAAGATTGTACTTCTTTTACATTTATGATTTTGTTTTGAAGAAATATACTATTGTTATTATTAATATTATGATTATTAAAGTTTCATTCTAGTTGTCTTATATTTATGTGCATAAAATTATTTTTATATTCTTCTTTTAGAAGTCTAAATATTAAAAATTGTTTTCAGATTTTAGAAACTTTAATATTTTTTAACAATATTGGATTAACTCACTATTATTATATTGTGTTTAATTAATTATATGAGATAAATATTCTACTTTCATTATTGTGTACTATTAAATATATATCAGGCATGCAATATGCAACTCAACAATGAAAGTTAGTGTTAATTTTTATAAATTTATTTAAACTTGATGATGTTATCTTTCTTATGAACATTGCAAATCAAAGAAAATACTGAATAATGTTCAAAATGAGGGTCTAATTTATCATTTCATTCTCAATTTTATGCAGTAGTTAGATTAAAATGATGTACAGCCTTCTTACCTACTTTTTCCCTCCAAATTGATATTTTTTTTTCTTGAAAAAATTATTGCATATTTTAGAGTAAAAGCTTCTGTTTATTTTAAATATGCATTTTTATAATTTATATTTGTTTATACGACAATTTAATTTTACCCTGAAAGTGTATAAAAAAATTGTTTATTTTAAAGTAATCTATTAAATATCATTTTGAGTTATCAATAAAAAAAATTTTCAACTTTAAATGAGTACAGTTCAGTTTTCTTTGAAATCTCCTATATTAATCTTGTGATGAATTAGTATTTTGCATTTAATGACATCCTTCACAAAGGGTTATTTTATGTCATATGTTTAGTTGTACATGCATTTAGTTCAATTGAAGTTATTTGAGTTAGAGTTGATATTGAATGTATATGCATTTGTATATATGTACAACATTTTGGTGTTGCTAATATTTAATTGATTAAAAAAAACCTTTGTATTATGCTTTTTTTAACCTTCTTAAAATTGTTTTAATAATAATTGATTTAATTTTTTCAAAAATAAATTCTCACTGTTTTTATCTATTTGACATTGTTACGCTTGTTTTAATTCTAATTAATAAATCTATTGAGTGTATATACTTTACTATTTCATCCTTATATTTCATACATTTTTTATTTTGGAAGAAAATTCTACAAATTTTTTATTATAAGTTATCTTGTATAATTTTTGTTATAAAAAGTAGATGAAAGAATGTCCTATTATTTTTTTAAATTAAGTAAACATTATATCTTTAAAAAATATTTTTACAGTTCAAATATGAATGTATATGTATATATATATATACACACACACATTGAACAGACATTACATTGTGATCACTCTCCATTTATGACAATGAGCTTGCCCAGGAACAAAACCACTGTGCGTGTGCAGCTATGCATTGTCTTTCCAAACATAGCATGATTAGCTAGCAACATAATGGAAAAAGCAGCTGACTCATCAGACTTCAATAAAGGTCAAATTATTATGATTTGCCTGGGAATATCAATATCAGAAATGGAGCATTTAATGGTGGGTTTTTCATGAGCAGTTGTTCTGAGCATAAATCAAAAGTGGTATATGGCTGATGAAACAACAAGTCACTGACCAGCAGTATGTTGTCCACAGCACATTGATTCTGAAGGAGTGCAGAGATTGCTACACATTGTTTGCTGTGACCGAAGAGCTACAACAGCCAAAATCACTGCCATCTACAACAGTGGTGACCCAGACAGTGTTTCTTAACACACTGTGCAGCATACATTGCTGCTTATGGGCCTACACAACCAGAGGAGAAAGCATGTTCCTTGCACTGACAGCATGTCATTGTGAGCTGTGTATGCAATGGGCCAAGAAATGTCAGAATTGGACATTAGAAGAATGGAAGAAAGTTGCATGGTGTGACAAATCCCATTTTCAGATCCATCACATTGACAGGTAGCAAATATGCTGATTTCCAAAGGAAATCCTGGTTTTCAGATGAACAATTTGATGGAGAGAAGCCAATGGCAGGGGTATTATGGTGTGGGCAATGTATTAAGGGAGCACATAAAATAACCCATAATCCTCATAGAACAATCCCTGCCATTTGTGCACTACGTAAACATTGTAACAAACCAGGTTCACTCATTCATGACAACAGTATTTCTGGCCTGGAAACAGAACCACCATGTCATAAGGGTCAAATTGTCAGGGAGTGATTCAAGGAACATTCCAGTGACTTTCAAGTCATATCTTGGCTTGTAAATTCACCTGACATTAATCCAATAGAGCATTTGTGATCCTACTTGGAAAACCAAATTTGTGCTGCCAGGCTACCCCTAATGTGCAAGAATAGTAGGACCAGTTGGTGGAAACTTGATTACCTCAGACCACTTATCAGCACATTATGAAGTAAATGCCTTGGCAATTGCTGGCAGTTTTATGTCCTACATGTTATTAATAGGGTAGTCGTAATGTAATGGCTGTTCGGTGTATATACATATATATATGTATATCAACTTAACGAGTTGCTGTTGTATTTTATTTTTATAAGGAAATGCGATTATTAAAAATATTTATTATATTGTATTTTAAATTACCAGTATGTAATATTTCAGCAATTGTTAATTTGTATTATATGGTTGCTTCTATTTATTCAATTATTTTTTAAATTTAAATTATAGCATTTTAAATAAAGTTGAAGATTTGTTTTTGTTATTGATTTCATATATACAAAATTGTTTAATTTCATATTTCAATTTTTTTTTTCTTTTTGAGGGGAAGGAGGTGGAATTGCTTTTTCCATTGAGTATTTATTTTATTTTGTTATCAATCTCTTTTATATGTGAATAAACAAGTTTTAAAGATGTTTGTCACTGAATTTTAACTGTGTTCTTTCTTTTGCTTTTAGGTGATAACGTAATGTCTCAGTTTTATAGAAGTTATTTAAAAACTCAGCCATCTATTCACACCTGTCCTCACTGCAATTACACATCTCCTATGTTAGGAAATATTAAGAGACATCTTTTAATTCACAGTGGTGTGCGGCCTTATGTGTGTAATTTCTGTAACTATCAGTGCAATCGCAAAGAAAATTTAAAAAGGCATTTTAAGCTTAAACATTCTTCTTCTAAATAAGATGTGTCTTTAGAGTGTTATGTTTGTAAACTTGTCTCGCTGTACAAATATGTACATCTAGCAAAGCATATGAAATTTTTCTAGTCATGATTGCAGGTAAGTTATGTTTTCTGCTTTATTTTATATTACTGAAAATTGTTTAATGTTTGTTTGCATATTCATTATTAAGATGATTTATTCAGCTTAGTATTCACTGAAAAGTCAACCTTTAACTACTCACACTGGTGTATAAAATGCAGCATCTACAATAAACAAGATCTAATTTGAGTTTGAAATACATTCCTACATGGCAGGGTTCATCCTAACGAATTGTATCACTGAACTGTCATATGTATTATCAGTCTTTTATTGCTTTAACATTGAACAATGAACAGAGTGCTCAAATTGGATAGTTATGTAAGTATATTTTGATAGCCTAATAGATAATTTTATTTGGAAAAAAATAAATTCACATGCCATTTTAAGTTTATAAAATGAGTTTATAAATGATGTATGAAAAAAGAAATGATGTTTTAAAAGAAAATAAGGCATCTTTATGGATTATGTATATGGTGAAAAACCCAACTTGTTTTAACAAAGATGAGCTTTGACCTATCGTTCAGGCCATATTTGATGAACCTGAGCACAAAGAAGTCATTTTGAAAGCAGATGAGATAAGAGGTGATGTAAAAAATTTATTTCACTGATGAAGTGATGCCTCTTAGAAAGAGTAGAAATAGAGGCATTACCAGTCAATATTTGGCTTTGTCTAAACAGATATAAAAACTTAACTTTTTAAGCAGTTAAAAACATAATTATAAGCAAAAATACAGGAATGTGTTTTTGTTGAAGACTAGGATGACAATAGTTATGTGTTATGTATGTAATAACTATGTAAAGAACACAGTTACAGTAATTTCTACTTAGGAGTGCATCAGGAAGGGCAACATCATCGATGGATTTCAATGTAGTCAATGGTTAAAATTTCTGTTCTGTTAATTATATTTTGTATTTTGTGATTATTCAAATAATTTTTATCAGTTTTAAGTTTGATCATTAAACCTTATATCATACATATTTCTTCTTGTCTAACTTATTTATGTTTGCTTTGTTAATGGCATACAAAAAACACCACTCAAGTACTTGTTTTCAAATCTGAAACTTGAGTAATTAAAGATTATAAATAGTTTTGAGCTTAATCAGTTTGTGATGTGCAACTATTTCCATTGAATTTGTTTTATTTAGATTAATAAATATCCTAAACATGTCATAGATTTTATCTGTCTGAAACAAATATAATAATATATAATAGAAACATGTTCTGAGTCATAATATATACTGCTAAAAATTAATTTTGTTATTTTTATTCTTATTGATTATATCATAAATAAAGCATTTTTTAATAGAAAAAACTTAACTCATCTTCTCCCTCCCCCAGGTTTTAGATTTAAAAAGAATTCTGGTTTTGTTGTTGAAACCTTAAATTTTGATTTATATGTAATTGCTGTATCTAAATGGATAATTTTTAATGAAATCCTAAACTTAAATATATATGTAAAATTTAAAGGCCTAATAACTGTTTACCACTAGTATTGTTGCACAGACTGTGATTAATCAAAACTACGTGAAAAAAGAATGACTTGTTAGGTTTCAAAATTATAGAAATTGGAATACAATGTTAGAATAGACTGTGTTTATTAAATTTTCATCCTAAATATGTCTTTAAAAAATTATCTACAAGTATAAAATTTATAATAAATACTAGGGCAATGTAAAAAACTATAATTATAATAATCATGTTGTCCATGACTTAGAAGTAATAATGAACTGTAGGTGAGTCAAAAATTATCTACACTTTTATCATAACTCTTTTGATTTTATGTACAATGACTTCTATTCATGCATATTTTATTGTTATACTATTGTGGTAATGTCATGTAAATTTGCTCTTTGTTCCTCAATTTTTCATCCCTCTTTAGCAAGTACATCATTCTACAGTAGGAAGTGATCTTATTCCTTTGGCCAGAGGTCGTCAAAGGTACAAGAATTCATTTTAGATTATCACTACAATATAGAAGAAGTAGGATATCATATAAACTGTGTTTTTGTGGACCTAGAAATTTTTAAGTGGTTGCACGTGCTGTAGTGCATTATCACATAAAATTGTGTTTTGTGGATCTAGAAATTTAAAAGGGGCTGAACATGCTGTGCAAGGTTTCAGATTTGTGCCAGATTTAGACATGCAAAATTCTTTGCACAAGTAGTTTCAAGACCAGTTGTCATCCTTTAATTTGAAAGGGTAGCTCCAGCTTGTGGTCCCATTGTTTAAGTTACATTTATAAAAAGGGAGATTATATAGGTAAATGATGGGCATTGGGAAATCAAAACTTTGCATAAATACATCATACAAAGAAAAGTGTAGATAGTTTATGACTCACCCTCTTACTAAAGTAAAATCTGAAAAAATATATATTAACAGAAAGTAGTATTGCTTACAAGTGGGCTCATTCACAAAAATATAACCAGGTAGGTTTTTTTGGGTTGAACCTACTTTAGCGAACCCTGGAATAAAGCATATTTTATTTTACTTGTCTGTTCAAAATTTAATTAGTATTAGTTGTAAATTTGATCTTATTTTGTGTAATAGAATTTAACTCTGTCAAAAACTAATGTTGTATAAGTAAATCATAAATTTCATTTATATAACCTGTTTTTATTGAGTACTACTTGTTTGTTACACATTTACCATATATTTTTTAATAGTTGTTATATTTATTTTTGTTTTATTTAGACATGTCATTTTCTTTGTGTGTAGAGTGTATAATTGTATCCAATATTTCTTAATTGATTAGAATGAGGCTTTAGATGTTGAAATAAAATTATGATCTATAGAATGTTTTCTTAGATATTCTTTTAATCCAAATTAGGCTTTGATTTAAAATATAGTTTCTGTGTTTCTTATATTCATTTTTTATAAAAGGATTCTTGTGTATTTCAATACATATTCATGGCAGTTTTCAAAATTCACTAAAATTACATTCCTTTGTATCAGAAAATGTGCTTCTTAACTTTTTATGGTTTTTTTTTTAAATTTTTTTATATAGACCTTAATTATGTTTGATGATAATCTTCTCTAACACTGTCAGCCTGTAAAGTATTAATATGTGTACTACTTTCTATTGCTTTGTATTTAGTGTAAATTTTGGTTTTTATTTACATTAATTACATTGAAGTTAGTTCTTTTTAGGAATTTTACTTTAAAAGTCATTTCCATGGTGGCCTTTGAGTACTGAAGGTTAATAAATAATTTTAAAATAAATAATTATATAGACATATAAAATCAATATCTATTTTAGACAAGTTATTCTAAAAATATTTATACCTTTATCTCAGTTACATGCAATATTTATACTATTTTTTTTACATGTATGCTGAGTAAATAATACTGAATTATATTAAGAATTTTTTAAACAAACACAAAAGAAAATTACATACTATATGTGCCATATATTACATATTTCTTTATTATACTCCAATAGAATTACAGCCATTTAACAACTCTGTTTAAATTTTTAATCATATGTAATTATATTTGAAATGAATATTTTTTTCAAGCATTTTAGGTACTTTACTGTAATAGCATATTTAGTTTTGTCTCAGGTCCATACAGTATCATTTACATAGTGTATTGACAGATGTACTTTATCAACAATACTGAAGTATTCAGGTATTTTGTAAACTTAATAGTGAAGAAAAATTGTACATTATATGTCATAAATTACTTATTTCTTTATTAATTTCAATGCTTTTACACTTGTGTTATCTTCAGTGTCAATATTTATAACCATATTTATATTAAGCTTTTGTACATTTGAATAATTTGATCTATTTCTGTGTTAAATTTAAATCAATATTTCAATATAACAGTATGCCTGTAATTTGTTTGAATGAATCTTTTTGAAATATTTGGAAATTGTACTAATTTTTAAAAATAAATATGCATTGTTATTGAGATTTCAATTGATAAATGTTACATTTGCATCAAATGTTGATTTACTTACTTTAATTTGAGATTTTTCTTTTAAAGTAAATTTTGAGTAGAGTAATTTACTGTTTAGTCCAGGCGTGTTTGAATTAAAGAATGAACTGTAAAGTGGCTGGGTTTTAGACAAGCCACATGTATAATTCCTTTTTACATTTAGAATTTTAAACTTCCTAAGTGAAACTGATAAAGTTTATTGTGGCTTTTTGGGGTATGTTCTGACATGTAGTTTGCTCTTCGGAACTGGAGTTCGCGGGTTCGAATCCCGCTACTGGCATGGATGTTTGTAGCCATTCGGAATCAGCTTTAAACTGTAGGTCCCGGTCTCATTAGCCCTCGTGTGCAAAACAGTAGACTGTAGCTCTCCCAACCAAACCAAACCAAACTGACATGTAGTTAGTTGAGAGATTTGGCTAATCTTTCATCAGTGTAGCCTTATGTAACTCTAATCCATTACTAGGAGTAGCAGCATGATTGTTCTCAAAATTAAAAGTATTTAACATTTTATTTATGCTAGTTTGTTTTATGGTACATAATATAATTTAAAAGCTAATTTAAATTTTGATATAAATATAACCGTCACTCAGGAAACTTAAATATCCACTCTGGAGAATGGGTTCAGAGCAGTTAATATAGTATAGATACTTGGTAATCTTTATTTTCCCTCTTGCTGAAAAAAGTACTAATGAAAATTAATTGAAAAATTTTTACATAAAAATAGTACTTGTTAACAAATGTAAGTAGTAAATTATGTACTTAAAGTTTTTAAAAGATTAAATTGCTTGTACTTTTAAAGTATAAAAATCAGTGTAGGAATACTTTTTTTTTCATATTATCATTATTTTCTATAAATCATTATATATATATATATATATATATATATGGTTTATTTGCTATGAGATTTTTTTTTTCTTGTCGTTGCTATTGAAATAATATTTAAAATAAAGACCATTGATAGTATTCAATTATTTGTCTTTGAAAAGCAAAGGTTCTTATGTTTAGAAAACAAGTGCAACATTTGAAGTGGGGGAAAATAACAAAATAACTATATTATTTGATTGTGTGTGAGTTGTTTTTCAAAACACGTGAAATAGAGCCAATAAGTTTAATCTTTGAATATGTTACTAAATTTTAATAATGTTCTTTCTTTTCCACGTAAATGGCATACTTTTTTTTTAATTAAAAAAATTTTTTTTTTCATTATATGACTTTTTGAAATGAACTAAACATAGGGTAAATTTTAATACAAAAGATGGAAATTTTCAGACTGAAAATAGGCAGCTAATTATGTTTGCATTTCAAAAGAAACTATTTATGGCATTGCAGTTATAAAATATTAAAATTCTTTCCTTTACTTGTTTTTTCTGTTTTTATTTTATTATACTAATTTGGCATATTTACCTTTTTGTTGTCTTTTGGTTAAATATATTTTTTAATGAATTGGCATTGCTTTTTATTTTCATATAATACAGTGACCTTTATATATCTAATTCATGTCATGGTTTCTCTTTATAATTTTTTTTTTCTGAATGGTTGAACCCTTTTAAAAAGCTGTTTATTTTTAGTATGGTATATTAAGATGCTTTTATGATTAAGAATGCTTTAAGATAAGAAATTTATCAAGCTTATTAGATAAAATTAATTTAATTTTTAACCTTTTATTATTCATTTATTTATTTATTTTTGGTTCAAATGCTTAGCACTGCCCATTGGGATTATTAAAAAGTGGCATTTTTTTTCTGTTTTAATTTTTTTTCAATATTTTAAAAATATATTTTGTTTAAATTATAGACTGTAAAAGGAATAGTGTGTTAATTTGTTTTTATCCATAGAAAATTGAAATCCCAATATTGTTTTCCTTGAAATTTTAAAAACATGGATTTATTAATATATGACAGCACAAATGAAAATGACTAAAATAGCTTACCATGGTTTGGTTTTGGAGTGCTACGGTCTACTTTTTGCAACACGAGGGCTAGTGAGACTGGGACCTACTGCTTAAAGCCGATTCTGAATGGCTACGAACATCCATGCCATAGTGAGATTCAAACCCGCGAACTCCTGTTCCGAAGGAACCATTCGACCATCGTTCGGCCTAACTTACCATGACCTTAGAATTGGTTTATAGTATAACTTGAATCTTCTATTATTTCTTATATCGAAAGTTTTTATATCTTTCTTAATTTCTCTCTGAAAATTTTATCTTAAAAAATTTTTTAATGTTAATCTGGTTTCAGATTTTCTGTTAATAATACTCATTTTAAATATTTCCTGAACTGTAGAAAAGTACTTACTTGCTATGCCATTTACAGTGAATATAGCAATCTTAATTTTATAATTAATCTTCAAATGTATAAAATAGTGAAATCAAATTAAGAAATTTAGTTCTTGTTTTATTTAAGAAACATATCCTGTTTCTCGTTGCAGTACTAACAGCTTTTTTAATCAGAGTAGTAGTATTCCAAGGTTAAAAACATTGTACAAATTTGTCTTTTTAATTTTGTGGATTTTTAACAAGACTTTTATAGGAATATTTTTAAAATGTAATCAAAAACCATCTTAGGAAAAGTCTTAAATTCATTTATTAAAATATTATAAAGTATAAAAAAGTATTCTTTTTCCATTGATATCTGTGTTTTATATTAATTATTTTTTTAATTTATGGAAAAAAAATTTAGTATTAGTAAAACTATGATAAAAATAATAAATTTGCTGCTTACCTTGTTTATCCACAACTTTAAAAAAACTTTTTATGATTTTTAACTAGTTGTATTTTCATATGTTGGGCTATCAAATTTTATATTAATTCTTTGCCATTTCCTTTTAGGTTCTATTGATTTGTATAATAAAGGCTACTCTTCAAAAGTAGTTCACACCTGTCAGTACTGCTCATACTCATCACCATTTAGTGGTAATCTTAGACGTCATATGTTAAATCATACTGGAGAACGCCCTTTCATGTGCAAAATCTGTCATTATCGTTGCAGACAGAAAGAGCATTTGAAGATTCATGTTTTGCGTAAACACTCATTAAGAAAATAAACTATTGGACAAATAACATGGTTTTATATTGATTATCAAATTTTATAGAGTTCTCTAACTTTTACAAGTGTGACTTTTACTTTTGTAATTCTGTAAATATACTCTAAAATTTCTGTAATTCCATTATTATTATATGAAATAGAAATTTTAATTTAATTATCTTTTCTTTTTCACTTTTTCTTCAATGGCCAATTTAACATTTTGGGTATTAAATGGTAGAAATGAGCTGTCATGTGTTTAAGATAACTTAATATTTGTTCCAAATTCTCATAATAGAGTGAAAGGCAATTAAATCTTAAACAAATAATAATAATTTATTCAAGTCAATAATATAATACATATATAATATAAATTGAGCTACCAAACGAAAAATGCAAATACACTGATAACAGAAAACTTACATAATATATTTAACTAGAAATATGCATTATGGTTATTGTGCTATTCGTTATATCTAATGACTTCTTTTAAAATTTAGTATATACAAGCCAGTCTTCTTTCTGAGTATTAAGAAAAGGAGCAGAAGTAAAATTGTATTGTAACAACATACCTGTTTTAAATTTTCAAATTAATAAAATAAAAAGGAATGGAATCATCACCAAATAGCAATAATTAAATTTAAGTCACTAACGTGTGATAATGTGTACGATATTTGACTCACAAGATTTATTTTGTGTATAGTATTTACCTTACAGTTATCAAAGTCTGGAGTGCAGATCTCCCTAGAGGTCTTTTATTAGAGTGATTACCATACATGATATCAACAGAAATGTATGATTAACATTTATTTGATTTGTTTTTAGACTAACAAATTATTAATTTTAATTTGTTTTCTGGTATAATCCTTTTGGGATAATCCATGGTTCTTTGTTGTAGACTTATTTAAAAAAAATTATTGGAAATAGCTATATATATTTATTGATAGTTTATATTTTTACTGTCTTCTATTTACTACTAAGCACGGAGCCCTTGAAAAATATTGCTAACTGTATATATGAAATTTGACTAGATTTAGTCAAAGCATTGAGGGAAAAAAAAGCTGGTTTATACATACAAAATTTTTCAACAAACTGAAGTAAAAATTAACTCTATGTAGTTTTATTAAAATAAATTAACTTCTTTTTTTATAAATTTTTTAAAAATTTGAATTATATATGTATAGGTACATATTTATTTTAAATTTGTAAAAGTTTTATTTCATTTAGTTTGTGTTTCATAAAGATGAAGACAATTCAAATTAATAAAATGGATGAATTTGCATTTGTTGAACAAGCAAATTGATATTGGGTTCAATAGACAAGCAATTCAAAGCTTAGTGACATTGGTTAGTGCTTCACGCTCCCATGACACAGGTCTGATGTTCGAATCTCGGGCTGGGCAAGGCTTTGACTCAGTCTTTCATCCAAAACTCCAGTAAAGAATCATTCCCCTGAGGACCAAGCATGCTTAGAAACTAAACACTGGGGGTTCCGCTTAAGATTGACCACCTAACCGGAACATTTGATTCACAAACCAGGGCCCTTGGTCACGTAAACGGAGATTGACACTGTAGGCCCTGCCCCGTAGGGGCTGTTGTATCAAGGAGTTAAAACAATCAATTCTTAATGCATTTTCAAGATCTTTGTTTGTGATCTTTGTCCTATTTATGTTTTTTATATGCTTCATTCTTTAAAATAATTGTTCACAAATATAAATACTGCCAAAAGTTGAAGACATTAATAAAGTATGATTGTGAAAATTAGTATATTTATTGCAGAGTAGATAATCTTTATAAAACTCCAGTAAAGAAACATTCCCAAATTTTTTTTCAGTTAAATGTCCCTTTGTAATTCAGTGTATTCCATTTGAAGATTTGAAAGCAATTTATTTATTTCTAAAGAAAATGAGGTTGAAAATATGTTTTAACTACTCTTAATTTTTTGAAAATTTTGAAATCTACTTTCAAGCTTTTGAATTAAATCACAAAAATTAATGCAGCATATTTTGCATAACTCACAGGTTTATGTGCAGCCAAAGTACTGAAATGTATCATATCTTTTATTTGATTATGTCAAAATTTCAACTTTCATTCAAACACTATTATTGTTTGAAACATATTATTAATAAATTAATTTTACCCTTGAAGGCTCAAATTTAAATCATTCAAATGTTCTGTTAAATCTACTAAAAAAGCTAAATCTAAAACCCAATTTTCATCTCCAAATTGAGTCACAGGTTTCTCTTTTGTTTCCATAAATAATTTTATTTCAGTTCTCAAATCGTAAAATCTTTTCAGCATTTTCCTTACTGAGCCCTCTTAATTCTGTATAATAAATAACATCAGCAAATTCAGTGCCCATTACCTTAAAAAACTTTTGATATAGCCTACAATTAAATCCTTTTGCTCTTATAAAATTAATGATTTTTATAACAACGCCTAATACACTTTCCATTTTAAATTTTTTCTGCATAAATTGCCCTGATGAAATATTTTTATAATTTATGTCTGGGCCGCACTTTAGACAAGCATGATTTAAATAGTATGTATTCATTAAATACTCATTGAAGCTATTCTGTTTATTTGCTATAAAATTTAGTAGTTTCATTACTTTTTATTGTAAAAATCATTTTATTGTTTATTTAATTTTATTACTATTATCATGATTATTCTTTTTTATGTCAATGTTTAGTACACTTTTTGTAATTTTTAGTGATTTCATAAAATGAATGACAACAATTTTTTTTAAAGTATATGGACCGGTGTACTATATAATTTTAATTAAGTGCAAAGCAGTAAATTTTAACTCATATTTTTTAATATGTTAAACATAAGTTATTTTCTATGTAACTGAATATTCTGAGGACTTCGGTGTAAAAAAAATCTTTGTTAAATTAATTAATTAATATTCAAAACTTTTCCACACAAGGTTTTTAATTCATGCTTGCACAATGCATATTATTGATAAGTTCAAAAATTGTTGTAAAGGTATGATTGTATATTTATACATTTTTTCTCTTAGTGCTTTATAAGTTGTATACATGCATACTTATTAAAAAAAAGTGTTATTTGAAAATATGTTATTAATCTTTTGATACTTTATTATTAATATCTCAATGAACAATTATCCTAAAAGTTTATCTAAGATAACATTGCTGCTAATAGTTTCATATCTACCATTCAAACAGTAAACTGATTTAAATCACATTGTAAAATTTATGCTTTTCTACTTACTATTCATTGTGAAGTAAATTTTTAAATGGGTTGCTTTATCTCAAAATGCAAAAAATAAATATCTTGCATGGGTAGGAAAAAGTTAATGTAAATAGTTAAGAATGTTTTATAAGCTTTCTATGGGGAAAAAAAAAAAACCTTTTTGGTTGATTTATTTTATGCTGTTTATTTGTGTCCAAAATTTGATAATTTTTCTGAATTAAGTAACTTGTGTATTTATGCCACTCACATATACAAAAAAAAAAAAAAAAAAAAAAACACCTTAGGAATGTCTTCTAATTCTGCTAAATGTAATGTATATATTAATATTTATTAAGATTCATATATATGCTGGCAAGTTTCAGTCTAAACATGCATCTTACTTTTGACACATAAAATTGTAGTGTTTCCTTAATGGCATCTTGGCAGACATATAGTTTTCAATGGACAAGATTAAAATATTAAAACTTATTTGTAATACATTTCTGCATGTTGCTTTAATTGTATTTATTATGTAGCATATATTCCCTTTTTCGTGTGAACTGGATGAGGACTGAGCAGTTATGGCATACCTTTCAGTACCAAAGTCTTTGGTTTCAAATCCCACTGCTGGTATGTGTGTGTATGTGTACCCATTTAGAATTCATGTTAAGATGTTAGTCCTGGCCTCTCTAGCGCTTGTGTGTTACTCCCAAACAATGAATCCTAAAGTGAGATACAAAGATTCTTACTTAAAAGATAGGTAACAGCCAATCAAGTAACCAAATCTGTTAAAGCAAACAAAAGTTTTTGAGCCATATTCCAGCCTTACCAAAATGTAATTCATATTATATGTATCTAAGGTGCACCCAAAGGCAAAAACTGCAAATAATTATACATTTATTGAAAATAATATATACAAAAATTATTTTTAAATTGTATTTATTTACTTAGATGTGTAATTTTCATGTTATCAGTGTCTGACTTTTATTTTTTCACAACAACTCTTTTCTAGATAAAATATTGTATTAAATTGTACTATATTGTGATATAATGATTTTAATATAGTGTAATGCAATTGTGTGATTATTATAGTTTTTTATGTACATAGTACTGTTCTCAAATAAAAACAAGGATATAAGACCACCCACATCTTGGTAGAACCTGAACCTGCCCTATTATTTAATATAAAAATAGCTGAACAGAACAGTGTTTCTTTATAAAATATAAATATCCAAGTTATATGCAAAATTTGTTATAACTTGCTCATGTGTATATATTGAGCCTCTGCTAAAGTCAAACTCATTTTTGTACAATTTATCCATACCTTAACACAATAAAACACTTTATACAAATATTTTGAATTCATTTAAAATTTGTTAACTATATTGAAGTTTTTGGCTCCTAAAACCAGTTGGGATTTCTATAATGTGGTTCTGTGTACTGAAATTCCAGGATTCAAAATCCTACTGTGGGATTGTTTGTTTATTATTATTCAGAATCAGCTTTTAAAATAAAAATACCAGAATGCCAAGTTTGAATCCAGAAGGTGTGTTGAGCATCCCAAAAGATGTGCAGTTTAAATCTATGAATCTGGATGTACTCTGGTTAAGAGATGGCAAGTGGGAAGAGGTATGGAATCAGGAACATAAATTTCTCTCTTGAGGATAATCAAAATTGAAGCAAATCACCAGCATGACATCATGAACACCAAATGAAAGTACCAAAGCTTTTAAAATGATATCAATATAATTAGTACTCATGTCTGTAAAAAAAATACTATAGTACATTCTAAAATTCAAGCCGGACATTTTCAATTCTTTATTTGAAATATAAAAATATTTCGTAAATAAATAGCTAAAAGTTTTATTATAAAATGAATACATTAAAGTCACATGCTGGAAAGTGTTTAATTATATTTTTTGCATAAATTACATAATTTCACTTACAAAGCTGCAAATATCACATATACATTGTTTATTCTTTATTTTAATGACTTTTTTTTTTTGTAATAAATCATTGAAATACTTATAAGTAGATATATATTTTTTTAATAGTTTTCAGTGAAATCTTATTAAATTAGTTAATATAATCAAAGCTGAAAATTTCTTTGCATTTATCAAGTATCCTTATGAAGGGAACTTTGTTAAGAGATTAATTACAATAAAAGTCATACTCATTTTTGTTATCAACTTGGTATTAAACACATTTTTTATGTCACTAATACCTAAAATAAAATTAGGTATACTGTTTTTTTTATAAGCATATATTTGTGTATATATATGTATGAATATGTATTTACTTTTATTGTCAAATGTTACATATAAAATTTATATAATAATAATTATCAGCAATGAATTTTGAAATTTTGTAGTATGGATTTTTATTTAAATTTGACTATGGGGTTTTTTCTAGTTAATATACTTTCAATGTCTTGTGTAATGTAGTAAAGTTATAAGTGTAAATATTTTTAATAAAATTCTTCACTTTTATTTTTACAGAAGCATTGTGTTTCCTGCAAGAAGATATTACCCAAAGTTCTATTAGTAAAACTCGACGAACTCAACATTTTTGTCCCATGTGTTCATATTCTACATATCGACTTTCTCATTTGAGAAGACATTTGATGACACATACTGGAGAACGTCCATTTGTTTGTACAGTTTGCACTTATAGGTGTAATCAGAAAGAAAATCTTAAAAAACATATGATAACACATAAACATTAAGTTTTTTTTTATCACAGCACAATTTTCTTTTGTGAGATTGTTCTGTATGATTAATATTTTCCTATACCACACAATAGTTTTTAATGGAGAATTTATTTATAATGTATAATAGATCATATTTGACTACTTTATATTAATTAATTTTTGGCATTGCTTAGTGTATAAGTTCTTAAACTACAGTGTATAGATCCCTAGGGGTGGAACAATTTTGGTATAGCTATACATCTCCTAACATTTTACTTTTATTCTAATGACTCATTTAGTAAAAATTCTATGTTATTGAAATGTTTTGTGTCTGTTATTACTAAACTAGTAATTAACATAATAATTCTTAAAAATTAAAGTATTTATCAATTATCTACCTAGGATTGAGATGGGTTTTGAAAAAAAATATTCAAGAGAATGTCTTCAGACTACATAAGTTTAAGAACCCCTGACATAGTGTTTAAAAAATACATTTAAATATACATATTTCAATGCCTTTAAACTTTTTATAAGGCTTTAAACAATGACCTTGATTTTTCTATATTTATTTTTCCTATTTTGTCCTTGAAAGTTTTTTTTTTTTTTTTTTTTTTTTTTTAATTTTTTTTTTTTTTTTTTTTTTTTTTTTTTTCAAATCTTTTTTTTAACTGAGAAATACTTACACATTGCAATTTAGTGGTAAAACATTTGATTGTTTTTATAATTTCTTGTGGTAGTTTATTTACAGAATTTTCAGAGTTAATTGCATAAATATTAATTAAGCTAAAGGAATAAATTATTACATAAAAAGTTCATAAAGTTTTACAAACTGAACTAAATCTTGAAGTAAATGACAATTCTAAATTCTTCCAGTATAACACAAGTGATAGGCTCCAAGATAGTGATATGTAAATATTTTCCATCTGCATTGTTCTTGTCATTTTTTTTACCCATGTTTTTGTGCTTAACTTCACTTTGAGATAGCATTAAGAATGCTGTGTAAATAGCGGGAGTTTCACCAGATCATTCAATAGATTCTTCAAACTTGGGGTAATTTTTGAATGTTTAAAAATTTGATCAGAAAATAATCCCAACACCATTTTCTGCTGATTATGTAATTTTAAAATAAAGAGGATGTCCTGTCAGTATTTTTATATTATGAATTTTAAGTTTATTGCTTTTCTGGCAAAAAAAAAGTACTTAAAAAATTACATTTTGATTTTTGGGTCACAAAATGACAACACCTGGTCACACCAAGAAACGTGGTAAGTGATATTAATTTGTTTGCTAAAATCATTTAAATAGAACAGCAATATGTCATGAAAACAATAATTAAATGTTTATGTTGAATTATACATTTTATTTTAAAAATCCGAAAGTGAATTAATCATTCTTTTTTTTCCCACTATATTACAATTCTTATTTTTTTCTATGGTTGAGATTCTTATATATATTGATTATATCTCTATATAAATAATTTGAAAAGATAAGTTTTGGACTTTATTTAATATGGTAAATAAAAACATATTTTTTCACAGTGAGGTCACTGATTAACTGTATGTGGCCTTTTATGCTTAAAATTTTTACCTGGTGATCCATAGGTTAAAAGAAATGTTTGTCTGTCAGGCATAAATTATGTTGCAAATTTTTATGATCTTGATCATGGAAAAATGTATCATAATGCCCAAAAGAAATGCCACAGCATTTACTTGTTTAAAACTTCAATTATCAGCATATCTGGCATTTTTACCAGTGCAGACTACAGAATCAAATTTTGATGGCTTTATATGTTGTACAGTTTACTGTAATTATTTTTATTAGCAAAAGTAAAATAAATTTTTTGATAATTTAATTTAATACCTTGTTGGAATATATTTTATAACATAGTATAAGCATTATTTATATCAGGGCTAGCCCTCAGTTGTTTGCAAGGTAAATGACTGCTTATTGCAGCAAAACTGCCTAAAGTAGATATTTAAAAAAAAATTTTATTAGTACCACTAATTTAATTGAATTATATGCCATTTTTCTGTTTAGCGTGGTCTTTTTAAAGTTCTGTTTTTAATCTAAAAGTTTTTTTAAGCTTGGGCAGGGGACAACATTTTTGAAGATTTCAACAGCAAAAATGATATGGCAAGCCCTGCATATATTGACTTCTTAGTTTGTAAATATAAGTAGATTTGTAAATGGCAGTATATTAACAATATTTTCTCTGGTTTTATGCACTTTAACTGAAGATTTCTGCACAATTTTAGTTTTTTTTTCTTCCATTTTCCTTGAATTTGGCATTTATGTTGCCTTTCTTTCAGAATTTATAGTACAAGGAATCATATCTATTATAGATAAATTATCTAACTAAAAGAAATAAAAACTTGTGCTGTTGACAGTATCAAGCAATGTTTTCTGAGTTTCTATAGTCCCTCCTTCAGTTCCAATGTCATTGATATATGTATGTATAGTGAAGCATAAACTTTTTTATTAAGTTAATATCTTTAATCCTTTGCATTAATTCACTTATTTTGCATAGTTTTTAACAGAGGTTTGATCAAATGACTATTGGCATTTGTTGTATAATAAACCTTGTTTTATTTCATCATGCTTACTCATGTATTTTCTGTTACTGTAAATAATAGACTTTGTCTTAATGTATAAAGATTTTTAAGTAATATTGTTCATACTGAATTATATTGGGTTGTAACTTTTAGTACTCACATTGTTGTAGAGTAAAGTTGAATAAAAGCTTTTTATTTGTAAAATTTTGGGCCTATTTGTTTACACTTTGCTAAAAATTTCTTTTATCTTATCTTTATTATTTTTAACATATTCAGTAGGTTCTAAATAAATGGTTCTAATGAAATGTTTTAAGAGTATAAGTAATTAATAAGACTCAATCTAGTTTAACAGATTATATATAACCAAAGTTCTAATTAACAATATTTTTTTTAAACTTTGGGTTTATTTGCTTTTAAAATCCAAATTGATACATGTAAAAATATATTTATAAAAAAAAAAATAAAATCTGAATGAATATTAATTTTATGTTCAGCATTGTTTACTGATTAATGATATTTGGTGCTATTAATAGTTATGCTTATATGTGAATAATGGAAATAGTCAATTTCATCATTAAATTGTTAATGAGTAAGTCAGATAAATTATTAATGTGATATATTTTAAGTCATAAAATTATCTGTTTATTATTGAACTAAATGTTTGAAAAGATTTAATTTCACTTGCTGTAAATAACTATTAGTATGATCAAAATCTGCTGCAAAAGTTGTAACAAAGGTTTTTGGACAATACATTTTGATAAGTAGACAATACTTTGCTGAATGAATTCTTGATGAAATGTAGAATTTTGTATTTTCACGAAAAGTTTAATTAATATTTTTCTTAATGAATCTGTAATAAGCTCAATATAGATAAAACATAACTTGGTGTTCATTAATCCATAAGCAGTAAAAACAAGTTTGTTAATTTTATAATTTTCGTATAATAAGAATTCATTCTTATGCTTCAATTAGATTAATAAGAATTAAAATGTTATGTAATTGCCTTATATCTCAATTAATTTTTTTATGTAAATTAATTCTCATTAAAATATTATATTATTTTCATTGATGTATGTTTAGAGTAATACTGGAAGGTGCTCTGAATTTTTTTGAACACTGATTCTGTTTTCAACAATCATAATACTCCCTTTCTTCTGATCAAGATAATTACATTGTTAAACATTTTTAATGTAAAAGTTGTTCACTCTCAAAAATAATTATTTTGCTACATGTTAGGCTTAAATTATAATCTAATTTCTCAAATTTGTTATCACATTGGTTGAAATTTTTTTTATATAAATAAGTGAATAAAATTACAAATAGGAAACCAATAAAAAAAATTCTATAAATGTGGATACACTTGATTTCATATTAATTCATCTTTGTTTAACGAAAGAGAATATCATTGTTATTTTATTCTTTTGAAGTATTTTAGATTCATAAAGCTAATTTATGGTTATTGTATTTATGTTTTGACATCAAGCAGTGAAGTTGTTAGTTGTAATTTTATGTGCATATGGTATATTTTGGGATGAATTTATAAATTTCTTTGTGCAGATTTAGGTATTTGATTTATAGCTTTTAAAGTCATTCATTTTGTATATCTTTTCATTTCAGTAACTTAACATCTTGTAAATAATATGGTAAGAGCTAACTTTGGTGTATTTAAGAGCAGAGTTATAAATTCTTTTTCTTATATGTATATTGCATATGTGTGCATGAGTGAGGGAGTGAGTGAAATACCAAAATAATCACATCATATATACAATATACTCCTGTGTATTGTGTATTTTTATTTTAAGGTTTCACTGCTTGCATACTGTGGAAGAATTTCTGAGTCAGTATGCCAAGTAACATTAATCAACAATGATGCATATGATTTTTCTAGCAGTTCTTTCTGTGTATCTGTAGTCAACTCATGGTATAAAGGAACAGCAGATTCTTACGTGTGCTGCTGTAAATTTTGTTTTTTACTCAAGAATGCAGGTGAAACAGTTGTAATGATGCAAATACTTTTCAGAAACATGCTCTCAGTAAAATGTAAATGTATTAATATTTTTCTTGGTTTAAAAAGGGGGGAATGGCCTTTAGAGATCAGCCCTGTTCCCACCATCTTCAAGTGAGGACAACATCACTAAAATCCATGATCCAATCGGGGACAATTCACCAACTCAGAGACTTTCTAATAAAAACCATAAACATCCCAAATAAGTCTCCAGTTTGTTGATTGTTCTGCATCCATGTAATTCTAGTTATTTTTGGTACCCCCCTTTATTTTTTTTTTGTACATATATATATATATATACACATACATACATACATATATATATACATATACATATATATATATATACATATATATATATATATATATATATATATACACACACACACACACACACACACACACACACATATATATATATATATATATATATATATATATATATATATATATACATACATATATATAAACTTTTCATAAATATTTTGCAAATTTTTGGGTTCAAGTTTTTCTAAATGGTATTAACTTTATATTTTTAGACGAATCAATGTTTTAGGCTTCTTTATTTATTAATGAATGAAAATAAGTTATTGTCTTTGTTTTTGATCTGTTGTATAACTATATGATGTAATGTAATGTTGGTATTCAAATTAAATTAATGTTTCTCTTTTATTTATTTATTTATTTTTTATTTTATTTTATTTTTAACCAATGCAAATTTACAGCAGCCTTAACATATACTTCAGAATTATTCTAACCCTCTATATATTCATATAACTATTTGTTAATTCTGTTAAAAATTATTATTGTAATTAAAATTATGTATACACAATTAGCTAAACTGGGAAATTTTGTTCACGATCTAGGAACTATGAAAATATCTCATCTAACTAAAATTGTAGCACAAACTAAGTAATTTGTAATATCAATCAAATAAAATTATTTTATGAATATAAAACTAGTTTTTTTTTTTTTTTGTACTACCATATTTTCTTTTAGGTGTTGCAAAAGGACCCAGAAAAAAAGGAAGAATTGTTCATTTCTGTGGATTTTGCTCTTATTCATCTCATTTGCTGGGTAACCTCAGAAAACACTTATTTATTCATACTGGAGAACGCCCTTTTAAGTGTACAGTGTGTGAATATCGAAGTAGTCAAAAAGAAAATTTGAAAAAACATATGCTGTTACATGTTGATAGACCTTAATCTCAAATAGGCAATTGTTTTAAATCAACTCTCATATTTTAGTAACCATTAGAATGAAATGTAGCTAATTCTATGTAATTAGTAAAATGTTTTGTAAGTACAAGGCATGTCCAGAAAGTAAAAGTACTATTTTTTCATAAAAAAATCAAAATTGTTATATTTTTTAGATGTATGTACATCAAAACTGTTTTTTTTTTAATTTAGTCACCTTTTTATTGCATTTTATTGTCTGAGTGCTGAGTTTTCTTATACAATCAAATATCTCCTAATGCCTCCTTAGCAAATCTTTTTTTTTTTTTATGGCACTCTGAAATCATCATTGATTGAACACCTTTTCCCTTCTATTTAAATAGATGAAGATTGAAAGGTGTCAAGGATAAAGGTTATTAATGTCCTAATAAAACAAGTCAGAGTGTTACTTTGAGACTATGCTGAGTGGAAACATTCATTTTCATATAAAAAACACATTTCTTTCTGAAACATTCCCCTTTTTTGTCTTGTATTCCCCCTTGTAATTATTTTCGGATTTCACATGCACAAATTGTTTTTTCTTGGGATAAGAATTTGATGAGAAGAAACATTTTTGATTCTAAGACAGAGGTCATGATTTTTCAAGCTGATTGATTTGTTTTAAACTCACCACATATATACCTTAGTATGGTTGATGATACCCCCATAAGCATTTTTTATTTTATTGAAATTCTAAAACAGCATGTTTCCTTTTACAAGAAAAAAATGTTTTACACTTTTACAGGATTCTGATTATTTTAAGGTGATTACTACAGATAACTGAGACTACTAAGATCACATCTACTCTGAAAGCTTTAACTTTAAATGTAGTTCATCCATCTTTGTTGAAAAAATTCCCTTTGAGTGTCAGAATACTCTTAATTTCTGGACGCCCCTTATACTCTCACCATTAATGAAAGTTTTAAGCGTTAAAAATCAATGTTCTTATATTTTTATATCTGTATTTGTGATTTTTATTTTGTTTCATTTAAGAGATTTGCTTTTTTTTTACTTTTGTAGATCTAAAATTTATATTTTTGCTTTAATTGCTGCAATTTTTATATCCTTTGCATCTTGTTTTATGAGTTTGGTGTACAGAACAATTTTATGACAATAATATCTTTTTAAATTAAGTTTTATGTTCATGTTTATGTATAAAAAATTATTAAAATCATTCATTTTGAATTTCTTAGATGAATTAGTCGTTTTTACCAATACATTAGAAAAGAATTTTTGCAATAAGTTTTAAAATTCTTGTATTGATTGCATGATCTCAATGTAAGCTTTATTTTTAAGACTAGTCCTAGTCAGCAAGATATGTATCTAAATGGCAAATTGAAGTTTAGATGCAGCATATATAATGGCAGCAACCATGCATGTAATAAACAAAATGTCAAAGATTTGAAATAAATGCAAATAGTCATACTCAAAATCAAAAACTACATTGAATGCAGAAGAAATCTCTTACTGAGCATGAGATATTAAGGTTCCAAAGCTTTAGTAGGTAAGAAGATGGCTAAAGTTAAATATTTTGTGCATGAGTATATAAATGTGATCCTTGTTCTTGAGTATTGTAAATTATTGTTCAGGAAAATATATCAACCTAAAATTGGCTTCAATATTATCATTTGGAGCAAAAAATAATATAACACCAGGTCTTATTTTCTGGGAAATATACTATACATTACCATTGGAACTAATGTTAGCAAAGAGTGGGTTTAAAACATTAAAGCACATGTACTTTCTTCATATACATCTCTTATACTTTTTTTTACACCTTTTTGTGTGTATTCTAATATTTTTTTTTTATTTAAAAGAATTATTTGTTTAAAAAACTAATTTGCTTTTAAATGTATTTACAGTTAAAGAGGAAAGTTTAATATACATGTCTGTTACTATTAACAGTTGGTCTACTCCTTTATATTTATCATATCATCACCTTATCTCTGTTTAGAAACTTTCTGTCTGCATTTTCGTGATCCTCCCTAATTAACTTTAAAATATCTCCAAAATTAATAACCTATGTTTGGATATATTTTTTTTAATTCTAGGGGCTAAACAGGAAACATTTCCTATCTATTTGTTAAAGGATAATACATTTTTTATATGATAGTTCATAAATTCTGAACCGTGTATTGAATCAATCCTAGCTTTTGTATGCAAGTTATATTTGTTCAACAGTTATCCACTGATTCCTTTCAAGCTACTAAAAATTATTTATCATTGAAGGACACTTATTTCATTTAGATTTTCTCCTTATACTTTTCACAATGTTTATTCGATATGATGTTTTTATCAGATGTTACAGTAAGTAACATTTAGGATAATAAAATATTTTTTCCTTTTTATGTGGTTTCTCTTTATTTTTTTTCTATAGAAGAAATATGATTGTATAAGGTATATCTCCAAAATGTATGTACAATTGTTTGATCTGTTGTGCTTATTTGTTATTTAAGCTTTATTAATTTATTACATTTGTATTGTCATTTTATGTATTTAACAAAAGTAGGTCTGTAACAAAAATATATATTCTGCCATAATATTAAAATCTTTGAAAGTTTTTTTGAAATTTCAAATTTTATTTGATAAAAATTGTTCTGTACATTACAGCTACAAATCTTTTATCTTTATTTCTTTGAATTGTGTAACATTAATTTGTTTTTAAAATGTACTAAAATAATTTCTTGTTATCTTACTTTTTATGATGTACCTTTTCTGTTTATTTAAAATTTCAATGTATTTTTTAATCATTACCTCATTTAATTGAATATCTTCTGAATACAATAAGTTTTTTATCCATTACCATGTTATACCCTTGTGTACTCATTATATTAAAGTGATTTTTTTTTCATTTTAAATTTATATCATTTATAAGTCCATCTTCCTGTTCAGATCTTACATATATATATGTATATAGATGATATGTATTTTGAAATATGGAACTACATATTTCTCATCTTAAAAGCTTTTTGAGTTCTAATTCTTTTAAGATTTCATAAATATGTATTTGCATTAATATATTAACCATAACTTACATAATTTTTCAGGTAACCTAAAAAAACGTACTCAGAACAGAATAATTAGACATTATTGTTGCTTTTGTGCATATTCTTCTCAACTGCTTGGTAATCTCAAACGGCACATGTTAATTCATACTGGAGAGAAGCCATTTGTATGCTCATTTTGTAACTACAAATGTAACCAAAGAGATAGTTTGAAAAAGCATATGACTGTACATAGACGATAAGTATTACTCCTCCATGTTCACATTTTCATGTCACATTCTCAGTAGGTAATTATTAGATTTAGTCCAGGTTAAACTTAGATTAAGTCTAAAAAATCACATTTAGATATTGTTAAAATGTGTTCAAAATTTTAATTTAGTAATTAATATGTATTAGATTAGAAAAATCAAGTGATACATAGTCTAAACTATCAATTATTTTCTTGTATTTTAAATGTAAAATTCTGATTTGCAGATTTTTTTTCCTATTACTTTAAATTGCTTTTAATACCTTTATTTTATAACTTTCTGGGTTTTAATTTTTTACGTGAATTTTAAATTGATGTCTTTACTTGTTAAAATTTAAATTACTCCTTAGTTTTCTTCCATAAGTTATTTTTCACATAAATTTTTATTTATATCAGAAAAATGATTCTATCCTAATTTTGCAATCCTTTTCAATGTTGCATTTTGGCTATGCATGTATAAAATTTCCCTTTTATTTCTTGTATTTTAGGGCAAAGTTGTTCACATACTGAGAGAGTTCACTGTTTGTAACATCCAGTGCTATACCCATTAGCAATGTAGTTGTAAATACATTTTTTTTATTTAAAAATATTTTTAATCCAATTCTAGGTTGATTTATTTTTTATATGCTCATTGATATTATAAATTGGTATTTTAGTAATATATTTTTGAGAATTTAAATTTAATTCTTACATAAGTACTGCAGTGATTTGTAACACATATTCATAAATAAGGAACTGAATAAATAAGATTGTGGCATATTAGCAAGAATGTAATGTATTGCAAACTTTCTTTAGTGATTATTGTTTTATTAACATTTAATTTAACAATGGGAAATTTTGTGCATAATTCTTTTATTTATATGCATAAGAATATTTCATGATTTATCTTATCAAAGTTATCATTTTTGTATATTTATATTTTACTCCTAAAAAGAGTAAAGCTAACCATTTGCATTTTGGATCTATTATTTTAAATTACTATGCATTTATAAAATTGAATTATTGATATTATTTGTAAGTATTCTTAAAAAAATTCCTTTGTATGTTAAAATAAGGAAGAAAAATTAAGATTTTGGGAACATTTCTTGACACATTTTGTAATTATATATATTTAATGCTAGAATAAAAAGTTCATTTTATATTCTAATTAAAGTGAGTGGTTCCTATTACATAACAACACAGTATAGTTCCTCTGCTTTTCATCATTCATTTTCAATTTTAAGTCAAAATATTTAAATAGCAATGTTTTTGACAGTATATTTTTTAAGTTTACATATATCCTAAAAAGTGGTATCTCTTTTTGGTTTATTGTATTCCAGTGAAAAATTATAGCATATGGTGACAAATTTCAGATTTCAAAAAATTTATTGAAATATATTAAAGAATGGTAAAACTTTATTATATCAAACAAGTGAACTGTTAAAAATAAAATAATTTAAAATTGTATAGTAATTATTACTATTGCATTCTAATATTAAGTTTTTTTTTTAAATTTATAAGTTATTTGTAACAATGGTCAAGTAAATTTCAAGTGTTTTACTTATATATTACCTGTAGTAATCTATATTTTTTCTAACCTTTGTATTTATCATTTTATAATTATTGTTGCAGATTTATCTTCATTATCTATGTTAATACATATAGTGACCCCCTTGAATCTCTACTAAACAGATTAATATTTTCAGAAATTTTTTTCTCACCTTTTCTGCAAGTTACTTCATTTGAATACAAGTTTTGTAACCCCCTTCCTGTATATGTTCTTTGAGGCTTTTGATGATTTACAACAGGCTACTTATCCTGAAATTGTAAGGCATTCATGATACATTGCTGGAAATTCTATTTAAGTTTGATCAACCTCAGGAGAAGGCCAAACAATGAGTGAATGGTAGAGAGCTTTTCTTCGATACCAAAGTTTGTGGGTTCGAATCTCACTGCTGGCATGGATGTTTGTAGCCTTTAAGAATCGACATTAAGCAGTAGATCCCGGTCTCATTAGCCCTCATAAGCAAAACAGTTGACCGTAGCTCACCAAACCTCAGGAGAAAAAATTTTTGCTGCTGATTTTGTACTTCTCTCTCATTTTCTGACTTTCCTGTGACCATCCAAACAGAATTTTCTTGCATGCATCTTTGGTATGCAACAAGATATTTAGTTCATCTCCCAGGATCAACCCCAGGATTCTAGCCCTACATTCTGAGTCCTAGAACAACCTGGACCTTATACTGTATTTACTTGCATATAATGCACATCTCAAATTTTACGTATAAATCTGTAAAAACTATAGTTACACAGAAGCAATGAATCTTCCTCAAATACTCTTTCAATGTTATTCTAAAGATTAATGAAGTCATTCACACTTATCTGTTATCTAATTGGAAAGGTTTCAGTAATAGGGAAAAAAAAAAACGGGGCTCAATTTGAACACCTTGCACATTATCACCTTTGTTATGATGTAGTCTCTGTGAAATATTTTCTTTATTTGTCATCAGTTTATAGGAAAAGAGTTTTTTGTGATAACATGCAAGTGATATGAAGATTAGATCTAGTTATACTGCAGCATTTAAGTGGCAAATAGTGCAATTTGTAACAGAAAATGGAAACCATAGTTGAAGTTGAGAATTCAGTAGTTAAAATTAATAACTAAAAGTTACTTAAATAAGGGTTTCTAACAGTTTTTATAAAAGAAGCATTGGGAATATAGATGCAGCATCAGTTCTATTGAGTATTACTTTTCCTTTTTTATTTTTTTCTTTAATTTTTTTTTAATTCAATAACAAAATTATGTATTCTGCTGTTTTAATGAAAATATTAGAGTTTTTACAGAATTAAAACAAATTTATACTTTTTTGTTGTTGTTAATCCAGTTTATGTAAGTTCCTCTAAACAATCATGTTTAAATATTTTTTTTTAAATTTTAGAATTTTATCATAAAAATGTCTCGTATATAAAAAGTTAATAAATTTGTACCTTCATTTCTTACTAATATTTTATATAAATTTGTGTTTTGTACAACTGTTAAATGACTGTCTTTTTATCATACTGTCAATAATGGTACTCCATCTCCTTACATAATATTAAACTGTATTTTAAAAATATTCATATGCTCCAACTTTTACATAGCAGGTTAAAAAAAAAAAATAATACTATTTATCCTTAGTCTAATGGAAATGTGCATACATATATGTAGAGAGATATACATTTATGTGTATGTGTGTATACTTGCCAATATAAATATATGTATCACAACAACATTTGGGTCATGATAGCATGCAGATTGTCACACTAGTAAGTACTACGAATCTGTTACTGAGCAGTGTTAAAAGCGTTGTCATATTATTTCAACAAATAAGGTGTATATTAGTGTTCATCATATTATTCCATTGTGTGTTTAAAACTCCCATTTGAGTTAAATTAATTTCAATCTGTGTTGTCCTATAAATATATACTTTCTTTTTTTTATCCAAATTTATGTAAATCAATATTTTATTTATACTTAAATATATTTTACATGATAATCAGATAAAAATATGACTTCTAGATAAATTATGCATCTAAAAATAATGTAATGCAGTTTCTGACAGCTACATATATGTTATCTTGGTATTGTTCTAATTTTATTTGTTCCTAAATTTGCATATTTTTACATTATTGTATTAATTAAATTTTGTAATTTTACAGGTAACGAAATTGCACGTTTTCAGAAAACAAGAATTAGACATTTTTGTGGCTTTTGTACATATTCTTCTCATCTGCTTGGTAATCTTAAACGACATGTGTTAATTCATACTGGAGAGAAGCCATTTGTATGTTCTCTATGTAACTATAAGTGTAACCAAAAAGAAAGTTTGAAAAAGCATATGACTATTCATAGGCGATAAGTACTATTCCTCCATATTGTATTTTCTGTTAAATAATACACAAGTGATTTTGTTTTTACCTTTTTCTAATTCTCAGAAAGAAAAAAAAGTTTAATTTTTGATGAGCTTTTCTTTAACAGCAAGTTAGGGGTACACTCAAAAATTATCTTAATTTCCGCATGGTTTTTTTTTTTTTTTTATTTTTTTTTTTTTTTTTTTTTTTTTAACAGGTCATTATCTATCTCTTCTATACACTTTCACATTTTATTAAAGTAAATTTAGAAATTTTAGCATAGGCTAATTGTAATTTTTCAGTGTGATAATCTTCAAAAATGTTTTCTTTTAAGAAAATACTTCGTAGGTTTAAAAATTTTTTGTATTTTATTTTATGTACATGAAATGCAGAATTAAGTCCTATGCTACAAATTTTTAAATATATAAATTTGTGTTTTACTGTTCTTGAAAGAATGATTTGATATAACTTTAATTTATTTTGCATTTTATAATTCCCATATTACCAAAAATGTAAAACCATCAGGAAGAAAATCAAAACTGTTTATTCATGTTCATTTATCAGATATGCATGGAAAACTATAAATTATTTATAAATTATAATAATTTAATATATATATATATGTATATTAAACAAAAAGTTTAATAGTGATTATAACCATAAAACTGGAAATTTCTTTTTTGCTGACTAACAAATTACTATGTTCTGTTTTCCTAATGATACCTACAACCACTATTTTTGCAAATGTTTGTATGTGAAAATTAAATTCTGACCTTAATCATGTACATTTGTTTACACACATGAAATACAAATATCCTCCATTTGATAATTATTTCTTTTCTGTCTGTAATGATGAATGAGGATGAAGCAGTTGAAAGTACTTTAACTAAATTTTAGCTTAAAAGAAAATATAGCAGCTCTTTATTAACCTTAAGTATGAAAGTATGAATTCAGTGAATACCTTTGATTTGTCATATTAGACAAAAAACAAAAGGAAATAAATAGTAGTTTGAATGTTTATCTATATTGAAAAAAATTACGTTTGAAGGTTGTATAATTGTGATAAAGTTTAATTATTGTTTAATTTTTTAATATGATTTTTTACTTTATTGTGCTGTAAATTGTTCTTTTTGTCTACTCACCTTGAAGCTAAATAGTTATTGAAAACTTATTGTTATATTTAATTCTAGAAAGTATTAAAGAACCTTTTAGTTATAAATCCATTTTAAATAACACAACATAAAATTATCAAGATTTGAAACTTTTGGCAGCATACCAACATTTTTAATCAATATTTTTAAAATATTGTTATATGTCTGTAATACAAATTTGTTATATGTTCTTAATATTCAATTCTTTGTATTATATGTTCAATTACTAACAGGAATAGTTGTTCTAATTCTCATTGTAATTTATTTTATTTTTAATTTTTTTTTTTCTCCATATCATTTGAATAAATAGTCTTAAGTGACCTTAAAAATATTCTAAAAATGTGTAAACAGCATCTGTTGAAACTTTATTTTTGAATTTTTTTTTTTAAATTTAATATTTACCTAGTTACATTTTGACTACGTTTGCAAAAAGATTTTTTATTTTAATCTGTTCAAAATTTGAACTGTAAAATTATTATGGAAACTTAAGTGTAGTTCAAATGGTATATAATTATATACTCAGGTTTTTTTTAAGAAATGTTGAAGATAAAATATAAACTTAAAATTTTCATTCATGCTTTCACAAATGTATACTTTGGAAATAGTTTATCATATTTTTGCATTATTTTTTCAAGAATACTTTAAAAGCTTTAGGGCTAATAATATGAAATACTTTCATGCCCTTCTGTGTATCAGGCTTTCTCGTTACATTCTTCTTACTGTCAATCCCTCATTTCTGATACTGGAGTTTCAGTGATTGCTATGTATGTTATTATTTGAGCTATTTTAAATTGTTCTTGAATGTTAGCTAGCATTTTATTTTTTCAGTTAGCAATTTTGCAGTACTCTGTTCATAGAGCTTTCTGGAAACTACTTACAGGCTATATGTAGTTATAAAAAAGGAGGGGGGGTGGGCACTTAAAACTGACAAAATGAAATGCTACTTTATTATAGCTACATGATTTATCTAGTGTTTAAAAGGAATTGTATTTATATTTGTTCTCTAAACACATATGTAATTCAAACTTAATGATTATATAATCTGATTTATTTTGTGGTTTCTGCATAACTTCTGTTGGGTTGTATAATAAAGAGGTGAGATTCTCATTATGTAATGATGTCTATTGAATTCTAACTCTAACATATCTGCAAGCTGAATCAGAAATGTCACATTGAATGACTCTTTACCCTCTTCCCATAAAAAAGTTAAATATATAAGATTGTATATATGTGTTCATATACATTGAAATTTCTCCGAGTAGCCACCCCTGTATAGCGGGCACCCTTCTAAACGGCCAATTTTTCATGGCACAGGTTTTTCTACTCATAGACCTAATGGTAAAATAACCTGTATTAGAGGCCACTTGACGCCCTCTAAATGGCCACCAAGTGGGATTGCCCATTCCATTTTTCAAAAATTCTACTCACTCAGTGCTTTAATTTTGAGCAGAAAAACTTGAGGTTAGTTTTATGGTTGGATATAAGACCCAGGAATAATTTTCGAAGTCCATTCCCGCGTTCCTCCCCTTTCTTAGGAACATTAAATCTTTTGTATTCTCCCTACACCCTTCAGATCGGGAATCCCTATTGCACCACCCATAGAAACTGAGGGAGGAACTGGACAATCAGGTGTTACAGGTATCCTAGGGCCTTTGTTTGGAATTCTAATATGTACAGTAAAGGAAGAATTGCACCTCTGTCAACAAAAATGTCATCCATGCCAGTTTCTTTTCATTAATTTGTCAATTATCTGAGTTGCAACGATGTCGAATCGCATTTTCCTAAATCTCGAGCAGCACATTGAAGTTCTGCTTGAATATGAAAATGACAAATCAGCAAGAAAGTTAGTTGAATTATGGAACTGCGGAAGAATACAAATCAACGAAGTCATTAAAGAAGAAAAATTTGATTTTGAAGGAATATGAAGACTTCAATTTTCTGCTTTTAAAGTAAAAAATGAGCTTAAGAAAATGGTTGTTATAGAGAAAAGTAAAAAATTAAAACACACAAATTGTAGCCTTTTTTTAAAAATATGTAAGAGAGCATAAAATAAAGTACTATATTCTCTTTAGATAAGTTTTCAATTTCATTTTAAATAAGGAATATATGACAGACTTGTTTATATTACGCATTATAGCAATTATCTTATAATAAAACCCTTCAGAGCAGCCACCCCCTCTGAGCAGCCAAATGTTCTCGAAACGGTGGGTTGTCTGCTCAGAGAGGTTTCACTGTATATATATATATATACATATATATGTTTAATGTAGGGAGATGGACGATTCTTATCTTAAGATAGTTTTTCTTCCTGGACTTTTCTCGAAATCATTCATTGATAATTCTTTACTATACTGTTCTTTGCTGTTATTTGTAATTAACTGCTACTTAGTTTATAAATTTTATTCTTGTTATAGGCTATTTCTTCATAAGGTTTTCTCTTTTTATTTAGAGGGTGGGGATGTTCACATCTTAAAATTTTGTCTTTTTTATGTTCAAACCAATAGTATATTCTTTGTTGCCTCTATTATCAAACATATGTGCTGCAATGAGTAAAGATGTTGATATAAAAGAATCTTGTGTATTATAAACGTTATAATTTTTTACACTTCAATAAATATTTGTTAGTTTGGTCAGTTTAGAACAGTATCTCTTTTTTATTCATAACTTTTCTGAAGTTTTCACTTTTATATAATATTTTTATCCTAAAATGCTGATTTTGCTCGTGTATAATGCACATCCTCTTCTTTACAAGAAAAAGTTTAAAAAGAAAATGTTTTTGCTACAAATAGTGCACATTTAAAGTTTGGTATGCAAGTGGCTTTCAAGATTGTAAACCAATTCATATGAGGATGAAATCTAATGCAGTTTCAATGTCATTCTTCTGGTGACTCCACTGTTAATAAAATCCTTCACACTATCTCAGTAGTCTGAAGTATCATCAGTAGTCTGAAGTTATTGGGAGGGTTTGGGCTACTTTAAATGACTCTCAGTCTGAAATTTAAGACCTAATGCTCTGCCGTACCAAAACAGGAAGGGGGGGATAAGAAATGAATTTTCTTTACTCCTTTTTTTTTCTATAAGAAGAAAGTGTTTGAAGACAATGTGTAAGCAAAATTAAAAAAGAAAGTTATCAAGTGATACTGCAGTATTTAGTAAAAATAGATCAAGTCAGTATAGTCAATAAGCAAAAGGAAAAGTGCTTGAAATCAGAAAATTGACATTCAAATTATCAATTATAGAGCTGCTAGAATTAAGAATATAAAGAAATTCAATAGGATAAAATAAAGATGTAATACATCTGATGAATAAGACCCGTTTTTTATTTTCTTCCATGAAAATTTTCTTGATTCATATATTGTCTGAACCAGTCAAAATTATTCTTTGTACAATTCACATCTAGTATTTATGCCCAAAATTTTAAAATTTAAATCAGTGTTATACACAAGTAAGTATAGTGATAGTTCTAATATTTTCATTTTTGATCTGTTATTTTAAAAGTACTCATATATTAAATTTATTGATTTCTTTTTTTGTGTAAAATTTTTAAGAATCTTTTGTTATGCATTAGAATAAAATAGAACAAATTGCTGGTATTAGAAATATTTTTAACAAATTTGTAACTACATATTTATTGTTAGAATAAAAAGTCCATTTTATATTCGTATTAAAGTGAGTAGTTCCTATTACATGAACAACACAGTATATTTTTTCACCTTTTTGTCATTTACTTTCATTTCTAAATAAAATATTTATTTATGTATTTATTTAGGCAAAATAAGTTTTTAAAGTTTATGTATTTCAGAAGAATCATTATATGAGTCATTCAAGAAGCAATGTGGTTAAATATATTTTTAAATGTTTTCAGTACCTTTTTGTAAATTTAAACAAATAATATTCTTTTATGTATATATTATTATTTTTATATTCTTTTTAGTTATTAGAGTTTATCAGTTGTTTTAACAATATTTTTTTTTATTTTTTAAATATTTAATAAATCAAAACACTTTAAAAATAAATGTATTTAAAAACAATGAATTTCTGTTTTTCTTCTTTTTATAGACTACACTACATTGGATTCTAAGTGATTCATACTTTTTAAAGATTATTATACTTCATTGTAAAATAAATAAATAACTTAGTACTTAAGTTAACAAAGCATGTGAATTTGCTTTTCAGGCAAAAATTTATTATCTTGTCTAATAACTGATAAAAAATTAAGTGTATTCAAAACAACATAGTCCATATTAATATTACATTTTAATATTTTGTTGTAGGATTTTTCTAAATTATTTGTAATGATCAAATTAATAAGTGATGTACCAGTGTACTCTGCATGCTCCCAAACATTTGTATTTGTAACTTTTTAAACAATAATAATTTTGGTTTCTGAATTTTCATTATCAAAAATCAGGATGCTAGCTTTAAGTATTTCCTGTAATAATATTTAAATTTTGTCAAACTATTATGTGATAAGATAACAGCCTGCAAATACATTTCCATTGTAAATTTACTTTTCATACTTTGTAGAAAAAAGATTTTCAAAAAGGACATTAAAAAAATGTATAATTTTAAAAATTAGATTAAAAGAATTTTATAGCGAAATTGTTTTTTTTTTAGTTTGGATAACTTATCAGTGGATGTGGATATTTATACATATGATTTTTCACTTTAAGATTAATATCTTTGTTTTAAATTTGAGAGTGAACATAATCTGTGTAAACACATCTATACACACTTTTCATTGTTAGAAAATAAATTCTTTGAGATTCAGTGGAAATGACAACACTGAATCTGATACATTCATTAATGACATCACTGAATTATGTATCAGTGTTGTCATTAATTTGATACTAATACATTATGTATCAGATTAATGACAACACTGAATCTGATACATAATGTATTAGATTCAGTGTTGTCATTAATACATTATGTATCAAGAAAACTTAAATTATTACATGTGTAGAGATAAATACTATTTCAGACAAATTATAGCTGAACGATGGCCGAATGGTTAGGGTGCTGGCCTTCGGAATCGGAGTTCTTGGATTCGAATCCCACTACGGCATGGATGTTCATAGCTGTTCAAAATCGGCATTAAGCAGTAGGTCCCGGTCTTATTTGCCTTCGTGTTGCAAAAAGTAGACCGTAACACTCCAAAACCAAACCAGACAAATTATAAACTCACTAGGAAATGTGCTAAATACTTAAGAATTTTTCTTTTGAAATATTGTGTACATACAATGGTTTTATAAAAATAAAATTAGTGAGTGAATCTCTTCTAAAATTGAAAATTTTTAAGTTGCATATTAATAGATACATGGAATAGGAAGAGAAAACATATTTCTTATCTCCTGTAAGATAATTTGACTGAAGTTACTTTCGGATAGATAATACATTTTTGACATAGTTGATACATTACTGAGCAATTAAACTGATTTTAAATAAGGTATAATTTTGTATGAAAGTGTTGAATCATGATGTTTCATACCATATCTCCAATACCATACATTTGCCATTGAAAATTCTTTAAAATTTTTACAGAATTAAAACTAATTTATCTTTTTTCATCATTTTAATCCATGTACTCTTCTAATTTGTTTTAGTACATAAATTTAAAATTTTCAAAGTATGTAAAATGGGTATCATGGTATATTAAAAGCTAATAAACTTTTATCTCTATTTCTTATAAATATTTGAAAATTATTTGTTTTTATTATGTACTAAAAGAATTTCTTGTTATTTTGTTGCTTATGATGTACTATTTCTCTTTATCTAATATGAAATGTATTTTTGTCTTATTAGTTCACTTAATGGAATGTTTTCTAATATAAGTTTTCTATCAATTATGTTTTCACCATATTACTTCATTGTATATTTATTGTTCTACTTATATTAAACTGATTTTTTTCTCCATTGTCTTTTAAATATGTACATTACTTTTCTTACTAAAAGTGTATTGTTTGTTAATGTATATTGTATTTGTATCTGTTATTTAGATACAAATGTAACTTCTAGATAATATTTTAGGAATGATGTTGTTTGTTTTCAGGTATGGAGTTGCATATGTATCACCTTAAAAGTTATTTTTAAGTTCTAATTTTTTTAAAATTTTTAAATATATATATTTATGCATTAATATATTAATTTAAATTATGTAATTTTACAGGTGACTCAAATACTCGTAATCAGAAAACAAGAATTAGACATTTTTGTGGCTTTTGTTCATATTCTTCTCATCTGTTGGGTAATCTTAAACGGCATATGTTAATTCATACTGGAGAGAGGCCATTTGTATGCTCAGTGTGTAACTATAAATGCAACCAAAAAGAAAATTTGAAAAAGCATATGGCTTTACATAGACGATAAGTATCATTCTTACATGTTGTGTTGTTTATTAAATGATGTACAAAAGAATTTGTTGTTATTTTTTTATATTTCACAGAGTATTAATATAAGTTTTATGATAAGTGCTTTTTGTAACATGGTGTTAGTGGTATGCTTTAAAATATTCCTTGAGTTTATGAGGAACTTAAAATCTGCACACTTATGGACATTTATCAGATCTGGATGCATTTGTTGTATACATATTAACAGTTTATTAAAATAAATTAGAAAATCATTGCCCTTCTTCATAGCCATTCTAACAATATTTTTAGTGTGATAATCCTTGCAGGAATTTTTCCTAGTGCTCAATTACTAATGTTAAAAATCTATTTCGTTCTACCTCTTATATCTATGAAATAAAGAATTCGAAGATAGTTGTTTAATCTGATACTAGTTACATCTACTTTTATAACATTTGTGCTTGTGTATCAGTTATTATGTTGCCAATAACAATTGTTCAAAAGAGAAAAAAAAATTATTTAGTTTTCTAAAGTTAACTATCATTGAAGTTAGGATAATAAAATTTTTAAATATATGCCAACTACTGTTCACTTCATACATGTTTCACTGCAGAATCACCCTCCAAATCCAAAAATTTGGGGTGGTTTCTTGGGTAACTACTTGCACTGTGGTCTAAAAGATGGATTGCTTAAGCAAAAGGCAATAAATGCAGTGAATTACTGAAAACTGTATTGAATGAGTGATGTAACATCTAAGGCCAATTAGAAGGAGTCCCCCTTTTTTTACTTTAAGGTGTGGTATGTTTAAGTTATGCAAGAAAAAAGGGCAGAGAATCAACCAATGTGTGAGTACTCTCAGGTTAATATTAAAATTAAGTTTCATACTACAAATCTGTAAATGTTAAAATTTTGTGTTATTATTCATCAAACAATGATTTGATATGTCCATCATTTAAATATGGATTTTACATTTTCTTTGTTAAAGATATCTGTCACCATTGGAAAGAAAATCGAAACATTTTCTTTCAAGTTCACTTATAGCATTATGTTATAAGCTGTAAGTACATAGATTACAATTGTGTATTCTTTTTAATGTCATTGTTAATAGCATTTAAAGCTATTAACAAGTATGTACTTTATAATTTCTCTTCTGACTAACAAATACCAGTATACTCAGGACTGGCTCTTGCATATTTACTGATATAAACAATCAAAAAAATATGCACCCCACCAACCTTCCTTAAGCTTTCAAAAAATAAATAAATAAAAGAACTGCATTAACCAGAAAGATGACGTATAATTGAATTAAGACAATAATACTACTACAGGTTTACAAAAATTTGTTTTATTGAAAAGTAAAAAATACTTATTTATATTAAAAATCCTACTAACATTTACATTTGTAACTGACCATACCACCACAGCTGAATATTGTTGCATAAAAATATTGTTTTAAATTTAACTATCTTTTATATGTGGGTTGAAAAGATTGTTGAATCCTGTCTGCACCATCAGCACATATTACAGTTTGCCTATAGAAATACCCAAACATCTGTCTGTTCCTGTCTTATTTTAATAAGCTTGTTAACTCCAATCAACAACATATCTCAAACTATAGGAGTGCCCAGAAGCCTGTTCTACTAATTTATGTTCCAGATTTTAGTAAGCAAAATATATTTTTGTTTTATTTATTTATTTTTGGTGGTTTTGCTGTTCCTTGATTTTGGTGATATAGCAACTGCCTGCCTACCATACCTCTACCCTAGGGCTAGCGGAGCGATGGCAGATTGGTTAGGGTGCTGGCCTTCAGTATTAGAGTTCGTAGTAGTGGCATGGATGTCTGTAGCCGTTTGGATTCAGCTTTAAGCTGTAGGTCCCGGTCTCATTAGCCCTGGTGTTGCAAAAAAGTAGACCGTAGCACTCCAAACCAAACCTACCCTAGGGCTAACCCTGAGTATACTGTAGTAATAAATGCAAAACCAACCTGAATAAGGTGCAAATAAAGTTGTTTGTTTTTAACTGTGTCTATTTAACTTTCCTTTATTTTTGTATTATTTTCATTCTTTGTGTATTATTTGCATTTGGTTTGCATTTATTGCTATATTCTGGCACAAAGGCTTTACTTTCTGTTATACTGGCTTGCTACTAATACTCATAAATCTTCTTTTCTCAAAGGCTTAGAGTGAAGAATCAAAATGGTTCTGAATCAAATGTACTTGTTTACTCAGCAAGATAGAAATATCCTTCATGAAACAATGGTACATTCTTATTCTGCCTGTGATTGGGTTTAAGTTAAAGAGATTAAAAAAAGTGATATATCCAAAAAACACTCTTGGAGTGGGAAGAAATTTGTTCATTATTAAACATTTTTACTGATATTCTGAAATATTAATAACACAATAATATATAAATAACACAATCATCAGCCATTCCAGAAAACTAATGACTATAAAAATAAGTAACTGAGAATTATCATTAATTTTGAAACAAAACTTTTCTCAAAACTGGAATCTAAAACAAAGAGAAATTTCCATTTCAGTCAAAATTGGATAATTAAATTATTTTCTTAAAATAAGAAATACAAATAAAAAGGAAAATTGAGTCAATAAGAAAACTATGCAAGAATTTTGATATTTGCATATCTTTTAAATAACAATATCAATTTTTCTCAACTCAATCAATCCTTAATCTACAAGATATATACAGGAGATGTTAGCAGTCATGGAAATCAGAAAATATGTATACAAAAGTTAAAATCCAGTTGATTATAACTTTTTGTACTTGGGAGATATAATTTTAAAAGTTTTAAAGTTGAGATTTTCTTCCTGGCATAGTGGTACTCACAAAGTACATATAATGCTAAGCAAAATATATGCTTGGATAAATGCTCTTATCACACATTTGTAAGACATATAATATTGATTGGAAGAATTCTTTAATGGAGTAAATCTGAATTTTTTTTACACCAAAGCTTAAACTCTACTTGCTTATCATACTATATAAAATATACCATACAAAAGTTATCTTTTATTATGTATTCCATTTTAGTTGCCAACATGATCTTGTAACAATAAAACTTATTGTATAAAATTCTCTCACAAAATAAACAATTAACATTTATATTTTCAGTTGACATAAAATATGGGTATTTTAACCTTTTGGGCAAGCCAGTTTCCACTTCCCCATCCCTGAATATGCCACTCAATTTAACATTATTAATTATAAATATATGTTCAGCTAAACACTGTGGAAAAACAAAAATGAATACACTTTTGAGACTTAAGTATGGAAGTATGAATTGAGTGAATAGTTTTATTTTTGTATATTGCAGGATATAACAGGAAATAAGTAGTAGTTTATGCTTTTACTTACATTGTAAAGAACTAATTATTGAAGGCTGTAAATTTGTATAACTACAGGTTTATTTTAAATCATTTTGCTTTATTTAAAATATCTTGTAAACTGATTTATTTTTAAGCATTCTGTATAATTTTTGTAGGGTTGTTTCTACCTAAAATTAATCTCTCATGTTTTTAATAACATTTTCTGAATTTGATGATTCCACCATTACCTACAACTTGATTTAGGGGTGAATGCTTTTTTACTCATATAAATTTAAAATGATGATATGGAGTTGGCATACAAGTTCGATTTAGATTTAGGATGGGGCAGCTCATAAGAGCACCAGCACTGCAACCCAAGGCCTATGGCATACAAGTTACACGCACATTGGCACATGAATTATGTGTTATTGGAGAAAAGATTTTTTTTTTGCCTATATTCACTGTACTGATGAGAATATATTGAGGAAGAGAGTTAATTTATTTCTAACTTAAAATGATTAATTTTTCAACTGTTGCCTTTTTTATTTATATATTTTCTTTCTTTTCTTGCCCAGATAATTTTACATTTCGATGGTTTTATGACTACATCAAAGAATAGCATTTTAAAGATATTTTCCTTTGGATTATCTTGTGTTTATTCAAAAGACTTGGTATCAGTTTGAGCTTTTAACTTAATACAAATAGTTAATGTTTTCATACTACTATAGAAACTTGTTCTTGTAGATGCACTGATGGAATATTTTTAAAGTTGAAATCTAATTTTTTTAACTTTGGATAAAAGGAGCAAATTAACTTTATTCTACCTTACACTGCTTATTTTTTACTCTAATCAGGAAAATGATTCCACCTCAATGGTATTTTCTTACACTAGCAGTTTTGCCACAACATACCGATAAAAATACCTGGTTTTCTGTCTGTTCTGTTTTAGTAAGATAATATAACCCATGTTCATCTCACTGTGTTTTAAAATATTGTCATCTTTAAGATTTTACAACCTAAATAATATTAAGTTATCACTGTGATTGATATTATAAAAGCTATGAGTGTATAATTGTAGTTTCTTTTCCGTCCTTCTGCCCTTGAATATTTGTACTTTGTTTTTGTTGTTTTAGTTCGTCAATCTACTTCATTTACTGTAAATATTGCTCCCTGTCATGTCTTGTGTTAAGTAGTTAGAATGAGAACCTTTTTTTTTTCCTCTCCTCAAAATTTTACATAGTAATCCTTTACCATACTTATCAATGCTATTATTTTAAATAGCTGCTAAGTTTTCATTTTTACTTTCGTTTTTAAGATATTTGTTTGCAGAATGTTCAATTTTTTTCCGTCTTTATTTTAGTGTTTATGGATTCATTTATTGTTATCATTCATTTTATGCCCTTTTTATGTCAAAAACAGTTTTATATTAATTTTTATTATTAAATTCTACATTTATTAGCAATGCTTTTATGAGTATCTTCTATCCTAAGGTTCTCTAAAGCTGCAGTTCTGGGTGTCACAGCACTCCAGGGTGCCTCAAACACATGCTAACAGTACCATGGCAATAACCAAAAAAAAATTCTGAAGCTATTAAAGAAAACATGAAGATTCTTAAAAATTAATTTGTCTTCCTTGATACCATTGTTGAAATTCTCTTGTATTCATCTGTAGGTCCAACCATTCCTCTATCTCCATGCTTCTTAAACTGTGTAATATGGACCCTGGGATGCCGTGACCCTGCAGTTCCAGGGCTACTGCAGCAGAAAAAATTTGAGAACTACTTCTCTAAGCATGAGTGACCCACAACAAAATTTACAAATATATATAACTGAAACAAATATCACACTGATTACAATAAATAGAATATTATTCAATTAATTGATTATTATTAAAGATTTTATGTATATAAGTATATATATAATATATGTATATGTATATATGTATATATGCATATATGGTATATATATGTATATGTTAATATATATATGTATATATATGTATATATATGTGTGTATATATATATATATATATATATATATATATATATATATATATATATATATGTATATGTATGTATATGTATATGTATATATGTATATGTATATATATGTGTATATATATATGTATATATATGTATATATATAAATATATAATGGATTTAAGTGTTCTAAGGTATGACTCAAGAAATTCGAATTTTTAATTTTTCAGCTGTATAATATGCAAATGAGCTATAAAAATCGATAAAATATTTATTTGTCAAATTAGATTTGGTTTTCCATTTACACAATTGATTTAATTAAGAACATTTTTGGTTATATTGTCATCAAAATTGGGGTATTTATTTCTGAAGTAGAACTCAGTGTATAAAAATACTTATTTAAATTTGTTGTGGTATTATTGTAAAAATTTTTTATAGATGATTAGAGGATTAGAAATACAAATTTCTAGTACTAGAACAAAAAGTATTAGATTCAAGTTTTCAAAATTTTTAAAATATTTTATTTGATTTGTTTCTTAGTATGATATAGTATATCTAAAACTAATTAAATATTTGTAAGACTACTAGAGTGGTTACTTCTTTATTGTAAACTTTTAAAAAACTTTTTGATATGATTCATAGTATATTTATTATATATTTTCACAGTATATTTTAAATCATTTCTCAGAAATAAAAATGTGGAAGAAAAATTATTATCAAGGCTTAATTATTTACTTAGATCTCTTCCTTTCTTTAAGATTGATTCTGAAGTAGATCTTAGATTTACTCTCGATTTATTAAAGGAGACATAGTTCATATAATTTCAGAAATTTTTATTTTTCCTTAGATATCAGGTGTGAGGCAATTTAACTTACAAATATACTGTTTTCAAAGCCATGTAATATCAGTATCACTTACTAATATCTGAAATATTTTTATTATTATGCCTTATTAATAGATTCAAAATTATCTATAACATACTCCAAAACTGATATCCTTTGCATAGTGAGCTTTTAAAGCTCACGGGTAAAAGGCAGTTTAATTTTGTTGATTGTTCCTATCCCGCAGCAGTGCAGTTATTACAATTTGCTCATATAATCCATACCAAATGGAGGTAATAAATCTAAATTTGGTATAAAAGTTTCATTCATATTTGAAGATGGATGTAGTTATTACTGGTGTAAACATTAGGTTCTCTGAAACTAAAAAAATGGTGGATTTGCCAGAAATAGATTTTTGACAAAGACAGCTTCAAATTCTGTAAGTAAAAAAAATTCCTGTACAAAATAGTGTACAATATTTAAAAAAAAAACATACAATATTGCATTGTCTTTTCATAAGAAATAATGTTGGTCACCTATATGGTACTCTATTAATAAAATAGTCGTAAAAATCTGCAGCCTTCTAGAGATGAATGTTAAATAAAAGCATTAGGAAGAAAAAAATGTTTGAAATAATGCACTCTAACATTTGAAGAAATACTCTGTTATTTTAGAGTTGTTAAGGTACAAAGTGTTTAGAAATTTTTGGGAGATTTCTAGCACATAATTTTTTTAAAAATTCATGCCATGGAAGTTTTATCCCTTTCAAACCCAAGAGACCAAGTTGACTGATCCTTAATACTCAAAACAGCTGTTAGTGAATTACCTACCCACTTTCTCGCATTTAGGTTGAGGGTCTCCAAAGTAGTAAGAGCATTAGGATACGTATTGTAAAAATCAGAACATACTGAGGTAGATACAAAACTTTATTCAGTGAAAGAAACGAGGAAGAGAATTTTCATTCATCCAACAGAGATTTTGAGGCTATAAGGACATTAAGTTAAAAATAGTTAAACTTTGCATTTATTTACAAAAATAAAAATGAAAATATGATTGATTATAATAAGATATGTTATGATATTTTACATGGCAATAATATGTTATTATGTTTTAATATTTAATTAATAAATATTTTTAAATGTCAGTTTAATAAATCTTTATTACAATTTATAATAAAAAAAAGCATAAACATTAAGTTGTATTTTCTCTATAGATTTTCAAACTATAAATGGCAAATTTTTTTTATTAAATTTTTCCATGCCTTATACTAGTAAGAAGCAATATTATGTTATTTTTTTTTATTCTGTTTTGCATTTGTATGATTCAAACTGAAGTAAAATGTTTGTAATCTTTACAGTCTTTTATATGACAAGTATAATGTTTATAAAGTATATACAAATATGTGCTCATTCATTTCATGCCTTCGTTATTCTCTATGTATATATGTGTATATCTGCCATTCTTATGTATTTATTGTTTGAAATTTTTAAAAAGATACATTTTTTCCTTTATATGTTCTATTTGTTTGCAAAATAAAATAAATAAATAATTGTTTATTAATTTATTATGTTCAATAATTTTTTTTTCTTTTACTGATTTTGTTAGAATTTCTGCTTTAATACTTTAAACCTTCATTTCCTGTGAGTTTCAATGAGTTATAATTTAACTGTAACTTTTACTGTTTTAGTAGTTTTCTAATTTTTTTTATTTGATGTTCTACATTACTCTTTTTTAGGTAATATGGATACACTGAGGGCCAGTCCTGTAAATTTACATACATGTCAAATTTGCTCATATTCATCACCCCTTCTTGGTAACGTCAAAAGACATTTTCTTACCCACAGTGGAGAACGTCCATATAGTTGCCCAATTTGTAAAAGCAGATTCAGCCAAAAATGTTCACTGAAGCGTCATATGATAACACATTCTAAACCTTAATCTTGTTCTTTGGTGTTTTACACTCTTCTTTAAAACCAAGAAAAGTATAGTAAATTTGCACTATTTTACACTATTTTATTCACACACGATTTGTTATGCAATTCACTATTTTAACTTATATTGTATTGCAAAGGACTGACTTCTCTATTTATATCATCTGTAAACCATCTTTTAGACGAGGCCATAGAATAAAAAAAATATTAATATATATTTTAATACAATTTTTATGATGTCTGAAAAATTGAGTATGGAAAAGAAGTCAACTGAATATGAAAACTGAAGAGTTTTCATCTTTATTGTCTTTGTGTTTGGAGTTTCACTCATCAAAAATGAACATTAAGTATCCTGCACATTCAAAATTTCAGCTTCGTATCAAGTTTTTGAACTGTATAAATCAGAAATTTTCATAAAATTGTAGTATTATACAATTTTCTACTATATCATACCATTAAAAAAAATTCATGGTCTTCTTCTATCATTCACAAATTCTTTTCAAAAGACTGATAGTTTTATGCCTCTTTGTTATATAAATGGCATAATAAGTATCAGCTGAACTTAATTTTAGCACAAGAAACATGAATTTAAATAATGATACAAGGAATTATTTGCTGGTATTTTTAGAGAAGATGCATAACCAGTTATGAAGGGAAAAAAACTATTTCCTAGTATTTTTGAAAAAACACCAAGCACTAGTTCTTAGAATTATTTCTTGAAAAGCTGTTCTTAACAAGAATTTTTTCCTCTGTATATTTCTTTTTAATTCTGAGGCTATTGAAAAATAGAAAAAGAAAATTGTCAATAGGTGTTCAAAGGGCAAAGTTGGAATAAATATTTAAAAATTAATGGAGTAAGCTAAATTTCCTTTGTACTTCTCAAAATGTTAAATAAAATTATTTAATTAAAAGAAGTTGTATTTATAATTTTTAACTAATTTTTGTTTTGAAATATATGTGTAAAATATAAGATGTAATTTTCCTAGTTTTCAGGATTTTGAGATAGTTTAACATGCTATATCTTATTTCATGTGTATGTTGATTACCTGTATTTCATTCTTAAATGACAGTATATATTTATATATATATATTTGATTGTAATTTTTTTCAAAGTTAACAAAATATTTTCATTTATTTGAATACTTTTTTTCAAACAAAGATTTGTATTACTTTTTATATTTATACGTGTGTAAATAATAAGAAAGATATTAATTATGTGAATATTTCACATTTATATTTGCTTTGTTACTAACTAATGACATTATTGGGCTTTTATTTCAAAATAATATACACGTTGTTTAAGCATTCTATTTTGCTAATATTTATGCTGTATAAGATAATAGAAAATAAAAGTTGTATTAGTTTAATTTTTTTGTAATGGTTATCTCATATGTAATTATATTCATATCATCATTTATTAATTCATATTTTCAAAAGCTGACCTTTGTTTTAATATATCAAAAAACAGGCATTTCTAAAGTTCATATTGAAGCTATGACAATACTTAGTGTTATTTATATTCAATCTTACTGAAGTCAATATTTCTAAAACATTAATTCTAACCAAATGTATATATTATTAAATTTTAACTCATAAAATATGCATAGCATCAATTGAGACAAAACAATTAGTCATAGTGAAAACTAAATTCAGTTGCTAGAAAAATTTATTAAAGATATATTTGCTTCATAAGTAATCCAACTCATTAGATATTCTCAAAATTTGTAAGTTTCAAACATTTGCAATCTACTTCACATTAACAAATTTATTGATTTACTTTTATTAATATATATATAATTAGAAATACATACTTTTGACATAGGTATAAATGATTTTGAATTTCAGTAAACCTCCATGCCATGAGTTGAGGCTCTCGGCATTCTTGATTCAACAATTGAGTCATTCTACTCCTTATTTGACTCATATTCTCATATTGTTTTTTTTTTTTTTTAAACCAAAATAGAAAACACAAATTTGTAATGTTTAGTAAAGAAATATTTGTTTTATATGTTATCTATCTGTTTAACTTAAGATCCTCAAAATTCATGAGTTTTAATTTTGAGTGTCTCTAGTCATTATTTAACTTGATATTTTCAAATATTGATCTTTGTTTCAAAATAGGAAAAACTCATTTCAAAATTTTAGTTGAGATATTTGTTTTATTTGTAAACTATCTATATTTTTAGAAATTCTCAAAATTCATGACTTAGAATTTTTTTTTCAATCTCCCTTTATTAATGAATTTATTCAATTGTCATTATTCAAGACAGAAGATAGACATAAATATTTCTGACATAGATACAGCCAATTTTGAACACCGAGGAATCTTTATCATGAATAGAGATTCTCAAAATTCATGACTCTCAAATTTTTAAGGTCTCTAGTTCTTATTTAATCTATATTCTCAAATATTGATCTTTGTATCCCAATATAAAGATCATATTTCTAAAGTTCACATTGAAGTTTTGAAATTTTTATTCAGTCTAATAAAAGTCAGTAGCTCTTAAAAATATTTAGTTTATACTATATAATTTTTTTTTTTTTAATTTGCATAGTCTTAACTGAAGCCAAAACTTTTGGGCATCTTATTTACCAAGATCAAGAAATAGTTAAATGAATGAGAAATTTAGATTATTATGATTTTCCCATTTTGAGTTTGAATGATCCCTGTATAACTATGTATAACTATCTGTCACTTTTAGTTAATTTTTGGTCCATATTAAAATAATTGGAGATGAGTGTTTTTTTTTCACCCTAGCTACACAAAACTGGGAGGTAAGCACATGAGAGAAATAAGACTTTATAAAAGGTTATTTCATATTTTCATAATATACTCTCATAGTTTAAAGACCTTCATTTCAATAGTATTTAACAGTCTTAAAATGCAGGTTTTACTATTATTATGAGCCTTGGAGCACAGCATATCTGATTTTTGATTGTTATTTATTAATGCAATGAAGATAATATCTACAAAGAAATGCATCTAATTAATGTAAGTATTGGGTATTCACAACATACTTCCTACTTACCCACCAATCCATAAGTTTTGAAGTTTTGTAAAGAAGTACCAAAAAATTATGTTTGAATGGATCAATTAAATTTTTTAATTGGGTTTTATTAAATTTTTAAAGTGTTGTCTAATTTTTATCATTATATTAAAAATTAAACCTGTCATCTTTTTTTCATTCTGTATTTGGGTATAAGTTGTGTTAATTTTCTAATGAATTAATTTAGAATTATTAGTAATGCTTATGTGGGTTTATGTTTTAAAAGTTAAGTTTGGAGATATTTTTATAATTTGAATGTCATATTTTGATTCATTATTATTACAGTTATTATATTGTAATTCCTTGTAATATGTTTTCTATAGTATTTTATTTTATAATGAATATTTAACTTATTTTTTATTTTTGTTGCTTAAAATTCATCTTTATGCTATTAGATTAGTAATTTTATTTCTCATAAGTTCCATTAGATGTAATTCATTCTAATATATTATAATATAAATGTACTTTTGATTTTTAAGTGATAAAATATAAAAATTGACTTATAAAGAACCATTCTGTATTAAATTTGATTGTTAAAATTCATATTAGTAACTTAATGTATCTTATAATTTGTTATTCCTAGATTGAAAGATGTGTAATACATGATAAATTTTATTTGAATAAAAGAAAAATTTAAAACCCTTTTCTTGTTTCTGTGTTTTATTTTCAGTCAGTTAAAAGATTTTCTTTTCTGTTTTGTTTTTAGGTCAAGATAATGATGGCCAAAATTATAACAGATACTGTTTGAAAAAATCAACGGGATATCAGTGCGATTTTTGCTCGTACTTCACACAGGATTTAGGTAACTTCAGGCGGCATCTAGGAATTCACAGTGATGTGCGACCCTACAGTTGTTCAATATGCCATCAAAGTTTTAGGCAAAAAGTTACTTATGAAAGACACATGATGGTTCATAATGGAATCCATCCATTTTCTTGTTCACTTTGTGACTATAAATGTCGTCGTAAAATATACTTGAAAAATCATTATGTTACTCATCATCCAGATTCATTTTTACCTTAACTCTTTAACTGCTGGTCACTTGAAATTCACATTCCGAATATTTCAAGAAATTCGGTAGAAAACTTAGTTTTTTAGCAATTTCTTTTTAATTTAATTATGACTCATCTGCATAACAAATAAAACTTGTTTGTGATATTATACTACAAAATCAAAACCTTACGTGCAGTTGGAGGGTTAATTAAAATTAATTTGATTTGTATTATGTAATTTGATACTCTTTTATGCTTTATTTTGTATTTTCAAGTTACTTTTCTTCTTTTCTTGCTAGACTAAATGTTTATTTTATTCCATATAAATCTTAATATATTAATATTATCTTAGTGTATTATTTATCTTGTTTAGTTGTTTCTATATTTTAAATTTTATTGTTATTATTCTCATAAAGTAATTCTGCTTAAAAAATAAGCTAAACACACATGTATGTATACATAAATATATATGCATACATATATATTGTTCCATTCAATAATAAGCATTTCATTTGTCTAAAATGAAGTAATGAATATTCAATGTTCATAATTTATTCTACTGTTAAAAATAAAAATATGAGGATTTAAAGTATTTATATTTATAAAATTCTTATTGTTTTACAGTGTGTCTTAATTTCTTAAATAGTTTGTGTTTTAATTTATTTATATATACACTCTTAAAATGCTTATTACTTTTGGATCTAACCTTCATTGCATATAATTCATGAGTTACAGTGTGTGAATAATTTGGTTTTTTTCTTTCTTTGTAAACTGAAGTAAAATGCTTGTTATTATTTTTTTATAAATTAAATAATCGTCAATGTTTTACTCAATTTTGGTTTGAGTTCTAGCTCTTAAGTAGTTGAAAATTATATATTTTTGTTTGATGTTTTTTTTTTCATTCGACAGTTATTATTACGTGCATAATTGTTTTTTATTATATTGTGTACAAAATACCCTGTATATCTTCATTCATAAAAAAATAAGTCATATGTAACACAAATGATTAAAAAGGTTAATAGATGGAATTATTAAATTATTTTTAAAGATATGACTAGAATTTTCAAATAAACTGGGTGGATCATATGCTTAGAATGGATGATTTCATATTAAAAAAATTCTTTTACATAAACCCCCAACAAGCAAAGAAAAGAACCCAGAGTGAGACGGATGAAGTCTGTGGAGACAGACTTTGACTATCCAGGAAAGAAACTCAAGGTCAAGGTAAATGGGTTTAATGGAGTACCTAGCGAAGTGGAAGGTCGTCACTTTAACCTCCGAACGTAAGCAGATCAAAACATAAATTTAGGCCTCTAGGCAAAAAGTAATCCAAACAAAAATTTAATACACTCCAGCTCACAACGAAGTGAGGAGGTGAGGACGTTCTCATAAAAAATTATGAGTAAACAACGTGCTGTCTAATTAGGGGATAATTAGACTGTAACCTTGACAATGACCATTCGGTATGGTTAACAGCAATACATAGATTCAACAACATGGAGCTCAGAAAATATATCAAATAGGTAATAATAGTAACAATAATAATAATAATAATAATGACATTAAAAAGTTGCAACTTGGCATGGAAAATAAAAATAAACAAAAAGTGACAGCACTAACAAAAAGATATTTTTTTGGTTTTTATAAAATTTTAAATTTTTATTAAGCATTTTTTCAGTTATATATATATATATATATATATATATATATATATATATATATATATATAAACATAAAACAAGACAATGCATTACGTAAGCAAAAAATATACGAGAGCAAAGTAGCGGAATGATACGATACCCAAAATATTGGAAAATGTAAAAATTAAAATAAAATAAGCCAAAAAACAAAGAAAACGGTACTTCACCATTAAAAAATAGCAAATAATTAATTAGGCAATAAAACATAAAAACTTAATTTTAGAAAAATTTGCAGGTTGTAGTTGTCACTCCAGGAAAGAAACTGTGTCAAAAATAGAATGCAGTGAAATGGAATTCAGAGGAACGCACTGGCCCACCCTAGGCCAAATATGATGATGATGACTAGACTTTGTGTACTCCCATTAGAAAAGTAACGTTATCATAGAAGAATCCCAACCAGTACCATTCATTCCTTTTAAAACACTATAATTGCAGTTATCAATAGGGATGTGGTAGGTTTTCATTAGAAAACCATTACAATCTTGGAATAAACACAATTCACATCATTAATCCTTGTTTTCATGTTGTTATCTATCACAAGAAGAATTGCACTATAATCTGTGTGCCTCACAAAAAGATAGACTTCTTCCTTAATCACTTTAGTGTAATGCTAATTAAAGACATCTAAGAATACAGTTAGATATTGTTCGTCAAATCAAATATATTTTTAGAGGTTGTTGCTTACTTAGCTTATATAGACAGTTTCCGAGCACCTGGAAAGTCATGGAAAATCATGGATTTAGACAATGGATCAATTTTTTGTCATGGAAAGTCTTGATTTTTCAAGTAAAATGAGTAAAACTCATGGAAAGTCATGGATCCGCTAAACTACCGATTTTAAAAAATGCATTGAATTATTTAATTCTATTTTTACTTGTCATTTGGCTGAAGTTACTGAGTTTGGTATTTATGTATTATCCTATTGATCATATTGCCAAGTAAAATTTGTTCACCAAGGAAACTCAAAGCAAGAAAGCTTAATGGGTGGATAAATGTATTTTATTCTGTTTTTTTCTTAAATTGTAGATTAAAATTTTATTAATATAAAAATTAAGATTTTTGTAGAAAATATAAGTTTATCTCTAGGGCTATTGTATATAAACATAGGGCTATCATTCATGGTCACCCCGATAATACCTAAGTACTCTGAATTCAAATTGGAAACATTTTGATTGAAAAATTGCTATATGATTAAACTTAAATGTGTAGATACAACAATTTATTTTTATGTGTGTGTGTTTACTAACACTTTTAAAGTAAGTTTATAGTTTTTTATGATAAAATTCCTGTCATTTCTCTAAAAGCATATATTTTATTTGTATGTATATCAGAAGTTTTATTCATATATACTTTAACAAAAGCTTTTTAAAGTCATGGAAAATGATCTGCTGAAATCAGAGAAAGTCAAGGAATTGAAAAAATTTATTTTGCCAGATACCCTGTATATAATTAAATGTCTGTAATCAGTCTGCTTTTCTCTGAAGAAGGAATGTTATGTATTGCTTCAACTCTTAATTACCAAAAGTAATCTAATTTTTATCATGTTCTTAAAGTCATAATTGTGCATTTAAAATATAAATATAACTGTCATTTTAGTTAAATGTACATTCTAGAGATCCGGGTTTTAACTTAAATATATATGCAATGTTTGTTAATGTTGATTTCTATGTGTATGTACTTTTTATTTGTGTAAAAGAAGTGTTTCAAAAATATTCATAGCAAAAGAGATGATGTATAGTATAAAAGTTTCCATTTATAAAATGGTTAATTTTTGTCAGTCTAAAGAAAGGTTTTACTTAATTTATTATTCATTGTTATTACCATGATTATATGTTTTTTTTATTTTAAATTACTTCTACCAATGTTGATATTTCTTTAATTAGATGTTATGACTATTTTAATTCTACTAATATGTAAGTTCATAAGTTATTCTTTTATGGTAATGATGAAATTATTCTACTTTTGTTATGTGTGCAGTGAGTAAAATAATAAAATCTTGCAAACTTAATACTAGCTTTATTTTGTTGTGAGTTGTCATTGAACCAGAACTTAGTTTAAGATAAATGATAACCAAACAGGTAGACAGGTAGGCTCTGCCAGTTGATACAAAAGTTTGTGGGTTTGACCCCTTTGTTCAGTGGGTCTTGGTAGCTATACAGAATCAGCTTCAATGGGTCTCAATATAATTTACCATTGTATTGAAAGAAAAATATCGTAGTGCTCCAAATTAAGCAAAATGATTAATACAAAATTTAATTTTACTATGTAATATATTTTGACTCAATCAATGAGATTTCAGGAATTATACCAAAATTAAGTTAATTCATTGTTAATAAATCATTTAGAAAATTCATGCTTTAACCTTTTTTATGTATATAAAATGTTAATAAATAATCAATTTTATGTGGTAATTTTAAGTAAAAATTGTGGAGAAGGAAAGAACATTCATTCAAGGATCATCTGTATGTTATTGTAAATTTTATTCATTTTTCATAACTTTTCTGGAAACTTCTACTAGAATTTACTTGTTCATAGTAGTGCATTTATATGTATTGTAATGCTTTAAGCATAAAATTACATTGGACGAATGTTTGATGTCCAATATGATGTAAAAGCCCATCTTTTGTACCTGTATTGCTGCTCTTGTCAAAACTATTATTATAATCTTAAAACAGAAAGAAAAACTGATTTCATAGCCTATTCTATGTCATTTATTAGCATATTATTTTTTGTCTTGTTATGAATTTTGTAATATTTTGTATCTAGTCTGCTAGTGCTAAGGTAAATATGAATAAAAATTTAATTTTGTTTCCATTTAACTTATAGAGAATAAATAAATATTTAGTTCTGAATGATCTTTTTAAAATCAAATATAGTTTCTCATCTGTATTACACTATGCTAATAACCAATTAAATTATTTGTATAAGAAATGATTTACTGAATAAATTACTACTGTTTAATTTTTTGATACTGAAATTTTATTGTGTAATAAGTATTACATTTTATTTTAATCATACTCTTTTTTTTTTCAAGTTCTGCATAATTAATTATATATGCACCTTATTTACTATTTGTTATTGCAAACTCACTAATTTAACTATTTTGGAAATAAATTATTATTCATTTTGGATAGTAAATATCCATCAAATTTCACACCAGCAAAATTTTAATGTTTAAAACAGGTATAGGTATTTGTAACAAAAAAATTCCACATCAAACGCCTGATTGATGATAACCCTTAAATGTGTTGCTATTTCTTTATGTAAACCCTCATTAATACACTAATATATTTCCAGCAAAATAATATTGACTTGTATACAAGTAATCCAAGAACTTTTATGCCTTTACCAATATCCATTTCTGTTAAGTTCATATTATTAACCTTTCTGCAATATGAACTGAAAGATTGTTTCATAAACTATTTTTAAACAGTAAACTTCATAATAATTCTGAAAAACAATCTAACATGCTGGTAGGTATACTATATATATATAAATATTTCCCCTTCATTATAAAATGTAATTTTAAATGAATATGTTTGCTCTATAAAATTATAAAGATATAAAAATAAAAAGTTAAACAAGTTTTTTTTTCTCCTAGTGGCAAATTTTCAAAAATGTGCATTCTTTGCAGATGCATTTTATTAAAATGGATCCAAAAAGAACTATTTATTGTACTGAATTACTTCTGTTAAAATATTTTTTAATTAATTTCATTTTAGGTATTTATCACCTGGAGAATAATGATAGAACTGGGTTTGAAAATTTTGGATTTTCTTGTCCATTTTGCTCTTATTCCACACCTCTGTCTGGTAACCTGAAACGACACATATTGATTCATAGTGGGGTACGCCCCTATGTCTGTACAATTTGCAAATGCCGGTTCAACCAAAAAGCTACAATGAAACGTCATATGGCCGTGCATACTGGTGAACGACCCTTTGCTTGTAATGTGTGTGACTTTAGATGCAACCAGAAAGTCAACTTGAAGAAACACCTTCTTACTCATAGAAAGAAAAATGAGATGTAACCATATTATCTGCTGTAATAACGAAAAAATAAATATTCCATATGAGATGTATTTTAAACAATTTTGTATTGGACTCTGTGATAATTCTAAATATGTAAAATATCTTTTAAAATTCAAATTTTTGACAACAGTTTTGTTACTTAGTTTAAGTTAAAAAAATTACTTAAACTTTTAAACAGCATTAATTAAAAAATGAAGACTATTATACTTTGAATTTATCCTGTTTATTTTTCTGTAATGTCCAGTTTTTTGTAGATTGCATTTATATTTTCGCAATTTAGTAAACATGTCTAAATAAATAATGTATAGAATTGTTTCTGTTTTGTTTATATTGTTTCTACATTTTATTTTAATATGTCTTTATAAAATTTTAATATATTTAAAAGCTTGTAATTTATATTTCTCATTTTTATTCAGTTGGATTTTTTCATTACACATACATACAAATCCTGTTCTAGATATTTTATGTTCAGCATTGTTTTCATTTGTAAAATAATTTTTACATTCATGTTTGTTTTAAATTTTTAATGCAACCATAATATAAGGGAAAAGTGTTACAATATCATAATGACAGGAAAAAAATAGTAACTCCTTTTTAAATTAATTATAAAGGTATTCCTCATGATAAAGGTTGAACTTGGTTGCTTTCAAATCAAGGCCTTTGTGTCATTCTATATTCATAAGGAATAGCCTTCATTATAAATAGATATAAAGTTAGACCATATTATAAACTTATTAAGATAAATTAAGATGTAGTTACATATGCAATTTTTCAATAATTCAGGGCTATATTTAACAGAAATTGTAAATAAAAATTATTTCTGATGTTTTCCTGTCGTATTAAAAGAAATCTAACTTAATTATTTATTCTTTGTCTAGTCTTGATTTAAATATCTAGTCATTTAATTAGTAAAAAGGATTTAGAGAGATATAGGGGAAGATACAATTTGACATTTGAATTGGTGATAGGTTGCTAAAAATCTAATTGAATTGATAATGAAAGAAGAATCTAATACTGTAGGTAATAGGTTTGTTTGCTGCGCAATTTTTGGTTATTAATATTCAGATTGATTATTTGAATGAATAATTTTCAAACTTAACCATTATTTTTTAAAGTTATATAAATATGCAGAAGTATTTATTTATTTATTTATTGCTAAACTATGTTTATATCTTAGTGTTTGTTATCAAATTTATATCTTTTAAAATTGTTACAGCATTTTAATGAATTCTTATGAATTCTAGGTGATTATTATTTAAAGAGTGGTACAAAAGAGACAATCCAAGCTGGACATACTTTGGTTTATTGTTCGTTCTGCACATACTCTACTCCACTGTCTTGCAATCTCAAGCGTCATATGAGGATTCACACCGGAGAACGCCCTTATGTATGTCCTATATGTAAATGCAGTTTTAGTCAAAAAAGTAACATGAAACTTCATATGACTGTTCATACAAATGAACGCCCTTTTGCCTGTTCTTTGTGTAATTATACTTGCAGTCAAAAAAAATATCTAAACAGACACCTTGAAGTGCATAGAAGGAAAAATGAAATATAAATGTATGCCTACTGACTTGTGCAGTTTACTCCATATATGTTACAGATTTTAATTGCATTAAAAGATTGTAAAGTTTGGTAATCGTTTAAACATTTATTAAAATAGAACAAAAGGGGGGAAGTGGAATTTTGGATTTTTTTTTATAAAACCTGTTTAAAACAATTTCTAAAAAAGTTTCTATTTTCAACATTAAAGAATGTGTAGGAAAAGCAACATAATGAGCTGACAAATATTAAAAGTGAAAAGGCAAAAAGTCAGGTATTTTAAAAGTTTGTAAAAGTATCCCATTAAATAAAATTAAGATTTTTTTTTTTTAATTTTCATTTATTGATTGTCATTTGGTTTTGACTTATGAATGAAAATGTTATATACATGATTTTCAATATTGACTTATGAATAAAAATGTTATATATATGATTTTCAATATGTTATAGAATGTAAAAACATATGTATTGTTTTATTATATGACTGTATCTTAGAAAGTTCTTCTAAAATTGTGTTCCATGATTCTGAAAATATTGAGGATCTTTTTTTTTCTTTTTTATGAAAATTTAAGGTAATAAAACTTGATAAAAGATGGTTAAAATATGTTGTGATTCTTACTCCAAGAAAAAGAGCTGTTTCTTTTTACATTTCCTGAAATTGTAATGATTGAACCTGTATTATTTATATTCTAAATTTTTTTATGTCGTAATTTAGCATTACATTAAATTATATGTATTCAAGAACACTGTATACAACACATATACAAAGTACATGTACATAATTTATATTCATATACATGTACTTTGTGCTTTTAAATTACAATTAAAATATTTAAAATTTGAGCATAATTTAGCACTTGGTACAGTTGTTTCTTTGGTCTTAATTCAGTCTATACAAAGGCTCAAATTTATAAAAGACCTGTATGATTTTTTATCAAATGCTATAAAAAAATTTTTTTAATCTGAAAAGTAGAAATCTGTTAAAAGCAGAATGGGTTTTCTTTAAAGTACTATAAATAGTTCATATTTTAGTTTTTTTTTATTGCTTAGTAATTATAAAAGGAATTGTTTACTCTGGCTAAATTTTATGGGGGAAATATGAATCCTACTTTAACTCTTTAAGGACGACAAGAGAGATGATTATACCACCCTTAAGTCCTAAACTTTTCAGCAGGTGAAAATGCAAAATGGACTGTCCCATTCTCCCCACCCCTCCCTTCTTCCTGGAAAATGACCCCTCTCCATTCTTCCCAGAAAATAGACTCTGGAGACATGAATGAAGTAGGTGGGTCACAGATGTCATCTTAAATAGATTGTGTTTCTTTACTTCCCCATGTAGAAATTGTGGTCCACAAGGTACAAGATAAGAACTAATCAACCTGTACTTCTAGAAATTCTAAAAATTATGCCCTGAATCAATAATAAAAACAAAATTGTTTAACTATAAATCTATAAATTTTAACTAGCTTATATATATATAAAATACTAAACTTCAAAATATATATATTAGCATAATATAAGTTTAGAATTATCTTAATAAAAAGAAAGTAAAAATTCATTGCTAAAGAAAACACCTCAAAAAATGTGGTCAAGCTTTGCTGTAAGCAGTAATCAATCAAACTGTCAACTGGTCATAAAGACAGGGTAGGTGAAAAGAAAACCCCTGCTAGACATACCTATCACCCCTATTTTTCATCCTTCTGGCCCATTCAGGGAGTTAAGTGATTCATTGAACTTGACGTTTTCTTTGTCATTTAGTATTCATTTGTCTATTTTTTATAGAAAATTATTTAGTTTCCTAATCTGATTTTACTATATGTAGAAAAATACTTTATCATGTCATTTTAAAATTGGATGTAATTTTTTCTTTGTGTATTTTGGTTTATTTTTACATTATACTTTTAAATGAGTACACAATTTATACATGTGCTTATGTTCTTTATTATTATGAATAAGAATGAATTTCTGCATTAATGAAGTTAAGTTTTACTATATGAAGTTTAAATGAAAAAACCACACATAAAGTTTTTCACTTTATTTGTGATTTTTTTTAAAAATTATTAATCCACATTTTATGAACATAAAACCACCTTCTGCATCTGTGGTAACATGATAAAACTGCCTTCCTTTGAACTCAGATTTTATTTATGAACAGTTTATACCCTATACAATATTTTTTATATTTGTGAAAGGAAATTAAAGATTCTCATCTGACATTTCTTGTCCCACCTAGACTTTTTTCCCTCTAACTGCTGAACTGGTAAAGCTTTGTATATTGGTACTGAAATTTGGGATTCAAATTGCAGCACAAGCAGGAATGGTATTAAGTGACTGCAGTGGCAGACCTATAGCTATCAAGGTGTGATAAGAGCTGTTCTTGTCCCACCTAAATTTCCCTTCCTCCTAGCCACCAAATTGGTAAGGCTTTGTAATTTGGTACCAAAGTTTGTTGTTTCAGATTGCAGCACAAGCAAGGATGATGTTAAATGAATGAAATGGACTTTAGGGTAGCTCTTGGGGGGGGGGGGTCTCCAAAATCAGAGCACTGTGACCAGAGGTTTATTGCACTTACACCAAGAAAATAAAGGGAAAGAAGAAGCATGTTGCTGGGGTACCTCAGGATTGTGAACCCTTGTTTACCTAAAGTAGGTAAACCCCCTGGAATATATAGTGACTGCAGTGGCAGACCTATAGCTATCAAGATGTGACAAGAACAGTGAAATTCCTATCTGACTGTTCTTGTCCCACTTAGATTTCCCCTCCTTTTAGCCACCAAATTGGTAAGGCTTTGTAATTTGATACCAGAGTTTGGTATTTCAGATTGCAGCACAAGCAAGGATGATGTTGAAAGAATGAAATAATGTTTAGAGTAGCTCCTGGGGGGGGTCTCCAAAATGTGACCAGAGGTCTATTGTATTTACACCAAGAAAGAAAAGAGAAGGGAAAAAAGAAACACATTGTTGGGGTACCTCAGGATTACAAACCCTTGTTTACCTAAAGTAGGAAAAAACCCTGTGGAAGGAAGGATGTATACTCTTAGAACGTGGAAGGAAGGTAGGTATACTCTTAGAACAAAACACTGACTGCTGTAGAAGACCTACAGCTGTGAAGATCCAGGGGGAAATCCCTCTGAGGTCCACTTTATTGAAATAACTATCACACAAAATGTTAACAAATATTCAATTAATGTTCATCTTATTAAAATTAACTAGCCAAAAGGATTTGGAAAAGAAAATACCTTCAGACTTTTTAGTCTTAATATAATTCTTTTCAGTCTTAAAGCAGCTTGCCACTAGCAAGATAACATATATTTTATAAAAGATTACTTATCTGCTATTTCTGGTTTGTAACAGAAAAATGTTTAATTTCTCTGTCAATAAAAAAGGTAATTAAGACACCATAGATCTTCTAAAGTTTGAGTCTACTTTGAAGAATCTGAAACTATGCTTACACTTTTTAACATTATAAAATTTGTCCTTGGAAAAACACTTGAAATGTCCCCCATGACCTACCATTTTTATGCTACCTCCTTAGTATTCATTTAGTGTCTTTCTCACTCCACTACAGTGTAGTACATATATGTAAAAGTATAAGATTTATTTGGAGGGCTCTCTCCTAATCCTTAATAGTCCAATCCTTCCCACCTTCAGTATACCTATGAGTGAGTGTGAATACATTACAGTTTATACAAATTTGTTGCATGAGGTGTTCATTTGTTTTTTGGGTGAAAAACAAGACAGACAATTGTACTTTCACTAAGTAATTTCATTAGTGTGAAATTTAAGATACAATAGTTAAATACAGTACAATAGATAAATATAAAGCAGATAGATTCTTATATACATTATCATTATTTGCTATCTTTTTTTAGCTTAGCAAAATGGAACTATACTAAAGCATGTCTGATTCAGCTTACTAATGCCGTTTTGCATATGTGTGCAAAGTATTTTTATATATTATCTACCCACAGAAAGAATTTCAGAAGCATTTGCTTACATTATTTTTCAATTATGCTTATTTTAAACTGCCTCAAATGACTGAAAATCCTGCCAATTTTTTAAAATTAATTTATTAAATCAGTGGCTTCCGAGGTGATTCATACTTCCATGACATTTTAGCGCCATTCCAAAATCTCACCAACCCATCTCAACCAACAAAAAACAAAGTACCAACTAAAATACATCACTTTATTGAAACAACTGGTCAACCCGTATTTCTAAAAACAGCACATCGGGAATTTGAATTTTTAATGTAACAAGACATTATCCGTCCATCAAGCAGCCCATGGGCAAGTCCTCTACACATGGTGAAAAAGTCTAATGGAGAATGAAGACCGTGTGGCGACTACCGTCGTTTGAATCCAATTATCGTTCCTGATCCAGTACCACATATTCAAGACTACATTCAAATGTTTTTCAATAAAACAATTTTCTCGACCCTATATTTGATTCGAGTTTATCATCAAATTCCCATTAATTCAGATGACATTCCAAAAACAGCAATCACAATTCCATTTGGCCTTTTTGAATATGCTTATATGCCCTTCGGTTTAAGAAACGCCGGACAAATCTTTCAACGTTTCATACATCAAGTTTTGTCAAATTTAGATTTCTGCATTCCATATTTTGACGACATACTGATTGCATCAAATAACGCAGAACAGCACAAACAACTTTTGAAACAGGTATTTGAAAGATTGTCTCAACATGGATTAAAACTAAACCCTTCAAAATGCGTCCTTGGGAAGCACTCGGTAAAGTTTCTGGGTTGTCTAATTATATATGAAGGCGTGAAACCTTTACCGGACAAAGTTCAAGACATTTCTGATTTTCCTGTCTCAAAATATTTCTGAGCTAAAGCGATTCTCAGCAATGCTCAATTTTTACCTAATGCCATTCAGACTCAAGCTAGCCTACATGAACTTTTAAAAAATTCCAAAAAGAATGACAATCGTCATGTTCCTACCGACCTCACTACAGAAGCTTTCGAAAAATGCAAAGTTCATTGCGAATGCAGCTACTCTGAATTTTTACTTACCTAATCAGCAGTTGTCTATCATGGTTGATTCTCCGGACTCAGCCATAGGATCTGTCCTCCATACAATTGCATATAATGGTCAGCAACCTCTATATTCCCGAAAACTAACACACTCAGTACATAAATATAGTACTATGACAGGGAACTTTTGGCGATATATGCAAACATCAAACATTTTCGACACTTATTGGAAGGACAAAATTTTAAAATATTTACAGATCAAGTTTTGAGAGTTGTGAATACAACTTTGTGGCCACAAGTGTTCTGGAACTGACTATTCTGGAGCACCTAGGGCTGTAGGCCATTTATTCCCGATAATTTATATTGGCTTGGGGGACTCCAGCGTTAACAGGTCTGTGTGTGGAAAAGTATAGAGCAATCTGTCGCAACTTCACGAACTAATATAATGCCCTTCTCATTCATTTTCAGATTTGCAACAGCCAATAGACAAACAATAAACTGCCTTTCCGTTTAAAACTAAAGCCAGAATTGTCATAAATTGAGATTTGCCCTACTACATGATTTGCCTCATGGTGTGTGGCGGACTGTGAAAGACCTGTCGAGAAGGTATGAGTGTATTAAGTGTACTATGATAGCTGGCAATTTGTGTTTAATTAGTTTATACATGAGGCCACTGTCCAATACTTTGTCAAATGCCTTCTCGATGTCAAAAAAATAGCTCCAGTGTGCATTCGGTTCTCGAATCCATTATCAAAAGTGTTCAAGTTAGGATCCGGCCTCTAGTTGTGAATCAGTTATGAGTGAACTCAGCAAGGGTTCCAATCAGGATCCAAACTGAGTTGCCAAACTTTAGTTTCGAGACTTGTGGACACAAGTGTCCCATTCAGGATCCGGCCCTAAGTTTTTGCGATTATCACAACCATAGAGTAACCGTTGATCGCGACGGTGGTCAGATTATCAGAGTCATGCCATAGAGTTAGTACTACACTTCTTTCTATGATCTCCTGTTGCCATTATGCAATGTTTTTCTTTATTCTTATTTTAAATTCTGTCGGAGCGTAACGGAGGATGTTGTGGGGGGAACAAATTTGAAATATAGTTATGATTCTGATGTTATGAAATCTATACGAATTAAATTGTGAACTGTAGGATGTGATCCCCTGATAAAAGTGGTTGATATGATAAACGTTGTTTGGTTTAATATACATTTGCATATTCATAATCGACCAGAACAAATACACAAATACTTATTTTAGTATATAGTATTTGTGTGTTATTAGTTTGTATATAATAAATTTGGTGTACCTTCATTCCGCACATGGATGTAAAATTTGTACTAATTCGTAATGAGGCGTAATCGTTTCTAAAGTATTTTAGTCAGGTTTTACTTTCATTTATATTATTTGTTAGTACAGCATGGATAAACATTGAAAATAAACTTGTCAATTTGACGTACGAAAATACGTCAAAAGTATACATACTTTTGACGTATTTTCGTACATTCCTTTCAAAACGAATTCTGTAATTCATTTTGAATTGATAATACGATAAAAACGTCTTAAAATATGTTATTTAAGGTTGCAGTACTTTCACATGTTTAATGTAAATTAGAATATACTTTTTTTTGTATTTAGTGTATTTCATTATTTTTTGCTTTCAGTTGTCAAAATCAATTCATTCTATATACAAATGTATTTTAAAACTATTAACCCTACTTACAGAGTTTTTTTTTTTTTTTACTTTAAAGTTTTAGTCATGTTCCATACATTTGTTAAATAATTATTTCGCGTTTATAAATTTATAGTGTTTCGTAATAACAATTTATACATAGATTTTTAACTATTTTCATCAGTTTTTTACCTTACGAAACTATTTTTTAAAAGTATTTTTAGCTTAGAATCATATTTAGATGTCCTTAATAGTTTACTAAAATGATGTATATCTCTTAATCTATAAGTACTCACAAATCTGTTATTTATACTAATGAAATGTTTCATTTATATATATATATATATATATTTATATATATATATATATATATATATATATATATATATATACTTAGCTTAGATATATTTGCATTTATCTTTGCAAGGTATATGATTTGTATACTTAATTTGAATACTTATGATTTGTATACTTAATTTGTAAATTAAATTAATTTTGCTTTCATTGAAATGTGAATTTAAGGAAATAATAAATTTAATTTTAATCATGTTCTTAGCATGCAAGATTTAATTTTGATAAATAATTTGTCTTTATTTTTTAGTAGACTTATTTACCAATTTTTTTAATTCTATTATTTTGAAAAATTCTACATATTCCCCATATTATATTCTTCTACATTATACTGTTTACGTTGTTATGGTTGCATTTTTAAACTTTCCACGAAGTATGATAGCAGTAATTAACTTTGTAATTCACTTCTCAGATTTTATTTTATCATAAGATCCTTTTGAATAAAACCTTTATTTTAATAATTATATTAAGTTAATATGATTACTTACTGTTCTTTTTCAATATTTTGATCTGTTTACCAGTTTAGATAAATTAGTGAAGAAATGGAATCGGATGAAAAATTTCCTTATTCTTTGTAGAATTAGAATTTTATTTGTTCCAGCTAATTGTGAAATAAAATTTGCTGCAGTTATGTGAACATATATGTATATAGTATATAAAATATGTATTTTAAATTTATTATGCTGTGAAGTTATTTATTATCTGCTGAAGTCTGGTCATGCTACTTCACTTAACCTCTGTCATTTATTTCATTTAGCTGTTTACTTAATTTTATTCACTTGCACCTTATTACATAAATATTCTCCCATACATAGTTCTTTTTCTATATATTGAAGAATAAATAATCTAAACTGTTTAATGTTGTAATTAGTGTTTGGCTTTTCAAGGAATTTCTAATGCTTATTTAATTAACAATTCATTTATTTGTAAAACTTTAAACTAAATAGTCATACTGTCATTCATGATTTAAGTACATTCAACTCACTTAACACTAGATTTACAGATGTTGATCATATACTTATTTTTACTGAAGTGAGCCAGTTAGACTCATACAAGAAAATTGAAGTTTTTTGCAAAGAAAATAGCTCCAAATTAATTTAAATGAAATGTTTATTATAAAAAAATTAATGAAAACATTTTTTACATATAAAATTTGTTTTTGAAACCCATTTTATGCAAACATTTCTATTACATTTAGCACAGTGGTTTCTACCTGTTCTTTTGCATAATTGTTGAACTTGACAATTCTTCCTTGTGTCAGTAGCATGAATTTTGAATTTCTGTCATTGGAATGGAAGTGTTCTTGACTTCTTCTCTATACTAACTTTATACTATACTTTATATACTTTATACTTTATTTATTACTATATTTATTTTCATATACATTCTATGAGTCAAATTGTCTCACAACCATGAAAATAGGTATACCACATTTGATATGCAAAATGAAGGGGTCTGCGGGGAGAGGAATGAAAGGTTGCATATATTTTATTAACTAAAAACCAATGTATGTTTTTGAAAAGTTATATTAAAGTTTTATATATATATAGTGATCTAATTTTTAATGAGTCAAATTGGCTTGGTCCATAAATCTGGTGTTAAGATAGCACCTATGCAAGTTTAGCATGTTACTCTAAAAATAATTTTTTACTTATAAAGATTTCTGAGATGAAGATTTTTTATTTTATAGTTAGATGCTTTTTATTAACTTTCCATTTCTTTTTTCTTATAACAATTTATTTTTTTCTTATTAGATAGATATGAATATTTATTTTTATTAAAAACCTAAAAAAAAATATTTTTTAATATATAATTTTTTTTGATATTCTATGCAAAATTAGTTTAGATGTATACCAAAATAAAATTTAAAATTTTTAAAATTTTGTAGATATTATAAAAAACAGTTAATTTTTTTTTTGCCAAACAATTTATTTTATATTGTATTAAAAAAAAAAAAAAAAAATAAATAAAAATATAGTATTTTTGTATATCCCATAATGTAAATTTTAGTTTTAAAAATATTAAATGTTTATTATTTTTTTGTATATAAAATATATAATTGTTTTTGTTGTAATATTTTTAATAATAAAGGTAGTGATAAAAAAAAATTTATTTAATATTTATTATAAAAAATATGTTAATAATAATTTAATTTATTTTATTGTAGTAAATTTTAGTTTCTAATAAAGAAAATAATTAAATATTGATATTTTGTGACTATTTGTTTGTGTATTATTAGTTTCTAATTGTATATTATTTGTTTTTTGTGTACTAGTATAAAAAGAAAAAAAAAATATAATATTTTAAGTTTTTTAAGACTCATACCATAAAAAATATAATCTTATGGATGCCCTCCTTCCCCCCAATGCTGGCCTGCCAGAAGGTTTTATCCAGCCCGCAGATAGAATTTTAAGTTGCCGGTCCAAGGCAAATTAAAAGAAATATATATTTATACATTATGCATCCATCTCCTTTTCTACTTTGCTTAAATATTATATCCCAAATTTATTATCTCACGCCCAGAAGATCAGCGGTATATTTGCTTCTTATATGTGAACAAGTGTTTTCAACTATGAACCTTAGAAAGAATAATTTCAGAAGTAGACTGACAGATGAGCATTTAGCCTCGTTCCTTAAAAATCAGTACATCTCACTTCGAACCACAGTATAAGGAACTTTTAAAAATTAAATCGCAATTTCATTCATCTCATTAACGTATTTAAACCATTAAGTACTTGTATATTGTTTTTAAAATGTAGAAAAATTTATCTTAGCCTGCCAAATTTATTTTCTTTCGATTTTTGGCCTGTGGTCAAAAAAGTTTGTCCATCCCTGATCTAGACTATGCATTTTAAGTTTATGAGAAACCTTAGAATTCCATGCAAATATCTGCTATTAAACAAGTATGTAATTACATTTGTTTTCTTTATTGAAAATTAATATGTTTATATTTAAAATTGAATGTGAGTGAAAATTTATTGAAGATTATCAAATCTGTCTTATATTTGTGTCTCTTTCAGCAAATTATTGTTATGTTTTAATTTCTATTAGGGAGGAAATGTTTCCATTTTTTTCCCTGTATTAGTGTTATACAGTTTTGTTTTGTGGTGTTTTATTGTATTCCCTGAATATTTTCCCCATTAAAGCTATGTACATATTTATATATGTGAATATTTCATTATTGTTGGTATTTAAATTTTGAGATACATTTAACTGTTCATTCTTCTCTTTTAGGTGATACAAATGTGCTAACAGCAGAATTCGGAAGTGGTATTAATATGCATTCATGTCAACTTTGTTCATATTCATCTCCTCTTCCTAGTAATCTGAAAAGACATATGCTTACTCATAGTGGTGAACGCCCTTATTGTTGTCCAATTTGTAATAGTAGATTCAGTCTGAAATATTCTCTTAAGCGACACTTACTAATTCATTCTAAACCATAACTCAAAGACTAAAGCTTTTTTTTTTAAAGCTGTGGTTTAGAATGAATCACGACTTATGTATTCATTAATTCCTAAATTTTTTTTTCTTGCTTGTCATTCTAAACCTAAACAGTGTGCTTTTCCTAAATTGTAAAATGATGGAATTTAGTTTATGTCAAAGTTATTATGATTCATCAGACTTTTTGTTAAATATTTGTAATATGTAATGTATAAGTTAATTTATAAAATATCTTATTAATTTTTTCATGTGATTTTATGTTTTCAAGTTTTAGATCAGCAGCTTATGGAAAGGATGTTTAAATATTTTACTTATTTATGTAGTTATGAAATTAGATTTATTTTTAAAATATTTGGTTTGTGAGATGGTGATGTTTATTATAGGATTTAGGACATCTTGAAAACAATGTCTGTCAATTGTGGTTTTTATGAACCACTGTCTGATAAGTAAAGTAACGAATTTTACCAAAATTAGTTATACTAAAAAAGTATTGTTATACAAGTTATTGCAATAACATGTTTATTTATTATAGTGTGGTATATTGTTAAGTTCCATTTTAATTGTGTTAAAACTTCAAATATACAATGATATTGATATTTAAAAGTTTGATATTCACTGTGATCATTTGTGACTAAGGAATATATCTTATATAACCTGCTTTTATCTTTCCCATATTAAAGTTCTATAATCCACTGAACTTTGAAATATGTGCTAATTGAATACAATCTAAAAGTTTATTGCTATTGATTCTTAAAATATGTCACTTTATTACCTCTTTATTAACCCTAGAAAGATAGCCATATTTTTAGTGCATTTAAAATGTCAATTTAATATGTATAGGGTTTGAATCTGATATATATTTTCATATATTTGGGACTGGAAATTGCTTGTGGTAATATATCACTATAAATGTCCTTGTGTTATGGATAAATGAAAACATTAAGGTTTATTTGTATGTTTATGAACAAAAAAATTTTTTTTGAGTTAATAAAAATAGTTATTTCTCACTTTATAAAACTAAAATATATTGAGATCTCTTCTTCAGACATCAATTCAACATAAGTTATCTTTCTTTGGTTTCTCTAATATTAGATATTACATACTCTTATCATTTTATCACTTTTTTTTTTTAGATTTCAGTGTTAGTGTTCAGTTTTTATTTTACCTATTTACAGTGGTGTACTGCTGAACTGCTGTGGGTGTGTCAAGAATGCATTAGCAACTGGGTAATGTACTGGTTCTTCACCACTTGTATTGATCTATCAGACAAATGTATCGTATATGCATTTTCAAACTTGCCCATTTTTAAAGAAATGTCTTAAATCAGTTGGTTTGGTTTAATGGATATTGCTTTATTAAATGCTAATGTTCTATATGCTGAACAATCCAGAACTAAAACTCTTATTATTTTTAAATTCAAAATGAAAATAGTAGAGCAAAGCTATAAAAGCTTCAGATAACAATCCAATTCATTGTTAAATCATTCACTACTCTAAAGCTTTCTACTAAGGTATTTTCATTCAGTTAATGGGAATGAAAGATGAGTAAAATCTGGAAATGTTACTAATATATAATATATAATATATATTATATATAATATAATATATATTATATAATGTATAATGTATATAAGTTACCTACAGACTGTAAAAAATCATTGGAAAGTAAGCCAAATTTTTTAAAACTTTTTTTTGTGAGCTGTGCAACTTTGGACTTAATGTATGATGGTCTTTTAAGTAGGATAAACAATTTCCTTTTTGAGTCATTTGTGATATAATATTTATATCATATTTTATTTGTTCTAATATATGTTTAGATGTAGATTAAGATGAGCTTTGTAGAAAAAAACAATCATTGAGTGAAATATTTATATTTTGTGTATGTTAAGATTTTAATTTTTTTCAGAATTTTGAGGTTTTGTATAGTTATGATTACAGAAAAAAAATCAAAGCAATTCATGAAAGACAATTAAAATTAATTTTCTAAGTAAGATTTAGTGATATGAAATATCCTGTCAAGTGAGATTATATTACTTTAACATCGTATGGTCTCTGAGGTGAGTTGCATTAAACAGCATTAAAAGCTCTTGGAGGGTTAAGGACTGGTGTATCATATATGAAACACCTATTGCAAATTGGTTCACAACTTGATTTTAGCTTGCATCAAAATTTGTTTTCTATATTAACACAACAAGTATATGTATGCATGCACATACAAACTTTTTTTTTTATAATTTCTCTTACTTCATTATAACCTATCTACACATATGCTTTTCTCTTAGGATTTAATTAAATTATCGCATGATGTAATAAAACATGTAGTTTGGATTTATTCTGGTTATCTTGAATTTTCTTCTTTTTCCTTTGTCATTCATGAGATACTTATAGATGGCGCCACCCTATTGTGTTTCCCAATTTTTGATATTATGTGCTCTGGCCGAGTGCAAATGTGATAACTTACTGTGTTTTTGATGTTTTGTCATTGTTCAAGGTACAGAATGATTATTTTTAATCATTCAGCGTGTTGTTTTTCACATATGCATTGTATGTGAACGATTTTTGCACCTTACAGCATTTTTCTTTCGTCTTTACGAAAGCCGCTGTAAGCGTATTAAATTTCTGTTTTTCTATCTGCACCAAAATTATGTTTTTGATCTTTTTATCGTTCGGAGGTTGAAGCGGTGACTTTCGTCACCGCTAGGTACTCCGTAAAAACCCATTACCTTGACCTTGACCTCAAAGAATTCTCAGTGAAAGTGTAACTATTAAAACTTTTATCACAAAATTAAAAAAAAAAAATCAAATGTAATATATACTAAATGCAATACGTTTCATAAGGGAAGGGGAAGAATTATATTTGTGTCCTCCTGTGTGTAAACATAACTAAAAAAATTTTCAGTTTGGTGGATAAAATTTAGTATATGGATTTTATGCATAGCAAAATCCATAGTAGACCCTTATTAAATTTTAGATTCAATTGGCAAATCAGAGGAGATAGAATATGTAATTACTTAGATGTTATAAGATACCATTGAGTAGGGTAGTTCTTTTTTTTAATCAAACATTAAATTATTTGTTTTTTAGTTTAAAATATTTAATGCAATTTAAAAGTATACTGCTTAGCAATTACTGTAAAAATGGTTTAATGTAACATCCTTATGTGGGAGTGTACTCTAAAATGGCACAAGAACACTTTTCCTTTTTTTTGATTATTGATTGCAGAAAATATGTCTTTGTAAGCAATATTTTAATTCTTTTTAAAAGAATTAAAGTTTAAAATTAATATTAATTTTTGAGCATTAAGATTGGTATGGGAAATTGTGTTATTAAAATAGTAATACAATTTTTTTTTTTTTAATTTTATCAGGTCTAATGTTTATATAGCTAGTTAACATCTAACATAAGATTCATTCCTTCTGTAGAATTCTTATTTTTATTTCTGCTTATCACATAGAGACTAAGCAGGGTGTCCAGCAACAGAAAATTATCAGGGAATTTGATGATTCTGCAAATATAAGTAAATTATCAATGATATAGGGAATTTAAAAAAAAATGAAATTTTCTGCAGGAAAAAAAAAGTTAAGAAAAATAACAAATTCTGATTATCAAAATTTAAAAAAAATATGCTCATCATACCCTGATTCTTTTAAACATACTTATTCACTGCTACATAAGAACATGGTTAAGCAAAAATAAGGGAATCTTTAGGAAATAAGGCAATTAAAGCTCAAAAGAAAAATAATTGATTAAAAAGCAGCTGGTATTTTTTTAAACATGGTTATTCACTGCTATATAACAATATGATTAAGCTAATAAAAGGTAATATTCAGAGAATGGATAATTAAAACTCAAAAGAAAAAAAAAATGATTAAAAAATAATCATCATTCTTTTAAATATGGTTATTCGCTGCTATATAAAAATATGGTTAAGGAGAAAAAAAAGGAACCTTCAGAAAATGAAGTAATTAAAGCTCAAAGATATCAAAGTGGATTAAAGAGCAATCAGAACAAAAAATGTCTTCTCAAAGAAGCTAAAAAGGAAATTAATGCTACCATGTACAAATTGATTCTTTAAAATTATAATGCACAATTTTTTATTAACATATTAGGCTTCATTATTTAAATATGAATGAAATATAAAAGAACAGAACTGCAAGAGTTTTCATAGTTTTTCCATAATTATTTGAATGAAGTTTATTAATCCTCTGTTCCTTGTGCAGGTTATTCTGATCACCCTAAAGACAGATAAGAATATTTCTAAGTTTTATATGCATTAGGATTTTAATTGATATTAAGATGTATAACTTCATTTAAATATAAACTTATATCTAAAAAAGGTTTCATGAAAGAATTGAAAGAAATTGTGTATTAAATAGTGTGAATTTATCAGGGAAGAAATTGCAAATTGTCAGGGAATTTCTAAATGGTTACCCCTTGGATACCCCTCTTATGATACATGTATTCTCTTTAGTCTGAAGATCCGAAGTATTGCATATGTAAAAGTCCAGCTTGATAGCATGTGCTCAATTGGATCAATCTCTGGGATAGGATTTTCTCTTAAATTGGTATCCCTCTCAGATATTTGTCTTGGATAATAAAATGCAAATCAGGCTCAAATAACAGGTATGTCATATAGGTAACCATGCCATCTCACACCTGTGGAATTCTTACTAAATAGTTTTATCAAAGTTTAGATCTTTTTTTTCTGGCTATGAGTTACAATAATTTTTTTTGGCAACAATTTTATCTCTGTATTGAATGCATTATGGTGCTAAATAGTATCAAGTTTACTTGTAAACATCAGCCACTGTTGAGTTTAGATGATGTAATTCAGTGGTGTTATTTCTGTTTATGTAATATCCTACTATAATAACCCTTTCAAAATTTTTATGCTCTTAATTAAGCTGCCAAACTGCTTCATAATTTCTTGGCTTATTTTCTGTTATAATTTTAACTTGTCCAATATTTTATTTATTAACTTATATTTCCAATACTAAATTTCTAATTCTGATAACTCCTTGTGAATTCTAACTGAATGATGGCTGCAGGGTTAGGGCACTGCTGTTTGGTACTGGAGTTGAAGGGTTTGAATAGTGCTTTTGCATGAATGTTTGTAGCCATTCAGGATTGGCTTTAAACAGTAGGGTCCCAGTCCAAGCCCTTGTGTAACAAAACAGTAGACCGTAACACTCCAAATCAAATCCAGACCTTGTTTCATTTGAAATAGATATGTCATATTTCAACTAAAATACATGTCAAAATAGAGTTGATTAATGATAACTCTTTTGAAGTGCATTTTCTTGCTGATAAATAACATTGGGTCTTTCCGGATATGCAATGTTTGTCAATTTTTTTATTAGAAATAGATGACATCAAGAGTAATAAAAAATCAAATGCATATAAAATACAATTTTATACTCCTGTTTCAAATATAGTAGTTTTAAAGAGTTAGGTAATATTTTAAATGCCACATAAATCTTCAATTTTTTCCTTAACAATTTTATTTTCCTAATAATTTTTTAATAGTAGTTAATGCTAAAAGTAAAAATACTCACTGTATTGAACTAAAAGATGTGCATTTCAACCTCCAAGACTACTTGGTGATTTTGGAATATACAATAGGAGAATATTCTACAGGAGAAGGAAAAATAATTTTTGCTTAGCCAATAAACAAGGAATGAGACTTTATCTCCACATTTAGATTGGTAAAAGGCTTCCTGTTGTCATTTATATCAGTGCTTGCCTCTTGTGTAAACTGCTACTTCCTGGTCTGATGTAGAGTGGAAGTTTATTTTTTTTTTCTTGCAGATTGTGTCTACTCAAAAAAGAAAAAGTTTAAATAGGTAGCTAAGTTATTGTTAATTCATATTGCCATTACTCTGGAAAATTTAATTTTAGATTTATTTTGCTTACAGAAGTATTGACCTTCTCTCAAAACAAAATATTATAGATTTTTGCATAATTATTTTGGAGAAGGGAAGACTTTGTTTTGTTCAATATTATTAGGCATATTATTTGTCAGATTTTATCATTTCCAAATCCCTTGGAAAATTGGTTGAGAAAATGTAGGACCCTTTCAGCTCAACAGGTGATATTTTATCAAACTGAAATTTGAAATCTCAGGGCAGTATTTTGAGTTATGTATTCTTAAAATTGAATTAGATTCATTTTATATTTATTAGAAATTAATTTTTTACTTTGATATTTTGTTTATCTTAGTAATATTAGAAGGCTTGATTTTTTAAAAAGGGTTGCAGGTGTAATTTTAAAGTATTTATTATTTATTTCTCTTTTCCAATAAAGAACAAAAAAGTATTATAATTTAATAATGATATTGGACCATTCAGAATCTGTTTTACTTATGTCTACTGAATAAATTGCTAGTAACATTTGTGCAGCTGCATTTTCCTCTGAAGATCTTAAAGAATTTTCAAAAAGTTTGCTAATTTAGCTACTTTTAAGTAAAGTATTTTATCTAAATTAAATTTCCATTTTTTCCTTTATTATCTTCATTGTTTGTCTAATGTTAAAATTTTATTATTGTATGAAAGATGATATCATGGCTAGGCTAGAATGTTAGAGTGCAAGGTACCCATTAATGCCTCCATTAATAAGTGAAGTACATGTTTAAAAAAAAAAAAATGTTAGTTCTCTCTTGGTTAGGTGAGTATGGAAGATAGGTATGCAGTCAGGCCTGTCATAACCTATAAAGTTACAAATACCTTATTTTAAATGATATGTATAAGCTGCAGTATTGTACAAAGAATTAAACTTATTGACTCATAATTTATTTCTTTTAAACATTGTGGGAATTCTTATCATTTGCAGTTTTAGATTTATTACTCAACAGAATTTTTCATTATAAATATATTAAAATTTAAGTGTATTTTTCCCCTTATATACTTTGTAATAATTTATACATAGATTGAAGCAGTGGTTCACAAATTTCTTTTGCCCATGGACCCCTTTTCATAGCAAATGTGAAATAACTGTTACCGAATAACTTTACCCCTCTATGAAACTACCTGATAGTAATATTTTAATTGTAACAAACTAAAATATAACTAAAACATTTTTATATTTAAAGTAATATCTATTGAAATCATTACCTTTTTTTAAACTACAAATCATTAGTTTTTCAATATCACTAAGGAGACAGGTGAGCCTATTTGGTTGATATGAGTTTATATTCAATTCTGTTTTTGTAAGTAGGATTTTTAAGTCTCAGTGAGCACTAATTTTCACTCAATTACACTTTTTTCTTTTTTCTCATAAGACTCATAATTGCACTAAATCTACATTCTTTAATGAATTAGTTAACATCTAATATTTTCTGTACAGTGACCCATAATACAAAATATAAAATCAGCATAGGTATTTGTAACCAGAATTCGTAATATTCTTTCAAACTGCTCCTTATTTGTGAATAATTCAGTAAGTTGTTTCTGTATTAGTATGGATTCATCTAAGTGTGTGGATCTACTTTCATAAAGTTCAACACCCAATTGGGGATAATAAATGAATTTTTTTTACAATCTTTGTCCACAGTCATAATAGAGACACTTAGTATTGACGATAAGCAAGCAAATTTATTCTTTTAAATTAACAGCCAAAAAAGTGTCTACTAATTTAATAATTGCTATTTATTTTATTTTTTGTAAGAATGAAAATCAGTCACAATTTTTTTAAAACCTTTTTGGATCCCCAAATTTTTTTTTATCCCTGAATATATTATTAGTCATGGACCCTGTGGGCTGCATAGGACCCACTTTGAAAATTGCTGGTTTAGAATATTATGATCAGTTGCAGATTTTTCCCCTACACATAGAACTTCTGAACCTTCAGTATATTTATTTCTCCATTAGTGTTTCTTTCAATCCTAAATTTTCTATTATCTATACATATCAAGTATCACATATGCCATACTGGAGGGCACCTGTATAGTTATCTTGTTTATATAGAGACTTCTCCCAGAAATATTAAGGGTTATTTCAGGAAGCGTACTCACTAAAGACTTTTTGCTTTTTAAATTTATAACAAGGGCAATCATAAAAGATAATTAATAGAGAATATAAAAATATATATTTTAAGAATTGTAAAATCTTTTCTGTCTGTTCTTTACAGAAAATATTCATTTTGTTAATTTTTAAAAAAAGATTTTCCTGTAGATTTTAAGGAAAAAAGTTAAATAAAGTGAAGGTTTAATTTTATATCTAAGTTAGACACAGGTTATCTTTTCATGCAGTTATATGCTTAAACAACTGTAATTTAATGAAATACATTTTTCATAATTTTCAATAGTGGAACTTTTTTTTAAATCTTTGTTAAAAATACATAATTGTTTGTTCTTGTTTTATCATAAGACTCTGATTAACCCTCTAAGTCTAGTTAAATACGTAGGAGAAAAATGTGATATTGTTTTTAGGTGTTATGGGAATTCCCTTGCAAAATATTAACAAGGTTTCACTTGTGTTGTAGAAGGTAGAAATATGTGGCAATGAACTCAACTAGGAATAAAATCTCTACTTATGAAGGTGACAAATGCCACTAGTGGGAAGTTAAAATTCTACATTTATGAGAAAATTTGAATACAAATATTTTGAATTTAAGGAGATTTTTATTTATGACATGCTTTTAAATTTGTTTCAAATTTTATGTTTAAAGTTTTAATATTTGCATTTTCATAAATTTCACTAGAAAAAGTTCACTGATTGAAATTTAATATAAATTGTGCTATAATCAAGTATGCACTTTTGTGTTTATTGTTGTATACTTCTGCCACCCCTAAATTTATCTTTTAATAGGAATGTATATTCAGGTTTTTTCACCCTAACATAGAGTATTTTTTTCTTTACACATCCTTCAAGACATAAATATGTATGATATCGATCAATTTTTTAATGTTAGTATTGATGTTGCAGAATTATTGAATTTTTTCAATTCTCCATTAAACTCTACCCTTTCAATTATTGTATATTATTTAATATTTTAAAACTGAACAATTTTTAAAGATTTTTATTTGAAATAGAATATATTATTGAATGGTTTAAAAAATAGATTTTCTTAAATACAAAGCTTTAAATATTGTCTTTAGACTTAAAATTTGCAATGTTCAATGTGGGAATTGTCAGAATAATAAAATATAGCAAGGGTTGTCAATTATAATTAAATTTTCTAATGTCTTCAAAATGCTTCAGAGAATATTCTGAAACTAAAATTTATATATTAACTAACCACTAATTTTAAATAATTTGCATTTGTATATTCTAAACATTATTATCTCTGATTTTTGAATTTTTAAGAATAAAAATTAATTTGAATTTAAACATGGAAAGTAGTAAATAATATCAAAAACAGTTACGATTTTGAAATAATACCTTGCAAAAAATTTTAATTATATCATAGTATACAAGGAAGGCATCTAAACTACTGTGTGCTTGTATGGACAATATTTACACAGTGATTTATATTTAAGTAAAAATTTGTTAACTTAAAATAATCCTATTGTATAGGTATAGAAAACAAGTCTTTTCTAAGGGCTTATATGAAATTTATATGGAGAAAATAAAATAATAGTTATTATGCTTAAAGTTTAACATGTATTTGGAGAAGTTAATCTATTTTCAAATAACTTTTTGTTCTGTATTACTTGCTTTATTACTGTGCTATAAAAAAATTCTTTTGCTTTTTGTATAAAACTTTATGAATTGTTACTATTTTAGATGGTTAGCATTCTTGGCTAATAGTTTAAGCTCAGAACTTTTTTAATAATTTTTGAAATCCATTCATGCTTTTCTCATGGATACTTATGCATTAAACAAGGAAAAGGGTAGTCTTTGATGTACTTCAGTATAATATGATTAATTAGGTACAGTATTCTTTAAAATTTTCACAATTTATTAATTTAAATTCATATTCTTAAATACATTAGAAAGAGAAGATATATTTGATCTTGTAAATACAGTGTTAAACCTTTCATTACTCACATTTTCACCATTGTGTAAATTATGCAATGATCACTGTAAACATTTCATATTGGGTATTGTCCACATTTGGGAATTTCTCTTATTGTTTTTGAAGCAAATTCCCAGTTGTGAGAAAACGTTTTAAAATGTACATCTGTAACCTTTTTTGAACTTATGTATGAAGGGCAATAAATTAGTTTCAGAATAATGCCTAATCTGTTTTATTTCTAAAAATATGTTGTAATTTAAAATTTACGTGACATAAATTGTTAGTCAGTATTAATGTACTTATATGTTTTTTATGTAACTGACTTTTTTTCCTAATGACTAATTTTTAAATTTGTACATTTTGTTATGATTTTAAATAAAATATTTTACCTGTGATAACTAATGACCAAAGTTTTCTCATGATGTTTTTGTGATATGCACTGAAAATAGTACTGAAGATTCTCCTTTGCCCTGTTCTCTTAAAAGTACTAAAAATACATAATTGAAGGAAACTGAGAGAATTCATTTAACAATTCATTTTTTTATTAAAAAAAAAGCATTGTTTCCCCCAAAAAGTAATTTTTATGTTCTTAAATTTTATATCTGTTTCAGGGCAAAGTAACCAAAGGAAATCAAGACAAACTGGATACGTGTGTAGAAAATCTGAATTTCTTTGTTCTCTTTGTGATTTTTCTTCCATATTATATGCTGATATGAAGCACCACCTTTTAAGTCATAATGCAGATCGTCGTCATGTATGCCCTGTTTGTGAATGCCGTTTTTTTCAAAAGTATGACTTAAAGCGACATATACGAATACATACCGGTGAACGTCCATTTGTTTGTACTGTTTGTGATTACAGAGCAAATCTAAAAGGGAACTTAGTGCGTCACATGCGAACAAAACATAATTGTGAGTAATTTGTTATTAAGGCAGTGTGTTATTAATATTTGTTATTAATGTAGTATGTAATTAATTTATTGAGATATTTTGAAAACTTATGAAGGTTAACATGTTTTAAAATTACTAAAGTAAAGCACAGTCAATTCTTGACAGCTCAAATGTTTCATATTTTGATTGACTCCCTTAATATTATTCTATTATAACCTGTTAAGGATAAAATGTTTTTTGAAACATGCTCCATCAACATAACATTTTAAAATTTCATTCTAGTTTTTTTAGCTTCAAAAGATGCTACATGGATATGTTGAAACATATGTTCATGCATGATTTTATTTTTAAATTTAGGTATAGAATTATTTAAAGTGATGGGAAACAACACTTTTACTAAACAACAGCTTTTTACTTAAAACATGCTAACTGAGAGTTGTTAAAAATGCAATATAATAATTTTTTTACTGTAAAATAAACCTTGATGATCAGAATAATAAGGTGTGTATGAAGAGAGAAATAAAATAGTGCTATCATGCAAGATACCATATAAAATTTGGCATTTATTTGTGAAAAATTTGGAAGTGCCTCAAAATGGAATATTTGGGTGAAATTGGTTAAATGTTTCAAATAGTCGAAATTTACTTTTGTATATTCAAACTGATTTGAAGCCAATCATCTTCCTTTTATTATTATTATTTTTTAACTGATTGTGAAGATTGCGAATAATCTGCAATTAAGTAATGATAATAAGGAAAAATTTTTTAAAATTTTACTGGTTAGTGATAAATACATGATATTCTTGAAAGTTTTAGTGTGGATGCCAAGACACTTTCCTAGAAAAAAAAAAAATTATTAGGCCAAATGAATTTGCTGATAATGTAGAATTAGAAGTTACTTTAAATCTGTTGTGTTTTTATGCAAAATCGTACTCTTTAACCCATCTACCGGCCATCCTCCCCACCTATTTCCGTTTCAAAACAGTCACCCTTTTCGTAAATTCCAGACGGAACTTACCGTACCATACTAGGGTTGCCGGTTTAAAAGTTGTCAGGCTACTTTTAAATTATTTTCCCTGCAAGGTAAAGGAGTTCCGTTACTCAAAATGAGTTTCTTTCATTTATTATCGCTTTGCAATATTTTTTTTCCCTCAAAAGTGTGCGATACGAGTTATACGAGTGCGAAAGAGAAGGGGTCTACAGGTCCATTTTCGAACAGGAATTCGCTGTCGAACCTCCGATAGCAGAATGATAAGATGTTGTTCTTTAGTATTGAAGTTTGCAAGTTTGTATCTCTGCTGGCATAGGTGTTTATAGTAATTTATAATTGGTTTTAGGCAATAGGTATTGGTCTCATTAGGCCTCATGTTGTAAAAAAGCAGACTGTAGCACTCCAAATAATAAAGAATTAATTTTCGAACATATATGTTTCACCTGATCCCATTACTTTGAATTTTTTAGTGGTTAGAAAAATTTTTGTAATCAAGAATTGACTGTATGTTAGAAGTGTATATTAATTTTCAAGTGATTATTTTGTGTAAAACACTTTAGTAGCTTTCAAAATGTTATTATCATCTCTTATATTTAAAATGCATATTTTCAATAAGATATTGGCTAAAATAATTAATTTTCATTCAGGAATAAATAATAGATAAACAATCATGTAGTAATTTTTAACTTTTGAAGAACAAATTTTTTGATAATTTATTTACTTTTTTTTTTATATTTTCAATATAAGATATTGGATAAAATAATTAATTTTCATTAAGGAATAAATAATAGATAAACTATCATGTAGTAATTTTTAACTTTTGGAGAACAAATTTTTTGATAATTTTATTTATTTTTTATTGAAAATGTATATGAATATTCAAATAGAGTACCGAATTATGTATGTATTTTGAGAATATGGTTTTGTTTCTTTACAAACTTGATATTTCCCTTTGAAGTTAACTTATTTTATAATTATTTTTTTTTACAGTATTATGTTTTAATGTGTTCAACAAGGAAATTATATTTAATATATTTTGAAAGTTTTTACATTTTTTTTAATGCATTGCATTAGTGTTTAAAATTTTTTATTTTCAAATAATTTTTAATTATTAAAAAAAAAATCAAATAAAATAATTTCTCTCACTTGCTGTATCATAAAAAATTATAATGGTTCAATGCACTTCTGAAGTAATTATTTTATGGTTATCTAGTTTTTTGAAACCTTTGTGTTTGTTAAATATATTGTTGTTTTTAATGCCATTTGGACAAGCCAAATCACAAGTTAAAGACAAATTGGAGGGAAATGTTACATCTTACGTTTAAAAATCACTGCTAGTTTTTTTTTTTTTTTTTATTTATATATCATAGTGCTATGTATATTTTTAGTTTATAAATAACACTATTAATAACATAAATTTTTAACTGTAGTTGCTTAGTAAGTGAAAATAATTAACTTCCAAGAAGATTTTAGTAAGCTAATTTTTATCATTTTTTTAATTATTTAATTGAATAATATTTTTGCCCCCAAATTAACATAAAATATTGGTATTAAATAATTATAATGGTTTTTGTTTTGTGCAGCTTGATACCAAATTCAAAATTCAGAATTAGAATTAATGTAAACATTTTTAAATATTGACAAAATATTAAATAAGAAAATTTATGTTTTTACTAATCATTAATATATTAATAAAATATTATAAAAAAAAACACTAAATACAAAGTGTAAACAAAGTTTACGTAATACAGGTATTATAGATAATTTTTATAACTTAGCATACTTAAAACAGTTTGTGTTAAAAAATTAATATGTCCTAAATTTTATTACATAATAAAGATTTAATTGTGATGCAAAGCAATCCAGTTGCTGAAATCAATCTCTCGGGTTTCACACTTGTTGATTGAGGAATCTTGATTCTGTTACTTTTTTAACAGCAAATAATTTTTCTCCTTTGTTAAAATCTATTGTAGATGTCAGGGAGTTTTTTTTAAGTGGGACATTCCACTCTCAGCTTCCATAAATTTATGACCAGGCCATAAGATTTATCGTTTTGGTGTAGGTGACCATATCTCGCTAAATTCCTCCAATAATGATACTGGCCGTATCATGGTAACAAGTTAAAAAAGGGAATTCTTTAGCACTCTCCCTCTTCTAAATGTGTGGGTTGTAGGCTTGGTTTCACATTGTGCTTTGATGTGTGAAACATTGTCTCCTCCTTTGGCATATGCAAATGAAATCTATAGTTGGAAAATAAACACTATTGTGAAAAGCTGGGTTTCATTCTTTGGCAGATGAATGGTTATGCTTTCCAAAATATCTACATGATATAAACCTCATGAACTGTAGAAGGCAACATTACCAAAAATTTACTATGCTATAAAGCTTATACATAGATAATGTAGTATAAATGTTGTACATAAAAATTTACAATACAAATTTTTTTTTGGGATTTACTAGTAATTTTTAAAAAAAATTTCCTGATATATCTTTCAATGTACCAGCAATACTAACCCTACCTCCAACTGCTACAAATTTTCTCTTGTCATTCCAATGAATTCAAAATAATTACAAAATTATACTTTAATGCAAGAATGTAAACTTGTCAGTTTTATTAATTGATTTATCCAAAGTACGATGGGAGAATATATTATGTGTTAATGTGTATATAAATATAATATATATGCATTATATATTCGTGTATATAACTCCTCGGCGCAATAGCTCCTAGGGGGCCAGGGCTTACGGTGCCAATCTTCGTTTACGTGACCAAGGGCCCTGGAGTGCGAAGCATATGTTCCAGTTAGGTGGTCAAACTTACGAGGAACCCCCAGTGTTTAGTTCCTAAGCACGCTTGGTCCTCAGTTCATCTACCCACTGAAGGGACGAAAGGCTGAGTCAACCTTGTCCAGCCTGGTGATTGAACGTTGGACCTGTTGCGTGGGAGTGTGAAGTGCTACCCCAACGCCACTGGGCTTCTATTTGTGTACATACTAATTAAAAGTATTTCATATATATAGCAACAAAATTTGTGCCATGATGCTTTGTAGGTTGAACATTATTAAATGCTATTAGGATGGCTAGTGACAAATGTTGAAAAATATATATATATATAAAAATTGAAAAATTTATGCATAACATTTCTTTCAGTGATTTTATTTAAAAATTTTCTTGATTATTGCTTAACTTTAGTATCAGTGAATTTTTTGTGTGTTTATACTTAAACATTTTTCAGATTTAGAGCATTTGCATTGTAACTGATTTTGATAGAAATAAATATCTTTTTCAATTTTTTATGTTTATTGTTATTTTTGAAGTTGTGTTTAATATAGTTTATATTGTTAAGAAAATTTTAGAATATTTGGGATTTTAATTATTCTGTGTTATTTTGTTTGTATATAATTTATTCAGCATACTATGTATAAATTGTATATTATATTTCTTTTTGTATTTGTATAATTTGTTAAGAATTTTGATAAACTTTTAAATAAAATTATAATACATTTGTATGTTTTCTCATTTTGCTTTATGGGTAAATTAATATATATATATATATATATATATATATATATAATATATATATATATATATATATATATATAATCATTACTATTAATAAATACAAGGGAATTTTCAAATATTAAGTTGTAAAAAATAGTGGTTATTATTTCTTATTGTAAATAAGACTAAATTGATGTGCATAATGGATGTTTAATGCTTTCTCATCTAGTCTTATTTAGTTTGTAAACTACAGTCTGATAATTAGAATTATGGAAAGTTATTTTAAAGCTTTCAGCTGAATTATAGTTGAGTGTTATGAACATAAATACTAAATTTCAGAAAAAATTCATTCCTAGTATTACATTACTATTAATAAATACATTAGAATTCTGAATACATTGGAATTATTTGAAATCTGAGACAATTGTCTTATCAAGCATCTTTTGTATACATTAACAGCATAGTTATGCATCTTGGAAATTCTGCATTGAAATAAACTAGTATTTTAAGTTTTAACCTACAATATATATTTTATGTGTATGTTTGTGTATACTGTACATTCTGAAATGGCAAGATGAATCTTAAGAAGTTTTGCATGGGGATTTTGATAGACTTCGGAAATATCTTTCATACGTTCTGGTGACTGTATTGTAAAGCATCAATAGATATATTTTTCTTTTAATAATGTGCTAGTATTATTAAAAGTTAATTTATAGTGTTTAAAATGTCTTCAAATATGTTTTGGTTCTTTTTGTTTACATTTGCTTTATTACTTAGGTTGCATATGCCCTGCATTTTTGCGATTCGTAGTTGTTCATTAGCCATAAAAATGGTTTTTATTATCTTTTATCTGAGATATATTGTATTTTGCATTTATAAGTAATTACCTAGACTTAAAATTTAATTAAGTATTTTTCCTGTTAATCATCTGTGATTAGTTAGTTTTGAATAGGCATAATTCGCAATTAATATGATTATATATGTTTGTGTGAGTAAACTTTGAATTGGTTAGTGATTTTAGCAGCATTTCTTAACCTCTTGCTTTATGAATCGAGCGATGATTGTGTGTGCCACTTTCGATGAAAGCTTTTCTCATTCATCATGACCAGAAGCAGTTTCATCACTAACTAAATTTTGCACACGTATTCTTACAGGACAAACTACAATGCTGTCTTCAGATGTATCCAAATCAGTTTCTGTTTCAGTTTCTAAGGTGTAATCAGAACACTTTCCAGCGCCGTTATTAGTATCAATTTTCCTTTTTGCCTATAGGTTAAATTTAAAAATTATTTTAAGAATTTTTCAAGCACCAACAGTTATTTATTGCATATAATATAATACTCTATTGCAATTATGCATAAGAATAAACAACCAATTCTTATATTGCAACTGTAACCAACAATAATGCAAAAACAAAAACTTTATTGCCTAAAAACAATAACATGTCTGATACAAGCTTTTCTCTTTTGGCCAGAAAGAATCATCATGTGTCTGACACAAGCTTTCCACTTTTGGCCAGACAGAATCATCACGTGTGTGATATGAGGTTTTCATTTTAGGCACAGCAGTACAATCACTTCTCCCATATGTTGTTTTAAGGCAAAGGGTTAAAAACAAATCCCTTTCTGGGGCTTGTATCATTTATGATTTTTTTTAGTATTTTTGGTCATTTACATTTCTTTCTGTTTACCAACACCTCTCTTTTCATGAATGGTGCTAAAGTCATTGGCTTTTATTTATTGTGTGTCTATCCACATCCCTCCTCCTTTTGATTTTTCAGTGAAGTCAGTAATTCTTTTCTATTTGTTGTAAGGATCTTTTATTTCATGCTTTCTTAAAGAAAATGGACTATGAGGTAAAAGAGTAAACTTTCTCTTCTGGACAAAATGAAAATTCTTAAAAAGGGTGGTGATAATCCAACAAAGCAGAAATTGAAGTGTCAAAAATATTGAAGTTCTGTTGTTACCCTTTTACACCACTGTGGGGAAGAGAGATGAAATCAAAAGGAATTTCATGGGGCTGGTCCAAGTTTTTTCATAGGAGCTTCGACAAAAGATGATTAATTTGTAGGTTTTGAAAATCAAGTCAATGAAACAAGGTAAAATTACCAAATGTTTTAAAACACAATGAGTCATTTTATGAAAGACATAATCTATGACAACAGTTTCGCACTCACATTGGTATGAATGTCTCTCTGTAAATTTATTTGTTTCAGAATTTTAGTTTGCATTACTCTTATAAAATAGATATTTTTTTTAAGTATAAAATGTTTTATAAATGGGGTTTGTTGTATGTATGTATATATTCATTTCATTCAGTAACATGATGTTTTAAATAATTAAATATAGACAAGAAAAATCATTTTGTTTTTATAGTCTACAAATGTTAAAATAATTTGTAAGCTTTAATATACGTTTATTTATTTAAAGAAATATACTATTGGTTTCATGTTGTCATAGTGAGATGCGACTTCTATTTATTGAAATATTCGTTAAGAAGAATTTTTCATTCACCCTGATCTATGTATAAGTTAGTTTTCACTGTGTATATATATATATATATGTGTGTGTGTGTGTGTGTATATATATATATATATATATATATATATATGCATATGTAGTTTAATTTGTATTTGGACTTGTTTAGTTATTTAAATAATAGGTGCTTTTTCCATAGTATTATATTGATATTAAAATGCACTTTTGCCTACTTGTTCTCTTTTAATTTTCTTCAGAATTATTTTCTTAAGTAAAGTTCTTACTTTGGCTTATATATAAAATGCAGAATAGACCAGTAAAATGTAAAATTCTCTAATGTTGAATACTGAAAAACTTTTTTGTTGTTCTTGAAATTATCTTATTACTCACTTTTAAATTAAGTGATTGATTAATTAAAAAAAAATTTTGTATCTAATTAAATTTATTCTTTATACCTTATCTTCTCTGTAATCAGGTCATTAGTTTAATGTACATAAACATTGATAACTTATTTACTATTCAAGCTATATTAATTTCTACAAATATAGATTTTGTATCATATTACTCGATAATTGAATTGCATGGTACAAATATAAAAATGTCAGTGAATGAGATTTAAATTTATTTCACTCTGTCAAAGTGCTTGTTTCAGCCTAATAAGTTTTACTCAGTGTGATGTAATAAGTGTGAGAAACATTAGCTTACTTGTAATTCAAGAAATAACTTTTTTCTCTTATTGATTTTGGTATGCTCTTCCTAAAATAACCTATTAAGCTGTTGAATTTAATGAAATATTTTAGTCTAGATTTCTAAAGGGTTGAAATCTAGCTATTTGGTTACAAAGATATTATTAAAGATGAGTTGTACTTTATCTCTCATTGTAGTAAGTTTTGATTTTTGAAACATGAAATTTAAGTAAGAAAGTGCTAATATTTCCTTTAGTTATTGTCAAATTATTACCAATAATTAGTAGCAAGTAAAATCACAATTTCTCATGGAGGCTAGACTCTGAATATCATTTTTTACATTTGTTTGATTGTATCAATGCTGTTTAACTTTTCATATTGTTTTGGTCATTATCTTTGGTCTTTATATGGTAATAATTTACTTAATTACTTTTATCTGTTTTTTAAATTTAAATGTTTCAGTTAATTAGTGTACTGATAAAATTTTTTACTGTTTATGTGGTAGCATATAAACAAATTAAGTATACATTTGAAATTTATATACAAATTGTGTAGTTTTATAAATTAATGAGCTTTTAGTTATTTGAATTCTATCCTTACTTTACATTGTATTTTACTAAACATTTGTATTTGGAAGATAGTCATTTTTCTTCATAGAGTTTTATAAAAAAGTACATATAAGTAAAAAAAAGTTATAGTTTTGCAGTTTGAATACATTTATGTCAATTTCAGGTATCTATCCATTGAGGAGTGGAGCAAAGAATTATGGAACAAAATTTAAAAACTCACGATTTTCATGTTCTTTATGTTTTTATTCCTCAACATCATCAGCTAACCTCAAGCGTCATATAAGATTTCACATAGGGGAACGTCCTTATTTATGTCCTACATGTAAACGAAGTTTTACTCAAAAAAGTGATATGGAGCGTCATTTTAGAATACATACTGGTGAACGCCTCTTTGCATGTTCTGTTTGCAATGACAGATTCAGATACAAAAGGAGTTTAGAAAAGCACCTCCAAACACACTGGAATAAAACAGACTTTTAAAATATTGTATACAAGTTTTTTAAGTGGTTTATTTTTTTTAATGTTCGAGACTAAATACAGACATTTTATCCTAACATTCTTATTGAGTTTGTCTTAATTGTTACAGTTTATTAAAATCTTATCAACAGTTGGAAATTATAACTACTCCATTTCAAAATGAAAAACAAAAGGCAATTGTTTAAATAATTTGCACATAAAATGGTGTACTCATGTAAGTCTTTTTACTTTATTATTTCTAGTTTTAAAATTAAGTTTTTGTGTATGGCACTTTTGATGTTTTAATATTTTTTAGTATTTATCAATTAAAAAATGAGTTAGATGCTATTTCAAAATTTTTAAGTGTATACTATTTAGAAATCATGTAGAAACTATAATATTTCTATCACTTTTCAAAGTTGTAGTTCTGCTCAAATACTATGTAAGTAATGAAATGTAATATTTCAGGGAAACACCTTCTAATAACACCTAAAGATTTTATTATTCCTCCCCTCCTCCCCCTAAAAAACAAAAACCTTCAGCATATGTATGCACACACATATACCATTAGTAATCAGTGTATTTCTGTAATGTTTTGATTATAGTGTTTAATTTATAGGCTGTTTTACCTGAAGAATATAACGGGTTCTTTAATGAAATGTTGAGTTTTATTTCATAGGTCGTTATAATTAGTTAACGAGAAAATTGCTGTTGTTTAAGATAGTGGTACATAAGGTTAGCATTGCTATATATGTTCCGACCGTTCGTTGGTGTAATGCCCTCTAGCGGCAGAAAGGAGAGATAGACAGAGTAACTGTTCGATGTGTGGCCGAACAAGTGGAGTTATGTATTTTAGTTATGTGAAAAGGAAATAAATAGTGAAATTCATTAAAGTGAACTTTCGTGTGTGTGCAGTGTTTGTGACCAATATATATATATATATGTACGTGTATATATATATATATACACACACATATACATACACACATACACACATGTAATGCATGTTTTTGACCTACTACATAGAATGGTATCCATTTTTGGTATGGTGTAGTCAAGAAAGAACGGCAAATTTGGAGCTAAAAATGTTGAATGTATTTAGACAATCCATCTTTGGTGCGCTCCAGATAAAACATTTTACAACTGCTGATATATTGGTATGAAAACACAAGTGAATCAGTCAGTGAGAGGGTTAAGATTAGCCACATGGGAAATGAATATCCAAATTTGAAATTTAAGATTGGCAGTGTTAAGGGTAGATAGTGTTTAAAATAGGTAGCTAAAAATTATTATAATAATTATGTTTTTGACATTTATTATATTAAAATATATTTAAAATATCTGATTTATAATTTTGTTTGATGTCTGCTTAAACTTTTATGCATAGTTCACTATTTTTATCCATTATCTTTTAAAATTTCAAATGTTATAAAATTGTGGGAATAAAGCTGAGTAGTTTATAAGTTGAGTAGTTTCTTTTATTCTTAGAAATTGTGTGCTGCTTTAAGTAATAACAATTCTATTAAAGTCTCTTTTTGTTTAAACATTCTTTATTTGTGAAGTATAATTTACTTTTTGATTAAACAGGGACTTTTATTTGTTCTGAAATACAGTTTTATGTATGTTTATCCCATTTCTTATATAAACACTAGAATATACTCCCTTTCCTCTCGTACAAGAATATAATTTTGTGAAAAACTGTAAATTTTATGTAAAATGAATCTTTTTGTTTTGCTTTTTAGTTAATCATCGTTTAAAATGAATGGATTGATGATTTTATTTTTTATGTATCAATTTTAGTTTTCTTAAAAAGTATATAATCTGGTAGAAAATTCATATAACCTGAATACTTCTTTCTATGTTAAAAATTAATCATTCTTATAACACAGTATAAGTAAATAGGCAATTAGAATATTGTCATGCAATTTTTTTGTTTTATAATTTGTTTAAATAGGTTATATAAACTTGTTGTGGGTAATTCTTGAATTTTTAAATTAAATTGATATATATCAATGATTCAATTAAACAAATCTTTTTTTTTTTTTTTTTTTTTTTTTAAGTTTATCTTATAGTGATTTAAATACCAAAATGGTTTTAGATCAATAAGATTTCATATTTCTTTTCTAAGTTTGAAATAATACTTAAATACTGTGTGTTCAAATTTGGCTCCACTACTAAAATCAAACACCTCAACCATGTTTTTTAACTTTATATATATATATATATATATATATATATATATATATATATATATATATATATATATATATATATATATATATATATATATATATATATTCCAATGCAGCAGGCGATAATATACATATGATTTGGTTAATATTTGTTGATAATATTTCTGTAGAAAGAAGGAAATAAGCTCTCCCTAAATCTTCTACTACAGGTATTTTAAGAATTATTTTTTACCCATTATGTTTCTTTTTCTAATTAAGATACAAAACCAAAGTTTTAAGATATTTTTGTATGTATCATTATTTCTTATAACTTCAGAATGTTTTGAAGTAATGATTTTTTTAGGTATGTAAATATGTACAAAATATGCAAAAGTTCAGATTTTTAAATAATTTTATTTATTTAAAATATTATTTGGAAATTGGTACTTATTTCTTTCTATTATCTGGAAAGTCTGATTGGGGATTCTTTAGCCTAACTAATTATATGTTATTCTGAGCATATTACAGGAAGTCCACATTTTACTAATTTGGGTTGCCTCTGTTAGCAAGGTCTTGAGTGATTATTTCATATTTGATTTAACCATGAGGATATCTTCACATATACAATGCTCTGTAATAGGTTCAAATATATTCCCTAATCAAATGAACCATGTTATAACTTTCAGTTATTTAAGAATAATTTGCTTTATATTTCCAAAATAAAATTGTCTATATGTTAGTGCGTACTATAACTCCCCTCCTTTTGAGCACAAGTGTCTGGTATACTGTTTAACCAAAGACTTATTTATGTATCCCACTTTAAATTTCTACTTCAAAGTGCCATATTTTGTTATGTCAGTTGAAAATGTTTTATTCAAGACATGTATCATTACTTGTATTTATTTCCTTTTTATTATGTCCTTCAGATCTTTTGTTTAAATATCATATTCAAAATATCCTATACAGTTCTTGAGCTTTTATTCCTTTTTGTAATAATAACTTTTCAAATGAAATATCAGACTTGAAAAAAAAAAAAGTTTTCAAATCCCATCTGAATATTTCATGCAGTATTATGTACATTTACTTTATAATGCAATATAAAAGTTTTCACAGGTCAGTATAAAGTAATTTTAAAATTTTTAATTATTTAAATAACTTTCTTATCAGTATTTTGTCACTAATCGTATAAAAAATTATGTTCATTGAGTTATTGTGTATTTTCCTTTGAAAAACCTAAGTGTAGTAGAAGTTAATTCATATCAATTTCAGGTACTTATCGTCAGAAAAGTGGATCAATATCGGAAAATTCTCAGTTTTCAGATCTCTTATTCTCTTGTTCAACCTCATCTGAAGCATCTTTCGAGTCTAAAAATATGTATCACTCAAGGGAGAGGCCATATCAGTGTCCTGTGTGCAAATGTACTATTAGTCGAAAGGCAGATATGAAGCGTCACATGACAACTCATACTGGTGAACGTCCATTTGCATGTGCATATTGTAACTACAGATGTAGTCAGAAAGGAAACTTAAAACGGCACCTTTTAGTGCATAACAAGAAAACTTATATGTAGATCTATCTTCTCTACCTTATGTCTTTTAATGCTATTTTTATCCTGCAATAGAATGCAAAAATTTTCTCAAATGTTCGATTGAAATTGTTTTTTGTGCATTAAAATCTTCAATATTTTTTTTTATTAACATTAGATATTTAATTATAAAAATGCTATAAATGCATTACTTAAAAATACACTGGAAAAGTTTGTACTCCTGTATACAGGTACTCCTCACTTTAGGACTGAGTTCTGTTCTGTCAACTATGTCATTAAGCAAGAAACTTATGCCCAAAATATTGGAGTGTTTTAAAATTATAAAAACTATGCAATAAACTTCAAATTTATTCATAGAAACATGCATGTACATATTATTTTTTATTTGGTGCATATTATCATTTGTTTCTTACATATTTATTTGGTACATTTTATCATTTGTTTTTTGGTACTTATTGTAATTTTATTTAGCTGTGGAGGGTCCTAGAAAGATAGATGACAACAACGAAACAGAAATTGTACTGTCAAGGAATAAGGTAATGAATTTAACAATCAAAATTTAAGTTTGGTTTGCTTTCCATTTAAGTTTTTTTTAAATTTAAAAGTTAACTTCTCCTTTGTTAAACTTATTAAAATGTTCAATATTTGGATCAACAGCCTCAAGTTCTAACATAGCTGCATTAATTTTGGAGAACCAGCTGCATAACCCATGTATCATGAACTAATTCATTTTTTTTCCTTTTTTTAAATTATGCAGTGCTTCTAAATATATTAGAATCTTATTTGTTAGCTCTTAATGGGCATAATCCAGTAATTCAGCAGTTTTTCATTCCACATCAAAATTAAGCACATTAGCAAATCCTGCAATTCCTTAAATTACATCAGTTTGTTCAAGGTTGTTAAATAATTCAATATTGTTCATTAAACTTTTTATAATTTGTTTCCATATACTTTTCTATCCATTAAACCAAGCCAATTAATGTTTTTATTGTAATCTTAGTTGCAGGTCAAAGCTTTATTGGTTGTAAGTATGATTATTGATTAGTTATAAAGTGAGAAGTACCAGTATCTCTTTGTAACTTAGGAGTAATGAATCTTAGTTTTCTTAAAAATATCGATAATTTTTCATTAGCTATGCACTAGTATAAATCGCCAAACATAGCACTATTGTTTCTTTAGTTTTTATTTCTTAAATTCATATACAAAATTAAATAGAATGATTATTTTATGAAAGTTAGTTTGTCAAAATGATTTATATTGCTGGTATATTATAATGTCAAGACAAATTTAAACTATATAATTTTTTTGTGGAACCTTAATTACCCAGACTGAATGCTGGGCACAAAATTTTTAAAAGGTAGTTTTCGTAGTTATTTTCAATATTTGTATTTAAGATAACTTTCCCAATTTTAAACTTTTGTTTATTTTATTTTAAACAATATTGTTAGTTGGTTAGTACAGATTGATAACCATTCTTTGATACCTAACTATCTGTTAAATATTTTAGTGAATGAATGTAAGTTTACAATCTGTGAACAGGTTTTTTTTAGCAATTTAAAAAAATTCTTTAAAGTTTGAAAAGTAAAAACTCAACTTCTTCATCATTGATTTTTCTTTTCTGTTTTTAAATTTTCTTTCTTTTTGTAATGCAGGCTCTTCCTGACATTTTTGTAAACATGTTTTAGAGTTCATAACATAAATTCATAACATAAATTCATATTTTGTTCTTTAAAATGAAAACAATTCTATGAATTCAAAAAATACTTTAGCATATTTCTTATTCTGATTGTAATTATTTCATCACTGTCATTTAATAATGGAAATAAAATTTTGGTATTTGCATATTTTGTGGTGCTATTTTATTAGTAAAAATTGTTTTTCTTTAAGTATTTATTTGTATCTTAAATTATCATAATTTAATTTGAATTGAGAAAATTGAACATGTATGTATTTTTTCTTAAATTTATCAACACTCATATTTTAAAAATCTTTTCAATTTAATTTTTTTCTTTTAAATTTAATATTAATATCACTTTATTGATTATAAATGCAGTAATAGTTAAAAGCAGTATTATATAGTCGAGTAAGAAGATTGGAGGTATTTTTAGTTAGGAAACTATGAGTTTGATTGGCTATTTATGTAGACTTCTAATTTAGAACTACTAGATAAGTTTTTCAATATATAATTGGGGAGGGTACACTTTCTTAGAACACTATGCTCCAAGGTGTATTAAAAGTACTACAAAGGTAAGTCACGACAGTTTAAAGTGAAATGGAAGACATATCTGATTCAGAGGCTGATGAAAATTATATGTATTATATGTCAGGCTCAGAGCTTGATAAGAAAAATAAGAAAAAATCCATTATAGGCATTAATGTTGTATTCAAATATATGCCACATTAGACATTTTGTTTTCAACAAGAGATTCAGTTTGGCAGCAGGTCACCAGACCACAAGATTTACTTGTTCTCAACTTGGCACACTCTGCTCTTAAATATTCTAGTTTTATTCCCATTTTCTTACCCTTCACAAAAGAGTTTGCTCTTTTTATTAATTAATGCTTTAATTTCTATTTTAATACTTTTTCTTTCAGTTTGGAGAAAAGCAAAGGCATAGTTGGGCATATGTAGAACTAGGCTTAATCCTGAGATATATATAAATTTCAGTTATGTAAAATAAAAATATTTTACAGAACTTCATATGTATAGCATCTAATAATTCAAGTGATTAAGAAAGAAAATGACTTGAATGTATATGTACAAAATAATTTATAAATGAATAACTCTACATAAATTTTAAAGTTTATTATGGAATAATAATTATATATAGCATTTTAATCAAAAATGGGTATGGTTGGAGTTCTTCTGTATACTTTTAGTTACATAACACATGCCAGCACTTGGGATTCAGATCTATAAAGATACTAAAGAACAGTGCTTTGCTCATTTAGCAAGCCTTCAACATTCAATCTCTACCAGTAAAAATTTGTAATTGTTCTTGTCAAGATTTCTAGATTTGATTTTTTTTTTTAACCATTTTATGAAAATAATTACAAATAAAGATATTTAATTGAGTTTATATCAGTATGTCTTTTTAAAAACTTCTACCTGCAGTAGTGATACATTTAACTTGAATCAATATTATTCACTTCTCATTCACTTTAAACAAGTATATCAAGTGCTGCAATGAATGCTGTTTATGATAATTTATATTAAAATTTATTTGATTGTAATTTAAAAGCAGGATTGAAAATTTTTATGGTATAATGATCATATTACAGATATCCTGTAGCAAAACTGTTTTTTGAATTTTCAGTTTTTTTATTACTTTTTAATGTATTTTCAGTAATTTTATTTATTTATTATTCAGAAAATAAAGCTAACTTTTGACCAATAATTTATGTTATCCTTTCACAATTCTTCAAAAGACTATCTTCAATGCATTTCTGTTAAATTTGTGTGTAATTTGAAGATTTGATTTTATAGCTCATCAACAATATTATTAAGCAATACATTATACAGTAAAATATTTGAACCCAATGTGTTGGCAAAATTCAGATTGCTTGAAAGTAATTGAGTGTGTCAATGGTTTGCTAAGTTTTGTCAGCTTATTTATCCCTTGAAAATTCTTTATAAAATATTTATTTGGATTTTTAAAATATTCTTATTAATAAAGCTATTTATATCAATTTCAGGTGACTATTATAAAAAACCTGAAACAAGTTTAAAAAAATTTGCCTGCTCCTTTTGTTCTTATTCTTCCCCACTGTCTGGTAACCTCAAACGTCATGTTATGACTCATACTGGGGAAAAGCCATATGTGTGTCCTGTATGTAACAGCAGCTTTGCTGGAAAGAATGATATGGAAATACATATGAGAATTCATACTGGAGAACGTCCATTTGCATGTTCAATTTGCAACTACAGGTGTAGTCAAAGAGGAAACTTGAAACGGCATCTTTTAGTACATAGCAAAAAAACTTATATGTAAATCTATCTTCTGTCTCTTGTGAATTTTTGCCCTGAATAAAATGTAACATTTGTGTTGCAGTTGTTTAAATTTAATTAATTTATTAAAATGTTATATATTTTACTAGTAGCAAATATTTAATTTTTAAATAAAGTACAAGCCATTTATAAAACGTTCTTGAAAATATGATAGATAAATGTGTAGTGTAGAATTTCTCTTTTAATAGGTAGTTTAATTTTGTTTTTTATATAATTTCTTTTAAAAATTTAGGAATTTTAATTCTTTCATCCGTTAACACTAGAATGTCTGTCGGTGTCGATTGGACACCTGAGCCTGTTTAGTTGGTTCCCCTTTCTGCATTTTTGCTATGAATTTGAAAATTTTTTTGTGGTTTTAGGTTAATTAGGAAAGATTTTACAACTAAATATACTTAGAATGTTTGCTGGTGTTGTTTCGACACCAAGTCAATTTATCATTATAAATATTTGTTGTTCAACAAAAGGTAGTTCACTAAGTAGATACCATTTGTAAAACAAACTCCCCAAAGTACTAATGCACATTTGTTTGACTTTAAATGCAGTGTTGTTGGGTTTATAGCAGAAATGAATCAATTGTACTAAAATTATTGTGTTTGAGTTTTTCATTACACATCATTGCTTATCTACTCTATAAAAATTTTATTTGATTTTCAAACCTTGTGCATACAGACACTGTTAAACTTGTATTGATTGCTCATAGAAAAGGTCTAGGCCCTGAAGAAATCGCTAATTTGTTGTGAGAGCTTTCACAGGAGAATGAATATCACTGTATCAATTGCAAATGAAGTATGTACTAAACATTATGCATAAAAACAATAAGTAAGGATTGAAAAATTTGCATTTGCACAAAAATTACAATTTTGCATATTCTTCTAATATTTATAAATATTGTTTTATTTTACTTTTCAAGATTATAATTTTTTTGTTAGTTTTTTATGATATAAAGGGCCATAATATATAATTACATGACATAATATTAAAAAGTCTTATATATTTTATATTGCTGTGTCGAAAAGACACCAGCAGATGTTTAAGGGTAATTGAAATCCCAGACGTTCTAGTGTTAAGGGAAGATTTTGGTATATCACATAGGTTATATGCACTTAGGTATTAATTTTAAAAGTTTTTAAAAAGCTTGGACGAAACTGGTTATTAAAGAATCTAAATACCAAGAAACTTATGAGATTTATATTGTTTTAACAGTATCAATTTAAAGAATGCTCTCTTTTCTAATTGTAGTATTCCTTAGGTACTTCTCTTATTCTTTTGTATGTGTGTTCTTGAATTAATTGTGCTTTTAATCAAAAATAGTGTAATAGTTGTATTGATAACTGTTCAACAGCTTTTATTTCTATGTAGGTTAGAAAAGATATTTTGTAATAAAATATAAAGTTGTAAAATTATAGATGTCGTAAAGGTTCTCTAGTTGTACTAAATTTTCTAATTTATGTACACCTTTTTTGATATTGACACATCTAGATGTCTTATCACTTGAAACAAAAAATTTTTTCCCTTTGTGTACTGAAAGGTTCTGCAGCAATTTTTGAAAAAAATGTAAATTAGGCAAATACACAAAGCCAATATTGCAGTTAAAATTACTATAAATATATTTTGTATTCCATGCTCCACTTTTAATTGGATCAAATTCTTTTAAAATTACTTCTAAAAAATTTTTCATATTTGTCCATTAACATTTTTTTACTAATGTATTCAAAATAAAGGTATAATTTGTTTTTAAGTTTAAAGTTTAATTTTTATAAAAAGTAAATTGTTTCTCTACGATTGTTAGAAATATAATTTTGAATTAAACTGTTGGCTACTTCATTACAAATTAAGAGTATTACATCATCAAGAACTGTTTGCATTGAATTAGTTTACTTCTTATTTTAGTTTTCATGAAATAAGATTAATACTTATAAAAAAAATAATTTGAAAGGATAAGTAAAGATAACAGGGAATTTTGTCTATCAAGCATATTAATTTTTTGTACAATTTGGTTACTTAAATCTGTTAACCAGGTCTGACGAAATATTTAATTTTTATCACTGGGATTTAATACCAATGGTCATGACAATTTTTTTCATTATGGAAATTTTTAAAAGGCTTAGATAATTTCTGTTAAAAAGTTTCCCATAGTGAAACAAGTTTAACAAAAGTTAATTTGCTGGATAATGGGTTAACAGAATTAATTAGTCATAATTTCATGGCAAGATATTTCCTGCAATACCGTACTATCCATTAGCTAAATAGTGTAGTTATTGATTATAGCTTAAAATTTTATGAAAAAGTGTAACTGATCTTTATAGAGTGCTTTTTTTCATATTGGGAATAGTATTAAATATTATTTGAAAGTTTATAGTATAAAAAGCTTCTTTTTTAACAATTGTAATATTTTTCATTTCTTTGTTTTTTCTTTTTTAAATCTATGTACATAATATCATTTTTGATAAAGATATTCAGAGCTCACCTCTATACAGGTATCAGTTTGAGAAGTTCATTATTTTGTTTTCTATATCAAAGACTATTCTATGAATCTCAGATTTACTAATATATTTCTTATTCTTCTTGTAGTTATTTCATTGCTGTTTTTCATTAATAAAATATTGTTATTTCCATATTCTGTAGTGATATTTTATTGATTGAAAGTGTGCATTCATAAATATTTTTTAGTTTGAATTATCATAACGTAATTCAAATTTAAAAGCAAATTGTACTTACTATTATTTATTCTTATTAAATTTGTCAACACTCCTTCATTTAATAAATATTTTCAATATATTGGTTTTGCATTTTTAAAAATTTATGATTGAAAATTATCTTCACTTAATAGAATGTTAATGTGATAAAAGAGGTTAACAGCAGTTATATGTACAATGCAAAAGAGACACCAGTTTTTGAATAAAAATTTGTGAATTTTTAAATATAAAAATTTTCAAAAGCTTTAAAGCAATTTCCAAAAGCTTTCCAATAGCTTGATCACGTGGAAATTATCAAGCTATTTACATAGACTTATCATTTAGAGCTACTAGATGAGATTGCCTATATATTTTACTGTGGTATACTTAATAGGATCAAGTCTACCACAAATTGTATTTATAAATAAGAAAGCCAATGTAATTAAGGCAAAAAGTTATAGAAAATGAAACATGCATAGCTGTTTTATAGCCTCAAACCAACAATACTACTTTATCAGCACAGAAGAAAACAAGAACATATCTGACTGAAACAAATTTAAGCTTATTTCTGCTTTGGTCTAAGTAATTCTGCATTATAGTATACAAAGTTTTGAAAAATGTTCTGTGAATTATTCTTGTTAAATCCAAAGTTGTTATATATAACATTTAATAAATTCTTTACATTAAGTGATTAAAAAAGGTAAAATAGTATGACTTTATTTGTATATATATATATGTATATGTATGTATGTATATATATATATATGTATGTTTGTATGTGTATGTATGTATTATATATATGTGTGTGTATATATTGTATATATATATATATATATATATATATATATATATATATATATATATATATATATATATATATATATATATAAACAAAGCTAAGCTTATTTCTGCTTTGGTCTAAGTAATTCTGCATTGTAGTATACAATGTTAAAAAAGTTATAAAAAAATTATGAAAATTAACTTGATAGACTAAGGAAAAATTTATAGCTGTTCAAGTTCTGGTTTTTAATTTTTATTAACTAAGCATATGTCTTATATATAAATATATCCCGGTGAACTAATACATTAAACTGTGAGAATTAATTCTATCTTATCAATTTTAAGTGTACATATAAAATATTGCTATGAATGTTGGTCAATAATTTTATTAAAAATTATTTGAAAACTGTTGTTATAATAAATGTATCAAAAATTTTCACAGAAAAAAATTTTGTTTTCGAATTTTTAGGTTTCTTATTTATTACTTGTCTAATGTTTGTTCAGTATTTTTCTTTATTTGTTGTTAAAGAACTAAGGCAAATTTTTATAAATAATGTAAATAACCTAAATTATTTAAAAGAGGTAAATTCAATTCATATTGCTACATTAAAAAATAATTTGATAGTTTCATTTTACAACTTATTAACAATATTATTTAGTAATATATTATGCATTGAAGTATTTCAGTCTAATATGTAGGTAAAATTAAGATTATTTCTGTGAGTTTGAGTATACGAATAATTGTTAAAATTTTTTGCCTTCTTATTTATTTCCTGAAAATTCTGTATAGTATCATTTATTTGGATTTTCAATTCTTATATGTAATAAATTCATTTTTATCAATTTTAGGTGACTATTATAAAAATTTTATTTGCCCCTTTTGTTCATATACCACCCAAAAATTTGTAGACTTTATGACTCATACTAGTGAAAGGCCATTTATATGCCCTGCATGTAAGAGCAGCTTTACTGATATGATAAGAGTGATATGAAAAGACATCTGAGAACCGATACTGAAGAACATCCATTTGCATGTCAATGTTATAACTACCAATTTATCCAAAAAGGAAACTTGAAATGAGATCTTTATTTAGTGCATAAGTTACATGTAGATTACATATTATAAAGTTTGTCCATTTTAAAGCTTATTTTTTGCATTATGTATTTTTTAAATCTGTCACTCTATACATACTTTACAAATTTTAAAAAAAAAATGGTGATCATTAAAATTTTTTCTAGAAAAAATTCATAGTTAAAGTCCAGTTTATATTTTTAATTTTAAATTTTTTATAGTTTTTCATGAAAATTATTGATGTTGATAAGACTGAAATTAGTACAGATTATACATGTTTTTTTAAAGCTTTATCTTGGTATACTAATGCATTAGAATATAAGCAATATTTATGATTTATCTATTTAAAATTTACATGCAAAATGCTGCATCGAATACTTGCAATAATTTATTTTACAATTCATTAGATCATCATTCATGAGATGACTATATGAAAACTTTTCATTGGATCAAAAAACTTTATAGGCAAACCTTTTTATGATTTTCTGATTTTTTTGTGTTGTATTTCCAGTTTATATATATTTTTAGTTTGGTGTTATTTAAAAAATAAACCTAACTTATGAGAAATAATGTAAATAATGCAGAAAAGTAGTTCAAATGAGGGTCTTAAATTAATGTTTCTTACATGTAAATAATTTTTTTTATTAGTTTAACCACAGTATAATTTATCAATGTGTATTTCATTAAAATATTTAAACCCAATGTGAATGTAAAATTCTGATTTTTATAATTAAAATTAATTAAATTTTAATAAAAATAAAATTTTAATAATTTAAATACTCAAGCACATTTGAAGGAATTCTGATTTCTTCAAATGGGTTTGAGTATTTCAATAGTTTGCTAAATTTTCTTCAGTATATTTTATCTTAAAACTTCTGTACATGTAAATTTAGTTGCTTTTTCAAATATTATAAGTAATAAATCCTTTTATGTCAATTTCAGGTGATTCTCTTAAGAAATGTACAAATTCTAAAAATTTTATTTGCCCCTATTGTTCTTATTCTTCCCGAAACTCTGCTGACCTCAGGTGTCACTTTATGACTCACACTGGTGAAAGGCCATATGTATGTCCTGTATGTAACAGCAGCTTTACCAAGAAGAATGATATGAACAGGCATTTAAGAATACATACTGGAGAACGTCCATTTGGATGTGACTATTGTAATTGCAGTTTTAATAGAAAAGGAAGCTTGAAACGACATCTTTTAGTACATAAAAAGATAACATCTATGTAGATAAATTTTATATAGCTTTTGTATGTAATGCTTATTTTTACTTTTGAATAGAGTACAAAATTTTTCTTGTTATTGAATTGCCTTTTATGTATTAAATTTTTCATCTGATATTTATTCGTCATATTTTATTATTATTATTATTTTTTTTTGAAAAATTTAATCAGGGTTCCCATCAATCACAGAAAATTAGAGAAAAGTCAAGGAAATTTATAAATATTTTCTCTGCACCAGGAAAAAGCCTAAAATAAAGAATATACATGCTTTCCGTGCGCCTGGAAAGTCAAGAAAAGTCATGGAAAATCATGGATTTAGACAATGGATTAATTTTGTCATGGAAAATCTTGATTATTCAAGTAAAATGAGTAAAAGTCATGGAAAGTCGTGGATCTGCTAAACTAACGATTAAAAAAATGCATTGAATTGTTTAATTCTATTTTTACTTGTCATTTGGCTGAAGTTACTGAGTTTGGTACTTATGTATTATCCCATTGCCAAGTAAAATTTGTTTACCGAGGAAACTCAAAGCAAGAAAACTTAATGGGTGGGTAAATGGTTTTAGTTAATGGTTATTCTGGTTTTTTTCTTAAATTGTAGATTAAAATTTTATTAATATAATAATAATAATTATTTTTTAATAAAAATTAGTTAAGATTTTTGCACAAAATATAAGTTTATCTCTAGGGATATTGTATATAAACATTATAGGGTTATATTTGGCTATTATTCATAGTCACCTGGATAATACCTAAGTACCCTGAATTCAAATTGGAAACATTTTGATTGAAAAATTGCTATATGATTAAACTTAGGTATGTAGATACAACAATTTATTTTTATGTATGTGAGTTTATTAATACTTATAAAGTATTTTATGATATGTAAAAGTAAAAAAATATTTATATAAAGTTTTATTCATATAATCAGAAAGCTTTTAAAGAAAAAATTAAAAAAGTTTTATTATAAATTGGAGAAAAAATTTGAAAAATTTTATGTATATAAATAAAATATGAAATACAAATTTGTAAATTTTGCAAATTTTATAAAAAATACTAATAATTTTAGTTAAATTTTACTTAATTGTTAAATTTTTAAAATATAAAATTTGTACTAATTAAAAATAAATATAAATAAAATACTAAAGTTCAAATTCCATACATAAGCTGAAATGAAAATTAAAATTTCTGTAATGTTAACCATTTAGCATGTGTTGCCAAGCAGGTAAAGAGAGAGAAATATTTTCCAGTCATTTAAAGTAAGTAAGTTGCTTCATCTTTCTCAAACTTTTTTATTACAATAGATAAAAAAAACTTAAAACTTGCCTATAACAGAATAAATTAAACTTGAGACAAATATCTTTTTTTATTTTGACAGAGGAGAAGAGAAACTTAAATTTTAATATTGAGTTATTTTGAGCTGTTTTTAATATATTCACAATTTTATGTTGACTTTTCAAGATTACTGCTGCAGCATTCAGTGTTAGACCATGTGGCCAATAATGTTTTTACTTAAACACCACTGACAACAGTTTCACAACTTTTGTAACCCTATCTGAAGGAAGCACTTTTTATAAAATTAAGCAAAATAAACTTAAAAATTAATTATAAAATGATTATAAAGATAGCACTTTTTAAGTGCTCTTTTTCACAATTGATCAGTTGTTTCCAGTTTGCATAGAATGAACCTTTTTAGAAGATTAGATGATCTGTTACAAATAAAGTATTGCTTTTTTGTGTGATAACACAGTAAAAAACTATTTAAAATTTATTTTTAAATTTTTGTGTTTGTTTTTTCATTTAAAAATTTTTGCAAATTTTATTTATTTTTCATCATTATATATTTTTCTTTTGTTATTTTCTTCTTTAAAAAAAACTTTATTTTTTGCCAACTTGGTGACTTTTTGTAGGCAATGCCAAAAAACATTGCCAAGAAAGACATATATTACATTTGTTCTATGGTTCTGTATATAAGCCTATTCCCCAGTTTTAGTCTATAAAAAGCCCTGAAAATTCTCTCCTTATCCACGGAAATATATGGTACGTCTGAGTTAGAATTGAGTGTCTTTTTTGGCCAGGGAAAGTTAGTGAATTTATCAGACATGTTTTGCTGGGAACCCTGTATAATAAAATATACTTTAAAAAAAAATGTTTAAAAATTTTTTTTAATGTTTTCCTTTTTATTATATATTTTACTATTTAAAGTAAATTAATTTAAATTCTTTTATCTATTTTGTTAGGGAAATTTTTGGTTTAGTATTTAGCGTATATGCACCTATATATTTAATTTTGAAGATTTATAAAAGGATTAAGAAGAAACCAGGGTGAAGTCTACTTTTTAGTTTATTTTTGAGAAATTTGGAAATATATAATGAGTATATAAATTTGTTTAGTACTTTGAAATGTTCTGCAAATGTATGTTTTTTGAAAGTTACCTTTTTTCCCCCATCATATGTATGCTTTTTATCTAATTGTGGTTTTTAAACCAGAGGATAATTTAGTAATTGTATTCAGTACTTGTATTGATAGCTGCTAACCCTTTGTTGCTCAGTGTTCCATTATATGGAACATCCAGTCTGACTTGCTTCTTTAACTATTGAATAGAACTATAAATGTATAAAATTATATGTACCATTTTCTTTGTACTTCTCTTTTTAAAATTTAAATTATAACAGACACAAACAGGTCCATTATAGTCAGTTATAATGCAATATTTTTAATCTCTGTATTTTTCAAGAATTTTTTCTAATTCATATTTTTTATTTATTTATTTTTTGTCATACAAATATTGGTTGAAAAAATTTCTGTGTTATTTTGTTGGCTTTACTCTAAGCTATGTATTTAATATTATTAAAAAAAAATTTTTATTTAGAAATCTTACCTAGAATGTGAATGAAATGTAGTGTTTCATGAGCGGTTTCATTGTGCCCTTAGGACATGAAAATGATAAAAAGCTTTCGTATATGAAGGAAAAAAATACTGTATTATGAGTAAATTAGTATTTAAAGTTTTATGTATTGTATGCATACAATCTTAAAAATATATGCTATATTTAGGCCTTATGAAATTTTTTGAAGCATGTCACACCATTTTTGTAAGAAGCACAAACCAACATTGCAGGTTTTGAACTTGCTATTTCTTGAAATGTGTGACTCATATTGGCTGTTGATAGACCTCTTCCATTCAACAAAATTTCTGGGGGTGGGGGGAGGAGATATAATCAATGTGCAAATGCTACAATGTTGGTTTATGTTTTTACAAAATGATATACTTCGAAAAAAAATTTTATGAAGCTAAAAAAATGGATAGATTTGTAAATATATATCTGTATAGGATATCTGTATCTATAGACCTGTAAATATTTATTTCATTTACTAATAATACAGCATTTTTTTCATATGCAAAAGTGTTTACTAATTTTCATGCTTCACTGCAATACTCACATAGTCCCACTTTTCAAAGCTATAGTGGTACAGTGTTCCTATTCATGGAACACCCATAAAATTAAATCAGTAAGTCTTTAAAATTTATTATAACCTTTCTCTTCTAGGCCTAAATAGTGTCATATATATATATATGTATATTTATTTATTTATTTATTTATTTAATATAAATTTTAAAGGGCTCCATGCAACAAAGGGTTATACAAACTTTTATACAAATGTAGTTGAAGGAAGGTTTATGCGGTTGTCAAATGGAGTGTGTAATTTACGGATGCAATAAATCTTGTTGATATACCAACATTTTTAGTTTGAGTAAGTCAATTTTATGTGAACACCAATATGTCCTTTTGTGGTGCACTCACCTTGTATAAAAAATTTCTTTTCTTTGTAGAGAGCCTCTGCAGTAATTTAAAAAAAAATGTAAATGGGGAAAATCATATTGCATTTAAAATGACAAAAATACATAATTATCATGTCATGTTCCTCTTTTAATTGAATAAAAATGCTTTTAATTATACCTGTAAATTTTCTCCATAATTTATTGTTTACTCAATGACTTTTCTACCAAGGTAAAATATATTTTAAAATTATAATTTAAATTTTTCTATTCTGAATATCTTTTTTCATTACTGTTTTTTTTTCTTATTTATTTTTTCTTTATTTTCTGTTAGTTATATCTTATTATTGAAAATTGTGTATTGGAAAAGTATATTTTATTTTGCCTTTTAACACTAGAACATCCATCTGTGTTAATTGAACACTGGTGCTTGTTTAGTTTGTTCTCCTTTCCATATCTTTGTTGAGAATTTGAAAATTTTTTGTGACTTTTAAGCATTTTCCACATTAATTACACAGAAAAAGTTTTGTGGTCTAGGTTAGTTAGTAGAGATTTTACATAAATATACCTAGAATGTCTGCTAGTGTTATTTCGACACCTAGGCAATCTATCATTATAATTAACTGTCATTCAACAAAAGATAGTTTACTATGTAGATACCATTAGTAAAATAAGCATCCCAAAATGTTGTTGCACAATTGTTTGACCTTGAATGCAGTGTTATTGAGTTCACAGCTGAAATGAATGAAAGATTATCATTATAATTTTAGTGATAAATTGTATTAAAAAAACATGCAAAACCATTTTGATTAAGGCAGAAAACTGAAAGGAAAATGATAAACTTACTAGGTAGCTTTTTCACTGCTTTAAAAAAATAAAAAAAGGGGGTATAGTAGTTGGGCTAAAAAAAGCTCAGCTTAGTTTTGCTTCAGGCCACACAATCTCCTGATATATAGAGTAATATGCAAATGTTTTGCAACTTGTTAGAGTTCTTATGTATAACAATGAATTACTCTTGTACGTTAAGTGGTCAGTAAAGAATAATATTGTAAATATGACTTAGGGCATATATGTAGTTTCAAAATGTGTGATAAATAAATTCTTAAGATTAAAATTCTCTTTAAGAAATTGAGATTATAAAACCTATCTGAATTGGGTAAGGGGAAAAAATTGAATTTTCAAGTCCAGGATTTTAATTTTAGCTTTTAATCTTTTCTATCTTGATTAAAATTCTTGATAAAAAGGTTTAAATGAGTTGATCAATATGCCCTGTTAAAAGCTTTACTTTGATGTATGCAATGAAATGTAAACAATATTTTCTACCACTTATTAATTTAAATTATGTGTGCAGAATGCTACAATCAATGATATTGATAATTTATTTTGAAAATTATTTTGAATTTCAGTGATTAAAAATGCATCAAAAAGTTCATCAAAGGCACAACATTTTTGGATTTTATGCTTTCATGCTCTTTCAATTGTATTTTCAGTAATTTGTTTTATTTGGACCTATTCAAGAACTAAGGCTGAATGTAAATAGTGCTAAAAAAGTAGTTCAAAAGTGAGTCTTAACTGAATGTTAAATTTGTTATTTTTTTCAAATCAAGTCTTGAGTATATAGCTTAACACAGTATTATTTTTAAATGTTTTGATGTAACATGTACATAAAATTGTGACTAACATAATTTCAGGTAGATAAACCATAGCTTATATTTAAAAGTTGAAACTTAAAGTCTGAGATATTCAAAGAATTCTCTTGGTTAACCAGATTTTTATAATTTGGATTTTATCCTAATTGTTTTGTTTTATATTAAAGTGTTGAAAATGGACATTAAAAACTTTGTTGGAGGACCATTGATCTGATAAATCTTTATTTTTTTAGTCAATTATGGTCTTAGTATATATGCTAAGGTGGCTTATCTACTTGAAATTACAGTATTTCAAATGTATATGAATGTTTCATCAATTTGCTAATTTTTTTTCATCTTATTTGTCTTTAAGAAAATTCTCTATATATACATTTAATTGCTTTTTCAATAAATAATAAATCATTTTATATTTATTTCAGGTGAATCTTATAAGTAGTATCATGTAAATTAAAAAGAAATTGCCCTTTTTGTTTGTATACTACTTGAAGATCTGCTGATTTTAAACACCACTTTATGACTCATGCTGGTGAAGGGCCATATAAGTGTCCTGCATGTAAGAGTAGTTTTATTCTGAAGGCATATGGAAAGACATCTGAAAACTCATACTGGAGAGTGTTCCTTTGAATGAGAACATTGTAACTACAGATTTAGTCTAAATGAAAATGTGAAATACCATAATTTTTTAATATAAATTGCATGTAGATTGTATCTTATCTAGCTTGTTCATTTAATGCTTATTTATTGCCTATGTATCATTTCAAAATTGGTTACTCTATACCTAAGTTTGAAAATTCATTAAGCTGTAGTTATAAAAATTTTCTCTTTGTTGTATGGGTGAAAACTCATAGTTAATGTCCATTTTTAAAAAAAAATTTCTGTTGAATTCTCCATAATGACAAGGTTGATATTAGTACATCAATATATGTTCTTTTAAAAGCTTTACTGTCAGGGTTGCAATTTTGACCAGGGCATTGGATAAAAGTGGGTTTAGCTGTCCAGAAGTGGTCAGAATTGTTAAAAGTAGTTTTAAATGGTCTTAATTTTAATATATAATATCTTTTGTAATTAGAAGCGATTTTTAATAAGCAATAAAAATAGTAGTGCAGTTAAACAAAATATTACACTAACAAGTTCATCAGATTTAACATGCTTATACAGTATAACAAGAATGTTTGGTTGGTTGGTTGGTTGGTAGCACTACGGTCTACTTTTTGCTACACGAGGGCTAATGAGACCGGGACCTACTTTTTAAAGCCGATTCCGAACGGCTACGAACATCCATGCCACAGTGGGACTCGAACCCACGAACTCCGGTTCCGAAGGTCAGTGCCCTAACCATTCGGCCATCGTTCGGCAACAAGAATGTTTGAATTTTAAAAAATGAACTATGTTCATGCAATTGTAAAAATGTAATCCATTTGCAGTAAAAAACATAAAATATGAGTTACAGTTAAAAAATAAAACATGAGTTACAGTTAAAACATAAAACATGAGTTGAAGTTAAAAAAATAAAACATGAGTTACAGTTAAAAACATAAAACATGAGTTACAGTTAAAAACATAAAACATGAGTTGAAGTTAAAAACATAAGTTGTAGTCAAAAGTACTTGTAACTGTTTTTTTAATTCAACATAAATTACATATAATACAGCTTGTTTGTATCAAACATTTTTTTCGTATCTTGGTGTTATGTTTATTTTTTGCTGGTGTTATTTATATTATGACATTTTTAACAAATGTAACTTGCTATTTTCATATGCGAGTGAACTATGATTGATTAGTATTAATTACATTGAAAAGTGAATTTCAGTGGTCAAATTTGGTCAAAGTTGATATTGACCAGGACAGTTAAAAAACTGGTTAAAACCACTGGTTTAAACACCCCATGGTTAAAATTGATACAACCCTGTTTACTGTGGTATACTAATGCATTAGAATATAGGCTATACTTGTTATGACATATAAGTTTAAAATGTATATGCCAAATGCTGCAATGAATGTTCTTGATAATAATTTATTTTATCATAATTCACGAGAGAACTGTTTAAAAAAAATTCAGCTAATGAATAAAACTTTTAATGGATTAAAAAAGTTTTTACTTTTTTATTTTCACATCGTTTTGTTATATTTCCAATGTTTTTGTTTTACTTGGTGTTATTCAGGACCAAAGCTGACTTTTGGGAAATAATTCTGAAAATGTTGTTTAAAAGAGTATTTGTAAAGGAATGTTAGCTTTAAATCAAGTATTGGTTTCATAGTTTTACCATATTATTTATGAATATATTATACATTAAAATATTTTAATCCAATGTGTTAGTAAAATTCCAATTTCTGTACATGTGTTGGAGTGTTTCAGTAATTTGCTCAATTTTCTTCAGCATATTTATATCTTGAGATTTTTGTTTATGTACACTTTACTGCTTCTTCAAACAATGAGTAATAAATCCTTTTGTATTAAATTTCAGGTGACTTTCTAAAGAAATTATCAAAATACAGAAATTTTATTTGCCCCTACTGTTCGTATTCTTCTCCAAACTCTGCTAACTTCAGACATCACTTAATGACTCACACTGGTGAAAGGCCATTTGTATGTTCTGAATGTAACAGAAGCTTTATCCGGAAGAATGATTTGGAAAGACATATGAGAATTCATACTGGAGAACGTCCATATGCTTGTCTATACTGTGACTTCAGATGTAATCAAAATGGAAGCTTGAAACGGCACCTTTTAAAACATAAGGATGTTTTTACATAGAATCATCATCGCTTATATTTTGTATTTTAATGCTGGTTTTTTCTATGGAATAGGTTGCAAAATTTGATGTTATTGAATTAATGTTGCTTTTTGTGTATTCATTTTGAAACACATTTTTTGAATAATTATTTATGTAGAAGATGTAAAAGCATTTAATGTTTTTCTATCTATTTTATGAGTAATGTAATTTAATCTATTTTATATATTTTGCTTATAAATTAGTGGTTTCCAACCTTTATACCATTACCTAATTTTTTTCCATGCCTCCCTATCTTTTATTTTTAATATGTATTATAATATAGTTACATTTTAAACAATAAATAAACTCCTTGACGTACAAATAAAATGGAATTTAATGCCCTCAAAATACTGTTTAGTTCAGATCAGTCCAAAAGGTGTCACAAAAATAATGGGTCTGCCGTCTTTTGCTTGGAATTTTTCTATTGGAACACATTACACAATCTTGGTTCCAGAATGTATAATGTGTAGGTGGTTGTTGAGCCTGCCCTCTATATTTGGTGTGTGAGTGTACTCTTAGGATGTGCTGTTTTGTCGAAAATTCCCACCCAATTGCTATACCAACAATTTTACAAATTTTAAATGTGACATTGGTTTTTCATTCTTTATTTTTTTAGCAGAATGAATAAATTTGCCTTTAGAAGGCAGCTCTTGTGTGATTCCCTGAAGCAGGGCATTGTGACCAGAGATCTATTGTACCCAAACCCAGGAAGAATAAAAACACAATCCAAAAGCACCTAAGAAAAAAGGCCACAAGCTGAAGTGAAACTCAGCAGGCAACTGACAGGAATGTCCTGCAGCTCTCAAGGTTCAAGAAGGTGGCGACCAAGGTACTCAAACCTAAGAGCCAGAAATACTCTCAAACACATAAAATGTGGTGAGCAATCTCCCCTTAATCCAGCAGTTACGAAACAAGGGATCAGAACTGATCCCCATAATGTTGAGATTCCTTCTGAGGGCACAGTGACTAGTAAGAAGACCAACTAAAAAAAAATTATAAATTAAATTACACTAATACATCAAAATTTGTAAACGTGCCATTTTTAAAATTTTTACTCTGGATTAATTTTATATCAGTATTAAATTATATGTATAAAAATATATAAAAAATAAACTTTTGTTAACTAGATTTTTAATTATTATGTTATATCATAAAGTTTTTTTTTATTTTTATAATGTATATGTGTGTGTGTGTGTCCATCTCCTTAGTTGCTTCTCCTAGAAGGTGTATTTCCCAGGTTGGAAACCTCTGATTTGAAGGGTTTTGAATTCTTTTATATGTTTTAAAGCAAGACTTTGGTACTGATATATTAATACATTGAAGTATAGGTTATATATATTTTTTTGCTCGTCTTTTTAATATCTGTATATGTAATGATGGTAAAGTAGAAAAATCAAACTAGATTTTGGATAATTTATGATGCAGACCAATTAAACATGCAGTAAATTCACAAGACACGGTAGTAATTAAACTTATACAGTTGTGTCTAAACAATTTTTATTTTTCAGAACACAAAAATTAGTCATTTTATTTTTAGATGTAGTTTGTGCATCTTATCTAAACTATCTACAAGTAATAAAAGAGTTTTCTCATGCCCTCAGAGTCTAATATAGACTTCTCAGAAGTGCAGATCTGGGATTACTTGCCTCTATAATATGTATATGTATGAGTTCAGAGGCAAATTTTAAGTTTCATGTTCTCTTTTTGACTCTGAACAAATTTCTACTCTGGGTTAACATGAAAAATAAATATTATAGTTTAATAATTTAACATGTTAATAATTTTTTATATGCACATATATATTTGTAAGTGTATACGTAATACTTATATAATGTGTATGAAGTATTGCAAAGTGTCTTGCTGATGATTTATAATAAAAATTATTTGATCATGATAAATAAGAAGAATTGTGAAAAGAGCTATTAATTATTGTACTGAATGATTATAATTATACTTCCCCAATGTACGGCATCCTTCAGCTTGAACGGGTGAACAAAATACAACAAAGTTTTGTTTATGGTCTATACATGAGATGCTCTGACAGAATTTTGAAAAAATGTTTCATTTCCAAAATGTCCATTATAGGGTAACTTTTCAGGAAAAACATAAAATTTAATACAATAAATGACCAAAACGTTGCAGAAACAATATTAACATTTATTGACTAGTTTCTGATCACCTTGTCATCGAACCACATTAAGTAAAATACAGAAATTTTATTTGCCCCTACTGTTCGTATTCTTATCCAAACTCTGGTAAGGGAGAAACAAAACATTTCAGTTTGCAGAACAAATTAGGAAGAAATTGCACAATAAGAGCAGTTGTTAATTGTGTCTAGGACAATGTAGGGAAAGATGCTCCATATAATCTCATTCGTTCACCTGTTAAATTTCAAGTCGATGTATAGTGTGTTTGTTTAACAGCAAATCATAACTCAAGGCTTCACACATGAAGTGCTATGGAGTTCTTTAAGTCATTCAATGTTGTAATACTTCTATGATACACTAGATTTTTTAAATAGCCCCATAACCAGAAATCGTATGGAGTTAGATCTGGCGAATGGGTTCGCCATGGATTAGGAGAGGAGCGACTAATAACACTATCATCTGTAAAGTGTTGGAGCAATAGCACTTTCATGTACCCATAGATATGTGGGGATACACCATCCTGCATAATAATAATCGATGTGAGGACCTGCTTTTGCCGTCGTTGTGCCACAACAAACATCTGCAGCATGTCATGGTACCAACGCCTTGTAATGGAACATGTAACAGGCCCATATTCACCAATTTTCTGAAAGAAGAATGGATCAAGAATGAATTTTGCCATGAAACCATGCCAGACACTGACATTAGGAGCCTAGAGGACTTTCAGTGTGTGTCTGTGGATTTTCCTTAGCCAAATGCGGCTGTGTGTTGATTGTTCCATTGAGATAGAAATGAGCCTCGTCACTCCACAGAATATTCCATGACAGATCAACAGTCATTCTGTTAAGAAAACTGACTAGGAATGAGAGGTATTATGACTTATCCCTATCAAACAGGTCCTGAGTGTGGCAGATCTTTTGTGGGAAGTAGTACATTATGCTTCTATTACTTTTTGGACAGTGCTGAAAAAATAGCTTGTTTGTCAAGAAACTGCATGTTCTACTGCCCCCAAACTCGAATGTTTGTGACTGTGCATCATCAGTTGTCTCGATGGTATCAACAAGTACCAGTATGACATGTTTACAGCCTCTTACAGGTTAAACTCTTAATACCCCTTCTCTTCGAATCTCTTAATCATGGCCCTGATACCTTTAGAAGACATTGGTTCACACCGTAGGTTCTTTCTATGGTTAAATACCCAAATTGCAGCAGAAGCATTCCCCTTGTTTTCTTAAAACAGCTTCACCAATACACATTCAGTTAGAGACTGTCATTAGTACAGCCGTAAACCGTTACTTAAACTTAACAATGTCTGCAAATGTTTTATACCCTAATCTGTTTTGCATAAAGCTTCCTCTTCTTCCCAAGCATATAAATCTCGACATTTTTTTCCCTTTAACTGACAACTTTTCCCTGTTTTGTATTGTATTGCTCATAATTCTTGTTCTGGATTAATTCTAATGTATTTAATTTCATGTTTCTCCCAAAAAGGGCCATCTGGGGGATAATTTGGAACTAATAATTTTTTAAAATTCCATGAGCATATCTCATGTATAGCCCATGCACAAAATTGAGTAATATTCTGTTCAACCATTTGCACTGTAGTATGTATTTTAGGGAAATTTAATTATAACCATCTGGTATAAGGGAATAACAAAATTTCAATAAATTTCTTATTAAATCTATTTTATTTTTCAGATTTATTTTTTTTTAATGTACTGTATTTTTGGCTACATATTTATTGTTATTTTGGATCTAAGCGAGGCGAAGTTTTGAAAAATAATGTAAAAAATTATGAATAAGTATTTGAGAAATGTGCCTTCATTTGAATCAAATTTTTGATGTTATAACTTATTCACAGTATTATGTAGCAATATATTTTATATTTAAATATTTTATTCTATTGTGTAGGTATAATTCCTATTGGTTTGAAGGGTTTTAGTAATTTGTTAAATTTTTTTTGTCAACTTAATTACTCTGTATGTAAATATTTATTTGTTTTTCAGATATTAAAAGTAAAAAATTTATGTGAATTTCAGGTGACTATTGTAAGAATTCTAGTACAAAATTCGTGTCCCACTGTCTGGTAAACTCAAATGTCTCTTTAAAACTCTTACTGTTAAAAGGCTATATTTACATTTCCTGTAAAACTGCAGCTTTATCTAGAAAATATATATGGAAGTACATTGAGAACTTACTGAGAAAAATGTCCATTTGCATACGCAATTTTAAATTGTATATTAAACCATTTAGGAATTCTTAAATTCATCTAGAAGTTCACAGTAAAAACATTCTGCAAAACCTTTTTTGATATTTCTTTGTAATATATTTTGTTGATTTATTTGTTATTAGCTAAGACAACCTGCCTATGTGCAATCTTAAAACTTATATCAAATGTAGCTGTAAATTTTAATTACATTACTTTATATGTGTGCTTCACACACATATGGACAGATGCAGTGCTTTTATATAGTTATTTTGTCATTTAGGTCAGTGATGCACAAGCTATTTTCATTTATGACCCCCTATTTTGTGTAAAATTTTGTCACAACCCATGGATAGTCGGTAGACATTTTGTTTAATCTTTAACGAAGTTTCATTGATATTCTTTCTGGGATTTGCTCTTACAGGGTGTTTTTAAAAGAGTGCTGTGACATCATCGATTGAAATAACGACTTTTTAAAACAACTCACCAAACTTATAAACTATCATAAATGTTTTTTAAGAGTTTCAACATCATAAAAATCAGTTAATGATCTAACACATAAGATCCAGGTAAGGTCATTTTCCTCAAGATATATATAAATAATTTCAATAATTTTTTTCTCCAGTTGCTCTCTTTTCTAACCTTTTGCTTTGCATAGGAGTGAGTGAGTATGATGGTTTGTTACAGGTGGACGTAAGCAGCCAATACCATGGATCACTATGTGTGGTAACAGGGTTTTGAAGCTCTGTGATAGTTATCATGACTATCGTGCTCGTAAAATAATTGTCAGTTTCTTCGCTTGTATTATTTCCATTCTTTGAAATGAATAATTCTAGATTTTTCATAAATTAAAATTTTTTTTTTAATTTAGCAACCCTCAAAAATTTTTTCGAAACCCCTGGTGTGCAGACTGCTGATTTAGGTAATCTTTTGAAATTAATTCAAGGAATCTTTAAGAGTATTTTAAGTGAAGGTCTGTTACACAAAAATGAAAATTTAAGTTTTTATATTCTAATTTATTTCATAGTATTCAGCAAAATATTATGCATTAAACTGTAATCTATTGTCAGTAAAATTAAGATCTCTTGAAAGGTTTGAGTGCTTTTTTAGTTTGCTTTGTTAGCTTATTTGTTTCTTGAAACTTTTGCATGTAAGCGTTTTATTGGATTTTTAATTACTATGATAAGCCCATTTATATCAGTTTCAAGAAGCTATTGTAAAACTTTTTATTTATATTCTACACATTTTGTTTGTTCCTTTTGTTCTTATTCTACCCAAAAGTTTGCTAACTTTTAATGTCTCTTTATGATTCTCTTTTGGTCTGTCAGATACTGTTTGGGATGTGCAACTCTAGCAAATTCTTCCTTTGCAACAGTTATTGGCCACTTTTTGGTTTGCAAGGTTTGTGCCATTCACAATAGCATTCAGGCTTTTTTCAATTTCCTCTTGATCTCAATTTTGCTGTGATTACTTGCATGTGGTGCCTTCATTGTGTCAAGATCTTCAATGGGGGTCTCACACCCAAATAGACCTGAATTGGTGTATGAATGATTCTTATAATTAAATGTGGTGTAATACTATATATATGTTCTGTATATAAAAGGAGCTTTAACTTGTGTAATGATCTGCAAAGTCATTTGAGAATCAATCTGTAGAGCATTAATTTGAATGTGAATTTTTGTAACTTTTTAACTTGTAACAAGAAAACTTAAATGTAGATCTACACTGCCTATTTTAATGCTTATTTGTGCATCAGAATAAATTGCAAAAATTTTCTTTTTACTAATATAGCCATTATCTGTGATTTTATAACAGTTCCGGGTGATCCTAATTCCAAAAAGATATTGATGCAATAATATCCATTAATAAAAATTTTTTATATGTTTTCATTTAAAGGATTAGTTTACTGCTTGGTAAATAATTCATAGCTTTAAAATTTTGGCTTTTCTAATATTGGTTTGCCAGAGTTTAAATTAGGGTTGCTTATAATTGCTAAATACATAAAATATTTTAAAGTTCTTCCCTTGTCCAATAATAAAAATTAATTTTATGTGTCTTTATGTAATTGATTAAAGTCTCGATATTAGTTGATATTGGTGTTAGACTTAGGTGGGTAATCAATCATTAAATCTAAGACATTTTTTGAACTTCTTCACTTGATTTTAAAACACGTTTATTTTAAAAATAAATAAATGTTAAACCTTTCTCTTTCTCACACACACATATTTTTAAAAATGTCAAATTTAATGTGAAATCTCTTTATTGAAGAGACATTTACTCTTGTCATGCCATGGTGGGTGATTTTCCAGTTATTTAATTATCTCTCATTTTCTAGCTTTTAATTGATCTTGCTTTTTATGTATTAAAATTTTATATGTTTTTATTTTGAATTTTTAAAAATAAATTCATTTATGTATCATTCTTAACAATATGTTTGAAATGTTTGCTGTATATAATCTCATTTTATGACTAATGTAATTTTGGTACTTTAATATATATATTTCTTGGTTAAAGTAAATGAATTTAAATTCTTTCTTGTGTTTTAGGGCAGTATTTTGGTATTGGTGTTGTAATACATTGAAATGTAAGCAATAATTTTTTTTTTATAATTTATCAATTTAAATATATTTGTAAAGTACTGCAATGAATTTTGTTAATTTATATAATCGTGATTTATGATAAGTGTCTTTGAAAATATTTGTTATAACTAATGTATCAATAAATTTTATAGGCAAAACTGTCTTTTTATTTTTCAAACTTTTTATCTGTTTTCTTGTATTTCCAGTATTTTATTTGCTATTATTGAAGAACTAAGGCTAACTTTTGGAAAATGTTATAATTTCTGACAGTGTTGTTCAAAAGAATGTCTCCAATAAATGCATAATATATTTAAATGAAGCCCTAAGGAGTATGGTATGCAGTAGAATATATCCAATTTGTAAGTAAAATTCAGCTAAAAAATTATCAATTTGTAATTATCAGAATTTACAAAAATTATAGGATACTCATAATTCCCTAGGAAGCTATCAAATTCTTTATTTATACTGAATGAGATTGTCTATATATATTACTGTGGTGCTGTCAGACATTATCATGTGTGTAAAAAATGTATTAAAAATATGAAAATCGGATATGATGTTGCTTATTCATTGGCATGGAGAAAGGTAAGGTTTTTTTCTGGTTTAAAGCAAAAATAGACCTAGTTTGCTTTAGATTAGATAATCCTATTGATTTGGTTAGTTTAAAATGCTACAGTCTACTATTTATGGACCCAAGGGCTAATGAGCCTGGTACCTACTGCTTAAATCTGATTCCAAATGGCTAAAACAACCATGCTACTAGTAGAATTTGACTCCACAAAATCTGATACCAAAATGCAACACTCGATTACTGTAAGAAATTTCATAGAAATTAAGAAAAAAAAATGTTAACTCCTATCGTTTTTATTCTTCCTGAAAGTCTGTCATCTTCATCCGATTTAACTCCTGCTAGTGACAACCCATATGTATGTCTTGTATGTAACAGCAGCTTTACGTTTAAAAGTGCCATGGAAATACATGAGAATTCAAATTGGAGAATGTCCATTTTCTTGGGCATACTGTTACTGCAGATATAATCAAAAATTACTATTGAAAACGTTACCTTGTAGCACACAATAAGAAAATCTGCATACAGATATTTCTTGAGTTTGTGTATTTGGACACTCTTATTATTATATGTTGCAAAATTTTTTTATAAACATTTAATTAAGATTTTGTGTATTAATTTTTTTATTGTATTTTATATTGATAATAATTTAATTGCTTGTACTTTAAAAAAAAAAATGTTAGGAAATTATGCTTTTTCTCTTAAATGCATATTTAATTTTTTCTGTTTATTTCTTGCTAATTAAAGTAAATGAATTTAAATAATTTGTTTTAAGTGATTATTATGCATATACCTTAGCTTATAAACAATTAAGTATTTGATTTGAAAACTTAAAAGAATTATTGAAGAGATTATAGTTGTTAAAATCCTTCTTTTTATTAAAATATCTTTTGAGTATGAAATAAATATAATGAAATTTATCTGGTTAGAACTTGGATAAGTTCTTAAAATGTATTATTTTGTAATTTTTATTTAGTTGGACAAGGGATTGTACAATAGTGAAATGGGTAATTGTAAATCACATACGTCATAAATTTACATTATATCAAAGTTTGTAGTTTGAATAATCCATTTTTATGTATAATACATCTGGTTATCTGTTTGTTTTGTACTTTGAATAAATTTTTTCTCTTTATTTACTGAGAGAGGATAACATTAATTTTTAAAATATAAATTAGGTAAATGCATATAGCAAATTTTACAAAGATAAAATGACAATAAATATAATTTTCTCATCATTCTCTGTTTAATTGTAAAATAATTTTTATTATTTCATAGTTTTTTCATTATGTATTTATAAAACATTTTTTTTAAACCAAGGTGACCAAAATGAAGAGGAAAATATGTTTTAAAATTGTAATTTCAATTTTTCTTATTCAGTTTATTGTTATTTCATTATTATTTAATTTCTCTTTCTTTACATTGTTGGTAAAAATCAAATTTTAATACTGCTGTTTTCTGAAGAAGTATATCTAATTACTAATAGTTGTGTATTTAGATTTTTTGTAAATTTTAAATTATCATAATTTAATTTTAATTTGAAAAAATTATACTTATTTATGGATTTTTATGTATTATCTCAATATTTTTCTAGATTAACTCCCCCCCCAAGCTTTTTCAGCGAGAATGTGTTGTATATTTTGCAATCCTTTTTTTTTGTATTTGAAGTTATCTGTTCACTTTGTAGAGTATATATGTGGTGTAAGTAACATTTTTTTTATATTTAAACTTGGAAAAAATAGCATGATTGCAACAGTTTTTGATTAAGAAACTGTAAGTGTATTAATAACAAAATTACAAAAAATTATTTTAAACTCACAATTCACTGAAAAGTTTTTTGCTATTTATATATAAATTTATTTTTTAGACCTACTAATATAGTTATTATGTTTTACTAAATGTACTTTAGCAGAGCAAAATTTTTGCTAAATTTTATTATAAAATATGGAGAAACACATTGCGTTTTATGTACAAAATGAGAAACCTATGTTTTTTCCTTGCTTTTATAATAGAAAACATGCTTAATCATTAGAGAAAATGAGAAGGATATAGTTGGACTGGTGTACATTTAGGCTAAGTTCTGGTTCAGTGCAGATGACCTTGTGTTACTTAAAAAGTTGATACACATACACACACGCACACACACACACATGTTTAACTGATGTTTTTTAATCTGGGTTCATAAGCATAATAATAAATAACTGCTCTATATTAGTAGAGCAATTTATTATTATGTTGTTATTTACTATGTAGTGACTGTAGTTGAGTATGATATAGAATCAATGTGTAATTTCAGAATTTGAATCTCAAGTTTAAAAATGCATTAAAGAATTGAAATTATAAACATTATTTAAATGTGTAAGGAAAAGAAAGGTTATTAAAGTTTCAATTTTTAATTTGTTTTTAGATTAAAATTTTTGTAATGTCTCCTTTCTTGTTAGTTTGATCTTTCCTTTTATTATTTGTTGCTATACAGGAACTACAGCTAAAAATTTTGAACTATTGTAAACAATGTTTAAAAAAAAGTAGTCCAAAGAATGACTTAAATGAATCTTACATTCAAATGAAGTGTTCATTTTGTAGTTTAAGCACAGCTTTATTTAGCAATATATTATACATTAAAATATTTCAATCCAATGTGCAAGTAACACTATTTCTTGAAACATGTTTAAATATTTCAGTACTTTGCTAAATTTACTTTTATATCATATCTGTATCTTAATTCTGTATATGTATATATTTAATAATTTTTTGAAACATTCTAAATAATAAATCTGTTTATATCAATTTCAGGTGACTGCTATAAAAAATTTTGTACAAAATCTAAAAATTTTATTTGCCCCTATTGTTCATACTCTTCCCCAAACTCTGCTAACATCAGACATCACTTAATGATTCATACTGGTGAAAGACCATTTGTATGTTCTGTATGTAGTAGCAGTTTTACCCAGAAGAGTAATATGGAAAGACACATGAGAATTCATACTGGAGAACGGCCATATGTATGTACATATTGTGACTTCAGATGTAATCAGACTGGAAGCTTGAAACGACACCTTTTGAAACATAAGTAGAAAATTTATATGTAACTGTACCTTTACTATCTTTTGTATTTTAAAAGCTTATTTTTCCTTTACAATAATTACAAAATTTGACATGTAAAATATTAAATTTATCTTGCTTTTTGTGCATTAGTATTAACATATTTGTTTATAATGTTGTTAAATGCATTTACGTAAAGTTCTTAATTTATTAGAGAAGTTTGCTATATATACCTTTAATGTAATTTTCCCTGTTGTATATATTTTGTCATTTAAACGATTTTGAAGTTTTTCATGTGTTTAAGATTTTAGTACTGATGTATTAATACATTGAACTGTAAGTAATATTTTTTATGATTTAAGATGTATATATATATACATATATGTCTGTAAAATATTGCATTGAACCCTTTTGATAAAAAGTAATATTTTTAACTATTTTTTCAGTATTTATGAAGAAAGTGTATGAAAAATTTTATGCTATCATAAATGTGCTAAAAACTTTAAGATTAAGAAATGCTTTATGTTTTTCAGATTTATTTTGTATGGTTTGTATTTTTTTATTATGTATTTGTTGTTATTTTTAATCTTTAGCTAAGTTTTGGGAAATAATGGGTAGAATCATGAAAAAATAGTTCAAAAGAGTATTTTTAAGGGAATATCTGTTATATTTAAATCATTATTGTGATTTTCTCTCTCACAGCATTATTTTGCAATATATTATGTTTTTAAATATTCCACTGTATAAATAAAATTCAAATTGGTTTAAACTGTTTCAGTAGTTTGCTAAATTTTTTCTGTCATCTAATATATCTATAGAAATTCTATATATAAACATTTATTTGCTTTTCCAATTATTAGAAGTAAGAAATCCACTTATATCAGTTTCAGATGATGAATAAGAATTTCATACTAATTTTATAAAGTTGTTTTTTGTTATTCTTTCCTACTGTCTGTTAACCACATTTTCACACTGAAACTCACCCTGGTGTAAAAGGCCATATTTATGTTCTAATAAGAGGGTATACCTCTCTCTTCCCAGAGCTGTTGGGGTGGCTCTTTTTAGAATCAGAACTGGCTATGACTTGCTGAAGGATCATCTTTTTCAGCTTCACTTAGTGGATTCCCCTCATTGTATCTTTTGCATCTCTGCTCCTGTGACGGGAGAGCATATTTTGACTTGTCCAGCTGTGCGGAGCAATTTTATTTTATTTCCTGAGACAAGCACACCTTCTGGTGCAATTTCTTTTATTTATTTTATTGGACTGTCAGGCATCACATGCTCAAAACAAGCCTCAACATGCTTAGTTTAAAAAATAATAATAATGATATTTAAGTTCTATATGTAACTGCAACTTTATGTAAAAGAATGATCTTGAAGCAAACTGGAAATCATGCACTTGTGGGCTCATTTTGTTACTGTTGATCCAACCATGCAAAGATTGTGGCCAGAAATTATTTTTGGAGGGGGGCTAAGGGAGAAAGACAACTTTATTTGTGAATGGTACTTCAATTGATGAAAGGGAAAACACTGTATTTCCGGCCAGCGGCCCAACAAGACTTTTATGGTCTAAGCGTTTTTTGGAAAGAAAACCTGTCCATGCTTATGAACAGCTAGGCAGATAGCATAGACACACAAATGGGGAACATTGTTTATCTACAAAATGATCTTTCAAAATTTCGGGGAGGGGGGGACTACCAGTCCCCCAAATTTCCACCCCCCCTTACCTACAGCCTTGCAACCATACCTGAAGCTTTAAAAAGACATCCACCAGTTTGCAGACTACACAAACTACAAAATCTTTTGAAATATTTCAGACCTCTTTATAATATTTGTACAGCGTTTTTTATTTGTTACTTGTTGAAGTAACCTGCCTATGCCCACATTTATGTTCTAAATTATATATTATAAGTTAATATATATTAACTTAAAGTTTACAGTTTAAGAAATAAGTGCTACTTTAACGAATATAATGTATGTGTGTGTGGAACACGAACACACACACACACACACACACACAAACATATAGTGACTTATTTATAAATTATTCTTTGAACTAGGCTGACTTTTGGTAAATGATGGGAAAAATTTTGAAGTTTAATTCAGGATTATCTTCTAAGAGGATCTATTGAAAGTAAAACTTTAACTTTTAATTTTGTAGTTTATTTCACAGTATTATATAGAAAAATATTATGCATTTAATTCAATCCATTGTGTCAGTAAAATTTAGATTTCTTGAAAGAACTTGAGTGTTATAGTAGTTTGCTAAATCTTCTCTGGTGTCTTATTTATCTCTCAAAATCTTGTCTTCTATATATAAATATTTCTTTCTTTTTTTTTCAATACAAATAAAAAATACATTTATGTTAATTTTAGGTTACTGTAATAATAATAATAATTATGTACTCTTTTTATTCTTATTCTCCCCCCAAATTTGCTGACTTTAAACATTGTATTAAGATCATATTTATGTTCTGTATATAACTGTAGCTTAAACCCAGAAGAGACACATGGGAAAATATGTGAGGCTTTTGAGAATGTCAATTTGCTTGGTTTTATTATAAGGTAAATTTATTATAAGAGAAAACTTAAAACAGCAACTTTTAATGCATATTAAGAGCTCTTGTATTATGTTCTATCATCTCTATCTAGAAATTTATGCTCATTTTTGCCTTGGAATAAGTTTTAAAATTTTCTCTTTAGCATTAAACTTTTTTTTTCTAAATGCATGTGTAGAAAATACTTAAAACAGTTAGAAATAGTTTGCTGTATATAATATTTCTTTTTATGACTGTTGTGTTTTTCCTCTGTTTTATACATTTTGCTTAATAAAGTAAACGAACATGAATTTCTTTGAATGCTTTCAGGGTTCAAACTACGGCAGGGCAAAAGAGGCATTTGCCATGCATGCATCAGTCGTAGGAGTGCCATTCTGTGCAAAATACTTACTAAAAGTGCTCCATGATAGAAATGGACAAGGACATTTTGCGACAAAATAATGAAGAATAGAAAAATAATTTACAAAATTCTATCATTTTTGTTAAAGTTTATGTTAAAAGATCATAAATTATAAATTTATTAAAAAATAGGTTTGAAAATTTATATTTATACCTTTCAAAATAGACTTCAAGAAAAAACTTAAAATATCAGTAAAGAAATTTTAGAATGAACTCGTCATCAAGATTTATATATATATATATATATATATATATATATATATATATATATATATATATATACAAATATAGTAGCTGCATTGAGGATCTCTGTTGTCTACTTGTAACAAAAGTTTAGTGCAAACATTTTTTTTTAACAAGTTGAAACTGCAAAAATGTATTTACTACAATTCTCATTGGAGCAAGAATAATTAGGGAATTTACCTTTACTGTTTATGGAATGAACTTGAACTACAATTAAGTTATTGACTTATTTTTAGCCACTAAATCTTTGAAAGTAATGTTGTAATTATATACTATTATAATTTAATTTTCTAGTTTCTGAGCCAGAAGCTCATTCTGAATATACTGTGTAAAATATGTTTATTTTTCCCCCTTTATTTTGTTCAAGGAGTGTAATCAAATTTTTACCTTAACTTCCAGAGGACTTAGTTCTGATCCTGTGTGCTTTAAGCAGCTTTTGGTACTTATATAATACATTGATCTCTAAAGAATATTTTTTTATGACTTATGCAGTTATAACATACACATAAAATACTGCAATGAGTTCTGTAGATAATAATCTATATTAAAGTTTGTGCACATTATTTATGAAGGAGGGTTTAAGAAGTTTTGTTATAATAAATGCATCAGTAAACTTCATGTTTTAAACTGTTTTTCATTTTTCAAACTTATTTTTTATTATATGTTATGTACATAAAACAATTTTATTTGTTGTTCTTTTGAATTTAAGTTTTGGAAAGGGATAAAATTCTTGAAAATATTATTTATAAGTGGGCCAATGAGTGTCTTATTAAATAATATTCTAGGTTTTGATTTTATAGTTTATTAGCAGCATTTAAATATTTATTTCCTTTTTGTAAGTAAAATTCAGATTGTTTAAAAGATATGAGTGTTTCTGCATTTTGCTGTATTTTCATTGCCAGCTTTATTTCTCATCCAAATATTCTCCATTTAAACATTTATTTTGTTTCTCAAATAATTTTAGTAATAAATATTTTTGTATCAATTTCAGGTGACTATGGTAAGAAATGTGAGAGAAATTTTAAAAAATTTGCTTGCTCCTTTTGTTCTTATTCTACTCCATTGTCTGGTAACCTCAAAAATCATATTATGACTCACACTGGTGAAAGACCATATGTATGTGCTATATGTAACAAGAGTTTTATCCTGAAGACTGATTTAAAAAGGCATGTGAGAGTCCATACTGGAGAACGTCCATTTGCATGTACATATTGTGACTACAGATGCAATCATAATACAAGCTTGAAACGACACCTTTTACAACATTTCAAAAAAATTTAAATGTAGATATACTTTCTGTCTTTATTTGTCTGAATGTTTAATTTCATGCTCGATTTGCTGCAAAATCCTTTATGAAGGTGTTTAATTGTTGCTCTCAGTATGTATTAAATTATATAAATGTGTATATATATATATATATATATATATATATATACACATATCATATATGTATATGATATGTGTATATATATATATATATATATATATATATATATATAAGGGGTGATAAGAAAGAAAAGGTTACTAGTCGAATAAAGAAATATTTATTAACAATAGACAGAAAATACAAAAGGAAATTAAGAGACATGTGCTTTACACTTTTCGACATAATCACTGTCTATTAAGGCATTTATCAGAGTGCAGAAGCAACTTGTTTAACCCATCTTGGTAGAATTCAGGTTCCTGTCCATTGAGCAAGGTCTCAGCAGATGTTTTCATAGCACTGCCTGAAGAGAATCAAATGCTGGATAAGTGATTGTTCAACTTTGGAAACAGGAAATAGTCACTGGGTACCAAATCTGGGCTGTATTGGGGGTGACTCCAGATTTCCTGCCTGAACCGCTGCAACAATTCCTGCATTGCAAGACCTGGCTCAATGGACAGGGACCTGATTTCTACTAAGACAGGTTAAACAATTTGCTTCTGCATTCTGATAAATGCCTAAATAGACTTGGTAATTATGTCAAAAAATGATATACACATATGCCTCTTAATTCCCTTTTGCATTTCCTGTCTATTGTTAATAAATATTTCTTTATTCGACTTGTAATCTCTTTTTTCTGATCACAACCTTGTGTATATGTTATGGCCAAAGCCCGAATTCGGCCAGTTCCCAAATTGACCAGCCAATATCGCCTCACAATGATCGGCCAATGTCCGATCTTTCCTTGATTTTGGGGTTTGGCCAGACAGTTCGGAAACTGGCATGAGTTGATGGGCCAAAGTCAGAAGAAAAAGGTCACGAGCAAATTTTGGGTGTTTGTATACTGTAATGCTAAGGAAAATCTCATTATAGCTACCACAGAAGTTTTCCGACAAATTTGCCCCTCTTAGGTGCCTAGGATCTGTCCTTCAGAACAAAAGCTAAGGAGATATGGTGGCCCTAGGTGGGTTGTAGTCTGAAAGGAAAAGTTTTAGTGAGTAAGGATCTCACAATACCAAAAACATCCTAATCTGTTATGAAAATTCCTTCTCCCTTGGAAAAGATAATCATATTATCTTCTGAATTAGTTTATTACAGTAAATTATCAATATCATCACTTGTTACAATAAGATGAACTATTATGACATTTCGAATTGCACAGCAGTTTGTTATTTTTACATCTGCAGTGATTTGTTGAGCCCTTGGTAGTGCAACTGCATCAAGTGTAGCCTTGGCCGCCGGTCAGCGATTGTGAAGCGGCAACAGTTTGTAATGATTTTTCCTCTGTGCCACACAGATGCTAATGTAAGTAGTTTCTCTTGCAAAATGGAAAACACACTTCTGGAGTACAGTTGTTTGAGAACACCATGTTCTGTTCCTAGCTTGTAGAAAGCCCCCTCAATGTTCATGACAACTGCAAGGACACTTCGTGGATTACCACGACCCCTGTCAAAATCTGTTTTGCTTCAGCAAATCGAACATTGGCCAGCGAGTCCCAGGCACTTCGGGAAGTGTCCAGGCAAAATCGCATATATGCTATTCATTTCCAGTACATCGGACATAGGCCACATGCCCTGGCTAATGTGCAACTTGGCCGGCCAATTTGGGAACTGGCCGAACTTCGGGCTTTGTCCATAACACACACACACACACATATATATATGCGTGTGTGTGTGTAATCATAAATATTCAATTTTGTTTTTTAAAATAAATTCATTGATAAATAAAAACATTGCAAAGTTTTATTTAATTTTTTTTTTTTTTTTATTGGTATTTTTTCCTGTTTTATATATTTTAATGTATGATGTGAATAAATGTAAATTCCTTTATTTCCTTTAAAGTAAGCTTTTGGTATGAGTGTAATAATAATTTGAACTGCTAGGAAATTTTTTTATGACTATACTTTTAAAATGTTTGTGAAATTGTGCTATGTATCCTTTTGATAATCATATTAAAAATTGTTTAATTGTGATTTATGAGAAGAGCGTTTAAGAAATTTTCATCTTATAATAAGTGTATTAATAAATTTCTAACTCTAAATTTTTCATTTTTCTAACTTTTTTGTTATAGGTAATGTGCATCTAGTATTTTTATTTGTTGTTAATTTCAATTTTGGAAAATATCGTAAGAAATCCTGAAAAGTCCTGGAAAAATTGTTAGTAGTGACTTCAGTAAATGTCTATATTTAATAAAATTTTAAGTTATCTTTTTATAGCTTATTAAAGCTGAACGATGGCCGAATGGTTAGGGGGCTGGCCTTTGGAACCGGAGTTTGTGGGTTCAAATCCCACTATGGCATGGATGTTCACAACCGTTCGGAATCAGCTTTAAGCAGTAGGTCCCGGTCTCATTAGCCCTCAAGTTGCAAAAAGTAGACCATAGCGCTCCAAAGCCAATATAGCTTATTAAATGTACAATTTATCAAAATATGTATTATAATATTTCATTCCATTGTGTAGGTAAAATTCAGTTTGCTTTAAAGAGTTTAATTACCTCAGTAGTTAATTACATTATTTATCTCTCAGATATTTTTCATTTAAACATTTATTTGGTTTCTCAAATATTATAAGTAATAAATATTTTTGTATCCATTTCAGGTCACTATTATAAGAAATGTGAGAGAAATTTTAAAAAATTTGCTTGTTTCTTTTGTTTTTATTCAACCCCATAGTCTGGTAACCTCAAACACGGGATTGGCTGCAAAATCTTACAATATAATTATTTAATTCATGTTGCTGTGTCTGTATTAAATTATATATATATTTAATTAATTTTTTAAAAATTAATTTATATGGTGTAGTTAAAATTTATTACGAAGTTTTATTTGAATAATCTCTTTTTATAACTTGTGTATTTTCCAATGTTTTATATATTCTGTACTTTTAAAGTGAATAAACATGAATTCTTTTTTTACTTTATTTCCTTTAAGGCAAGTTTTTGGTACTCATGTAATAAAACTTCCAACTGCTAGGAATAATTTTATGACTCATACTTTTAAAAAACGTTTGTAAAATTCTGCAGTGGATCCTTATGACAGATAATTATTTTAAAAATATGCAATTAGGATTTATAAGTGTGTGTTTAAAAAGTTTCATCCTGTAAAAAGTACATTAATAAATTTGTTATTCTAAACTGTTTCTGATTGTTCAAACTTCTTTTCTGTTATGTTTAATGTTGCTTTCATTATTTTTATTTGTTGTTAATCTGTATTTTGAAAAATAATCTAACGAATATTGTAAAACTTCTAAGATGTTTGTACAATAAATGTCTTATATTTAAATGAAATTTTAAGTTTTAATTATTTAGCTTTGTAACAGTTCTATTTATCAATATACACTCAAGATTCAAAACATTATGACCACCCCTACATTTTGCATTGAACTCACCTGGAGGAAGTGGAAGGCATGTGTTCAGGTGGAAGTGGTATTTAACAGCTGCTGGAGAGTCTGAAGAATCATTCTTTCACTGACTTCTGTGTGTGACGTGAAAAGCTATGGATTTAAGTGATTTTGATAGAGGGCAGATTGTAATGGCTCAAAGGCTCGAAACAAGTATTTCCGAAACTACACGACTCGTGGCTTGTTCACTATCTACAGTTGTTAGTACTTATGCAAAGTTAATGAATGACGATGAAACTAGTAGTAGACAACATAGGGTTGGACGTCCACACGCTATCAAAGAAAAAGGTCGTCGGAGACTGTGTCGATTGATCAAGCGAAACCAGAGCCAGACAGTTTCTCAGCTGACAACCCAATACAATGCAGGGCCAAGTAGAATAGTATCGGAGCACACTGTTCAGCAGACACTGTTGGATATGGGGCTATGCAGCAAACGTCCCAATTGTGTGCCTTTGCTGACCAAGTGTCATTACCAACTGCACATATGCTGGGCCCGGGAACATCACGACTGGTCCATGGATCATTGGGAGAGAAGTGCCTAGTCACATGAATCACAATTTGTCATTCATCACACTGATGGCTGTGTCATTATACACTGTCTTCCAGGCGAACAGTTGCACCATCGATGTACAGTGGGTCATACACAGGCCGATAGTGGCGGTATTATGCTTTGGAGGACATTCTCTTGGGCGTCTCTGATACCTGTGGTTGTAGTAGAGCAGACCATGAATGCTACAGGGTATCTGAACATCATGTGGTCCAATTGCATCCTTACATGGCCTCTGTTTTTCCAGTTGGAAATGGAACATTCCAACAGGACAACACCCGAGTCACAAGGCTAAAATTGTGTTGGAGTCGTTCCACGAACATGATGCTGAATTCCAGTTAATGTCCTGGGCACCTAACTCACCTGATCTCAATCCAATAGAACACATTTTGGATATCATGGGATGGCAGACCAGAGTTCAAAGACAACCAATTTGCAATATCTCAAATTTGCATAACTGTTGCTTAAACATCTAGTACAAACTGTCTCCGGCCATCTACCAAGGACTTGTGGCATCCATGCCAAAGCGGGTTAAAGCTGTGTTGTGCACTTAAGGTGGGCCATCTCGTTATTGACAGGTGGTCATAATGTTTTGGCTCTTAAAGTGTATTATGCATTTAAATATTTATTGTTTTTGAAAAATTCAGATTGCTTAAAAAATTTTGAGTGTTTTTGTAGTTTATTTTTTTATAGCCAGTTTATTTATCTCCCAATTTTTCATATAAACATGTATTTGGTTTCTCTAATATTATAAGTAATAAATCTATTTGTATCAATTTCAGGTGACTATTATAAGAAATGTGAGAGAAATTTAAAAAGATTTGCTTGCTCCTTTTGTTCTTATTCTACCCCATTGGCTGGTAACCTCAGAAATCATGTTATGATTCACACTGGTGAAAGACCACATGCATGTGCCATATGTAACAAGAGCTTTATCTGGAGGAATCATTTAAAAAGACATCTGAGAGTTCATACTGGTGAACGTCCATTTGAATGTGCATATTGTGACTATAAATGTAATGAAAATCGAAGCTTGAAACGGCACCTTTTAAAACACAATATTTAAATGTTGATGTAAATTCTCCCTCCCTCCCTCTCCCCCTTTCTCTTTTTTAATAATCTGAATGTTTATTTTTACACTGGATTGGCTGCAAAATTTTACCATGTAAATATTGAATGTTGTGTCTGTATTAAGTTATATATATATATTATTTAATTTTGTATTAAAAAAAATTTAGATAATGTATTTAAAATACATTAGAAATATTTATTTAAATAATATCTTTTTATAACTCATGTATTTTCTGCTGTTTTATATATTTTGCTATTTGAAGTGAATATACATGAATTCTTTTATTACTTTACTTCCTTTAAGGCAAGCTTTTGGTACTTATGTAATAATACTTCCAACTGATAGTTTTTATGTCTCCTACTTTAGAAACATGTTTGTAAATTTCTGCAATGAATAATTTTGATAGTTAATTATTTTAGAAAGAATGTAATTAGTATTTAAGAGTGAGTATTTAATAAATACATCAATAAATTTCTTTTTTTAAACTTTTTTATTTTTTAAACTTTTTTTCTGTTACATGTAATGTTCATTCATTCATTATTATTATTATTATTGTTAACTGTACTTTGAAAAACAATAAATCTTTAAAAATATGTTGAGCTGTTTCTTCAATAAGTGTTTTATATTTAAATGAAATTTTACATTTTGATGTTTTAGCTTAATAACAGTAATATTTATCAAAATATCTTGCGTCTAAATATTTCATTCATTTCATTGTTTTGGTAAAATTCAGATTATTTAAAAGATGTATTTTTGTAGTTTAATTTTTTATTGCCAGCTTATTTATCTCCCAGATATTTTTATTTAAAAATATTATTTGGTTTGTCAAACATTATAAGAATTAAAATCCTATTTGCATCAATTTCAGGTGAGTATTATAAGAAATGTGAGAAAAATTTGAAAAAATTTGCTTGCTCCTTTTGTTCTTATTCTTCTTCACAGTTTAGTGACTTTAAATGTCACTTTTTGGTTCACAATATTTTTCTGCTATATGTAAACAGAGCTTTAACCGGAAGGGTAGTTTGAACCATTACTGAAGAACTCCATTTGCAAGTACATATTGTGACAACAGATGCAATCAGAATGGAAGCTTGAAATGACACGTTTTACAATAGAAGTAGAAAATTTAAATGTAGGTGTACCTTCTCTATCTTTTGATTGTTAATGTTTATTTTTACACTTTATTTGTTGTAGATATTTTATTGACTTTTCTCTTTGTGTATTAAATGATATAAATAAATATATATATATATATATATATATATATATATATATATATATATCAGGGTTCCCACGGTTGTTAAAAGTCCTTAAAAGAACTCCTTAATTTTAGCTTTCAATTTTAAGGGCCCTTAAAACTATTTAATTTTTGTCAAAGGTCCTTAAAAACTCCTTAATTTTTAAATTAGAATGTAATCTGTTATTTCAAAACTATTTATTTCCCCAAACTCTTTGTTATTGTTGAATGATTGCATTAAGTTAACAGTTAAAGTTTTAACAAGCTTAAATATTTGTTTGATATATAGACATTTCTTCATTTGTGCTAATTTTCCCTTGAAGTTTTTTTTAAAAATATTATTTGTGTTTTACCTGCACTGGCAGAAATGTAGCTAAAACTTTTAAGCTAAAATAAGGGTCTACTTTCTCAAACATATACACTATGTTTCATAAAAAGAGAAAGTTCTTTACAAAAGAACAATTATATTTACTGTTATTTATTTATTTATTTTAATTCTCACTTTGAATAAAAGCAGTCAAACATTTTTAAGCTTACTACAACTGACTTATATATGTGTATATAAATATATATATATTAATTTATGTCCACTCATAGATTTTTATCAGTAACATTTTTTCTCATATAGTACAAAAGCATCGTTTTGGGGACTTTGTTGATTTCTCAGCATGCTGCAAATATAACTTTGTCTTGGTCTAAATGAAAATTGCTGAATATGCATAAATATAAATAATTATAATAACAATTGTAGTGTAACTTTTATAAAAATTGTAAATTTAATAAATAGTGAATGCATAGAATATGGTGGAAACCTTGACTAGAACAAATTTGTGTAATATCTTTATGGGTACTTTATTTTGTTCATATTTGCTATATAAAGTGAACAAACATAAATTTCTTCTGGGCAAGATTTTGACACTAATGTAATAATACATTGAACTATAAATAATATCCTTTTAAAAATATATTTGTAAAATGCTACAACAAATCCTTTTCATAATTAACTATATTAAAAATTTGTTTTTTGACTTATGAGACTAGTATTTACAAAGGTTTATGCTGTAAGAGTGCACTAATAAATTTTACATTTTAAACTGTTTTTAATTTTAGATTTTTCACCTATTTTTTTTTTGCATGTAATTAGCAATTAGTGCTTTTATTCGTTAATCTTTATTTTGGAAATAATGTAGAGAATCTTGAAAAATTTGTCCAATTATGCCTTTAATAAATGTTTGTCATATTGGAATAGTATTAATTTTTTTTTATTTTATAGTTTAACAGTTATTTTTCAAAATATTATGAATTTAAATATGTCATTGTATTATGTAGGTAAAATTCACATTGCTTCAAACAAATTTTAGTATTTCTGTAGTTAAATTTTCATAGCCAGCTTATTTATTTTCAAATGTTTTGTTTATAAACACTTATTTGGCTTCTCAAATATTATAAGTAATAAATCTATTTGTATCAATTTCAGGTGACTATTATAAGAAATATGAGAGAAATTCAAAAAAATTTACTTGCTCCTTTTGTTTTTATTCTACCTCATTGTCTGGTAACCTTAAAAATCACATTATGACTCACACTGATGAAAGACCACATGTATGTACTGTATGTAACAAGGGCTTTATCTGGAAGAATGATTTAAAAAGACATCTGAGAGTTCATACTGCTGAACGTCCATTTGAATGCACATATTGTGACTACAGATGTAATTATAAAGGAAGTTTGAAACGACACCTTTTTTTAAAACACAAGGAAATTTAAATGTTAATGTATATTCTCTCTCTTGTTTTAAAATCTTAATGTATGTTCCCCTGTTTTTTATATTTTGCACTATAAAGGGAATAAACATGCATTCTTTTACCTTGCTTTATTTCCTTTAAGGTAAATTGTTGATACTCATGTAATACAGTCATACCTGTCTATCTTGAATCTCTTGGGAGTAAAAAAATAATTCAAGATAAACAGGTTTTATGAAAATAGACTAAGAAAATTTTTTTACGAATAATTAAGATTGAAAATTTGAAGTACTTTTAGTTTTATTTATATGCATGGCTCTTTTTCATTGTTTTGCAGCCGTTTTCGAAGTTCTTTTGTACGATATCTTTGTTTTTCATGATAGTAAAATACTACTGGGTGGAATTCCAAATTTAGCGGCGACTACGCTTTTCTTCATAGAAGGGTTTTCCTTCAAAAATGACATAGTTTCCATTTTTTTCCGATGGTTAAAACATTCAATTTTCTTTTAACACCTGCCATTAGCTCTAAAATTGAGACAGCAAGTTACGAGATGATACTTTAGTCATTAGGCTATAGACTGAGAACCAGTTCTATTTCCAAATAGAAATTTCTCCCGTCTCCTATTCCCCCCTCATCAACTCCAATCACTTATTATTCCAGAGCAGAGAACTCGATTTTAGTACAATTCCCACCGAGTCCCTGACCAAATAACCCTCCGAGAGAGAAAACTAGAAGTGGATTTCCTGGAAATGAGAACTTGTGCGGTTGTCAACTCAATAAGGCTCACAGTGTTCTTACAAAAATTCGAGATAGACAGGTTTGGGAAAAAATAATTTGAGATAGGTATGGAAAATACGTTAAAGTTTTATTGAAAATGTAGGGAAATTGAAAAATTTCAACATAGACAGGTTTTCGAGATAAGCAGGTTTCGAGATAGACAGGTTTGACTGTAATATTTCCAACTGCTAGGAATATTTTTATGATTCGTATTTTTCAAATATGTTTGTAATATATGTAATGAATCCCTTTGACACTTAATTATTTTAAAAAGCATGTAATTTGTATTTATGAGAAGAGTGTTTTTATCTTATAATAAATACATAAAAAAATTTCTGGTATTAAATTGTTTTTGATTTTTCAAACTTTTCTCTTATATGTAATGTACATATTGTCGATGTGGACCAATAACACAAGCAAAAAATGTAGACAATAACATTTGTCTTTACACTTATTTTAATAATCATAATGCCAGCAGCAACGTGCGGCCATTACTCACAAATAGTTCTCCTTCTTAAACTAAAATACAAAAAGTGTTGCCACAAAAATGCAACTAAATTATACTACAAAAATAAAACATAGTACACAGAGCATAAAACATAGCAGTACAAAATGTAACACATTGAGTTTGAGGATAAACAACAAAACATTAATAAATGATTCAAACACATACATTATTTTTATTTGTTAATCTGTATTCTGGAAAATAATGTAACAAACTTTGAAAAATTTTTTCAGAAGTTTCTTCAATAAATGTCTTATGTCGAAATAAAATTTTAAGCTTTGGTTTTTTTTAGCTTAGAAACAGTATTACTTATTAAAATATCATTCATTTCAATATTTCATTCATTTCAATGTTTTGGTAAAATTCAGATTCCTTAATAAAATTAAAGTGTTATTGTAGTTTATTAATATTTTATTGCCAGCTTTTTTATCTCTCAAATATTCTTTATTTATTTGATTTCTCAATTATTATAAGTAATAAATCTATTTGTTGCAATTTCAGGTGACTATTATAAGAAATGTGAGAAAACTTTTAAAAAATTTGATTGCTCCTTTTGTTCTTATTCTACCCCAGTGTCTGGTAACCTCAAAAAGCATATTAGGACTCATACAGGTGAAAGACCATATATATGTACTGTATGTAATAAGAGCTTTAACCGGAAGGATCATTTGAATTTGCATCTAAGAACCCATACAGGAGAACGTCGATTTGCATGCACATATTGTAACTACAGATCTAATGAAAGTCGAAGCATAAAACGACACTTTTTACAACATCACAAGAAAATTTAAATGTACATATACCTTCTCTATGTCTTGAATCTCAATATATCTTTTTACATTGTAATAGTTTGTTAAATTTTATATATAAACATTTTATTGATTGTGCATTTTGTAAATTAAATTATTTAGATCTTCATTTTCTTGATAATATTAAAATTTTTAAAAAAGAAATTGATTTATATAATGTTTTAAAACACATTAACACATTGCAAAAGTTTTATGTAAATACTGAGGATTTATTATAAATTTGAAAATGGTCAAGGTATTGAAGGAAAGATAAAAAAAGAGGCCACTCTCTCATCCTGAGACATTGTATTTCATTACAAGGGAAAGTTCTTTACTAAAGAACAATAATGCTAATGACAATAGTTTCTATTGTGGTAACTCTACAGAAAGATAGTTTTTTTTTATAAATTTAAGTAATTTAAGCTAAAAAATAATTTTTAAAATGCTATGTTTGACAATTTATCGCTTTCTACTGGCTTTAATTGAATTGTCCTTATTTGAAAAATAGCTGATGTAGTTTGCACTATCCAATTACAAAATAATGGGATGTATTTAGATTGAAATTTATATATTTAATTTTAGGTAATCAGTGTGTACAATATACTAGATAGATAAGATGTTACTTCTTATAACAAACTATTCTATGTATATTGCAAAAAAAAAACTTAAAAACAACAATTAAAATTAGCATTCAGAAAAAAATCAAAGAAATTCGATTTAAATTAAAAAAAAAAATGATATAGTACTGTTGTTTTGGAGCAATTATAACACAGATATGAGTCACATTAAATTTATTTTTAAATTTTGTGCTTTTTCTCATTTCGAAATTTTTGCAAACCTATTTACTTTTTGTTCTTTACCTTTTTTTTGTCACTTTGTCAACTTTTTTATAATCAATGATAAAAAAACATTGCCAATATAAACAATGTATTACATCTGTTCCTGACCATATATAAGGTGATCCCCCACTTTAGATCTTTAAAAATCCCCAAAAATTCTCGGCTTATGCATGGAAATATATGGTATATACATATTGTAAATACAGATGTAATCAAAATGGAAGCTTGAAACTCCACCATTAGAAACATAAGGAAGTTAAATATAGATATATCTTATTTTTACATTGGAATAGGTGGAATTTCATTAATCTTGTATTTGTAAACTAAAGTTTGTGACATGCATTTTCTTGTTAACAAATATTTAAAAAATATAAATACATCTATATTATGTTTTTAAAAGTTTTAAGTTACATTGCTTTTTATCGGTAATGCAATTTTCTTATTTTTTTATGTATTTTGCAATTTAAATTAAATGAGATCTCTTATCTGAATGTAAGATTTTGGTACTAGGGCACTAATTCGTTAAACAGGAAGCAAGTTTTTCATGGCATTTATTAAAATATATATGTAAAATGTTACATCATATCTTGTTTTTGCTGAATGATTTTTGAATAGTTAATGCACGAATCTTCGATACCAGTGTTTGTGGGTTTGAATCCTAGTGGATTTTGGATGTTCGTAGCTTTTTGGAATCTGCTTCAAGCAGTGACACATGGAATGACATATGAGAATTCAAACTGGAGAATGCTCATATGCATGTTTATACTGAAATTAGAGTATGGTGGGGAGAAAAAACCCCTTGAAGCAACACATTTTAAAACGTATGTAAATTCTTTTTATTTGGTATAATGTCCTTTTTTTTTTTTTTTTTTTTTTTTTAAAATTTAATATTTATTTTTACATTGGAATAAGATGTATTTCATTAATCTTACTTTTTGTTAACTAAATTCTTATGTATTTTTTTGTAATAAATATATTATATAAAAAAATATGAATGCATTTTTATATTGCACTTCAATGTGAAAAGTTTGCATACATATCCCTTTTTAAGAGTATTATATTTTTCTTTTACACACACATATAGTGCAATTTAAAGTAAATATTTGTATAATTATAAGGTTGAATTCTTTCATATGTATGAAGGTAAGTTTTTTTGGGTTGTACTAACATGCTGAACAAAAAAATAATTTTTTATGACATCCCTTTAAAATATATATGCAAAATGTTATAATGTGTCTTGTTGATAATAACTTATATTTAACGTTATTTGAAAGCAATTTATAAGCAGATTATTTGAATTTTATGCTGCAGTAAATGCATCAATAAATTTGGCATTATATTTTTATATTTTTCAGATTCATTTATTACTTTGTAATAAAATGTTCAGTACTTCCAATAATGTATTTGTTGTTCTTTTGGATATGGTTTTATTATAAATTTGGAAAGGATTGTAGAGAATCCTGAAATAGTAATTCAAAAATATATTTTCATTGAATGTCTGTTATATTTCAATCTAATTATTGTTTTTATAGTTTATTCACAGTATTAATATAGCAATATATTATGCATTTAATTATTTGTGTATAAAGTAAAAAAAAAAAAAGTTGAAAAATGTTTTATTTGTTTATTAAATATTTTTCAACTTTTTAAAAATCTGCATATAAAGGTTATTTTTCAATGTCATTTTAAATTCATTTATATCAATTTCAGGTGACTATCACAACAAATGGGAAACATATTTAAAAAAAATGTTTTGTTCCTTATGTTCTTATTCTTCTCCACACGCTGCTACGCTCAAACGTCACCTCTTGACTCACACTGGTAAAAAGCCATTTTTATGTTCTGTTTGTAACAAGAGGTTTACCCGGAAGGATTCTATGGAAATACATATGAGAATTCATACTGGAGAACGTCCATATGCATGTTCATATTGCAACTACAGTTGTAATCAAAATGGAAGTTTTAAACGACACCTTTTACGACATTTTAAGAAAATTTAAACGTAGATGTTCCTTCTCTATCTTTTGATTCTTAATTTTATTTTTACACTGGAATAAGATGCATTTCATTGATGTTGTTAACTAAACTTTTATGTATATTTTCTTTATAAAACATTAAGTACTTAAAACACAAGTTCATTTTTATAATGTTTACAGTGTGAAAAGTGTACATACATAATTTTTTTTTTATGGTAAATGTAATTTTTTTTTAAATATATAAATATATTTTGCACATTAGAGTAAATTAATTTGAATTTTTTCATCTGTGTAAAGTTAAGCTTTTTCTAGTGACATACAGTTGGACAGTAAATGATTTTTCATGGCATCCTTTTAAAATATATATGCAAAATGTTATAATGTGTCTTGTTTATGATGATTTATCTTAAAAGTTATTTGACTACAATTTATTAGAGTATTTGAAATGTTTTATGTTTTAGTAAATGCTAAAATAAATTTGATATTGGGCATGTTTTTTATTTTTGTGATTTATTGCTTTGGAATATATTGACCAGTTCTACCCTTTATGTATTTATTGTTATTCTGGATTTGAGTTTAAGATTTGGAAAGTTTTGTAAAGAATCCTGAAAAAATTATTCATAAATGTACTGTCATTTAATATCTTGTTATATTTAAATCTAATTTTTGTATTTTATAGCTTATTCACATCATTAACATAGGCTATTAGGCTTTTAAATATTTGAGCATAAAGTAAAATTAAGATTCAGAATGTTTCGTTAGTTTGTGTTAAATTACTATTAGTCATTTTGTATATGAACATTTATTTTTCCAACTATTATATCAATTTTAGATAACTGTTATGAGAAATTTGCTACAAATTTTAAAATGTTTGTTCCTTTTGTCTTATCCTTCCCTATTATCTGCTAATTTCAAACACAGTATATATATATATATATATATATATATATATATATATATATATATATACACATACACACATACATACATATATACACACACACACATATATATATATATACACACATTATATATATATATATATATATATATATATATATATAAATTGCTTGTCATTCAATGCATTAATACATCACTACAAAGAGTTTAAATTCATATATATATATATATATATATATATATATATATATATTATATGAATTTAAGCTCTTTGTAGTGATGTATTAATGCATTGAATGACAAGCAATTTTTTTTTATGACATCCCTTTAAATATTTATGTAAAATGGTATAATGTCTCCTGTTGATAATAATTTTTATTAAAAGTTATTTGATTGTAATTTATGAGAAGAGTATAAGTTTTATGCTGCAATAAATGCATTGATAAATTTGGCATTGAGTATTTTTTGCATTTTCAGACTGTTTATTTATTAATTTGTAAGGTATGACTAGTACTATAGTTATGTATTTATTGTTATTCTGGATCAAGTTTTGGAAAATGTGTAAGAATCCTTAAAAATTAGTTTAAAGTTTGTCTTCAGTGAATTTCTATTATATTTAAATCTAATTTTTGTTTTGACAACTTATTCACAGTTTTATTGAGGAATAAGTTATGCATTTAAGTATTTAAATCTGTTTTGTCTGCGAAATTCAGATTGCTTTATAGTGTTTTAGTATCTTGTTAAATTTTCTTTGTAAGCTTATTTATCTTTTTAAATTTCTGTTCATGAACATTTATTTTTTCTTATATTTATATTAATTTCAGGTGATTGTTATAAGAAATCTGATATAAATTTAAAAACATTTGTTTGTCCTTTTTGTTCTTATTCTTCCCCTACAATTGGTCATCTGAAACGCCACATTATGATTCATACTGACGAAAGGCCTTATGTATGCCATGTATGTAACAGCAGTTTTACTCAGAAGAGTCATGTGAAAAGCATTTAATAATTCATAGTTGAAAACGTTCATTTTCTTGCTCAATTTGTAATCATATATTTAACAGTCAGTAAGTTTTGACATCTTGCAGTTCACAGAAGGAACAAAGTGCAAAACAAATTTTGAATATTTAGAGTTTTTGTTCTACATCTAGCATTTTTGTAGATTTGTTTGCTATTAGTTGAAGCAACACAACCTATGCCCATGTTTATAATTTTTATGTAACATGACAGTATTATTTAATATAGTGCTTTGAAATAAAATCATTACAGTGTAATTTGTTTATGTTTCAGGTTGTAAATTGACAAATTTTAGTAATTGCTAAGAATTCTGGTATTCTACATCATAAAGTTTTTAAAATAGTTATAGAATATATTCTTTCTGAAAATCTTAAAGAAAAGAAAAGGTTAAAGGTATAGAAAGTTAGTCTATCTGATTTTCAATTTTCTAATGTAATAACTAGACATGCTATTTTCTTGTGTAGCATTGTGTATACGGATACTGTTTATTTAAGTTGTATATCAAAACAATGTATTTTCCAAATGTGTTCCAGATTTAATTTTTTTTCTGAGAAGGTTTAGCTTTTAATACATATATGAATAGAATTTTTTTTAACTATAAAAGTTTCTCACACGGACAATAATAAAATAAAAATCAGTAATATAGAATTTTAAATAAATTAAAGAATGAAATAAGGTTTTCTTTTAAAATGTTATCAAAATTAACCAAAAACTTAATTTTTTGACTGCTTCTCAACTTTTTTCTCATGTAATAAAAACGAGGTTGTGTGTGTGTGTGTATATATATATATATATGTATATATATATATTTATATATATATATATATATATATATATATATATATATATATATATATATAAATTCAACCATTTTGTATTTATGCAAATATACATATACTTACTCTGCTCTTATTTAAAAAGAAGATATCAACTTGTTTTACTAGGGACATTATATTAGTTTTAAAGTTAGATGCAATTGTAAAATGATCTAGAAATGAAAGTATATTTATTTGACCCCTCTAATGATTTTCAATGACGAAAACATCTACTATATATTTATTTCTTATGTTATCAACAAGAATTTGTAAGCTTTTTTAAAGTTGATTTGTTTTCAGATAAATTACTATGTCACTCATGTTGAAAATTACAGTATATACAGGGATGTTTGTGCTCAGGAATTTCAAGGATTTTGCACTAATCTTTTCCAAATTTCAAGAGAATAAAATTTATGAATTATTTTCCTTTACGGATTTCTGTTTACTTTGAAAAGGGAATAGAAGATTGTTACGGCATATTCTCTACGACTCTCAAATAATTCTCCTACTGCTGGGATGCAAGGTTAAAACTAAGAGACTTTGACAACATACTGCAGGAACATACTGGCAAGGGTCATTTTTGATTTTCAGGAGTAGTAATGGTTAGAGCTGAGTCACGGGCATGCAAAGTCCGTAGTCTTTGAAACCAGGTAATAACAGTTAAATGTTACAATTGTAAAAGAGCTGTAATTTATGTTGGATGTGGACAAAAGTGCAGGAAATTCTCAAGAGAGCATTTTAGCTAATAAAATAATTTCATACTCATCTTTTTCTTAAAGAAATAATTGTGGTAATTTAGGAAAGTAATTTTATTTAAATTTTTTCAAAGTAAAATTAAATCTTTTATAATATGTTTAGCAATACATACTTTAAAAGATTTTTTTAGTTTATTATTTTTATAAAAGCAATTTAATTCCTCTTCTCCCAATCCAAAATGTTGTTCACTAATACTCAATTTTGTATCCCTCTTTGTGTACACCTGTATGTATATTACTAAACTAGAAACTTTACATTTTATTTTAAAGGAAGACATTTGTGGACCATTTTTACTTCCGGTAAATTTGGAAATATGAAATTAGATTGACATATTTGTCATTTGCAATTAAATGAAAATATAAAAGTAAAGCACTATCTGTTTACAATCTGAAGTATGCATCAATGTCAAACATAAGAAGTAGTTATTTTTTAATGTTCCAGTATTGACATTAGTTTCTACCATGTTCTAAAACATAAATTTCCCTACAATAAGTCTATCAGTTAAGGATGATATGAAAAACATACACACATTCATATATTTTTTATTTATGATAATATTTAGAAACTAAGGCTAATTTTGAAAATAATGCGGAAATATATTGTTCAAAAAATTGTTTTTAATGAATGACTTGCATTTATATAAAATTTTATTCTTTATCTTATACCTTATGCACAGTAAAATTTAGCAAAATATTATGTATTTAAATATTTCAATATTTTAGATAAAATTTTTGAAGGTAATAAGTGTTTACTAATTTAATTTTTTTTTAAGTTCATAAAAATTCTGTATATAAACATTTTGTTTTTCTGATATGAAAAGTAATAAATCTATATCAGTTTCAGGTGACTATTATGAGAAATCTCACAAATTAAAAAATATTTATCCCTATTGTTTTAATTCTTGCCCAAATTCTGGTAACCTCAAACGACATATTGACTCATACTGGTAAAAGGTCATATGTATATCCTATATGTAACAACAGTTTTACTTGGATGATATTTAAACACATATGAAAACTCATGTTGGAGAATGTCTGTTTTCTTGTGCATATTATAACTGCAGATATGATTAAAAATTACTACTAAAAATGTTACCTTTTAGTACATAACAAAAAAAACTTGCATCAGATCTTTCTTCTTGAGTTTGTGTATTTGAATGCTTTTTTTATTATAAATGTTGCAAAAATTCTTTATAAACATTTAATTAAGATTGTGTATTATTTTTTTTATTTTATTGTATTTTGATAATAAATCATTTATATAAAAATGTAATTGCTTTAACTTAACACTAGATTTACCAGTAATTTAAATATACATTGAATTGCAATTGCAAGACTAGTCATTTTGACTGCTTTGGTAAATCTAGTGTCAATTATTAAAATATTTCATTCATTTCATTGTTTTGGTAAAATTAAGATTCCTTAAATGAATTTGAATGTTTTTGTAGTTAGTTAATTTTTTATTGCAAACTTATTTAACTCCAAAATATTCGTATAAAAATTTATTTGGTTTCTCAAATATAAGCAATAAATCTATTTGTATCATTTTCAGGTGACTGTTATAAGGAATGGGAGAGAAATTTTAAAATATTTGCTTGCTCCTTTTGTTCTTATACTACCCCATTGTCTGGTAACCTTAAAAGTCATATTAGGACTCACACTGGTGATAGACCATATGTATGTGCTGTATGTAACAAGAGCTTTAACCGGAAGGATAGTTTGAAGTTGCATCTAAAAACCCATTCTGAAGAGCGTCCATTTGCATGTAGATACTGTAACTACAAATGTATTCAAAAAGGAAACTTGAGGCGGCATCTTTTAATACATACCAAGAATACTTAAATGTTCCTTGTTTTGTATATTTCTATACTTAGTTTGCTTTTGAATGTGTTAAATTTTTACAATAAATATTTCATTATATTGCTCTTTGTGTACTAAAAGTTTTGCCATTTATTTATGAATACTGAATATTTTAATTAAAAATATATAAATGCATATATGTAACACAATTATAAGTATACAATAAAAGTTTAATGCATATTATATATATTTTTATGACTAATGGAATTTTGTCTGTTTTATATATTTTTCTATTTAAAGTAAAGGAATATAAATAATTTCATCTGTTTTAAAGTAAGCTTTCGTATATCATGTAACTTGTATGCTGAAGTTATTTGATTTCAAAGTTTTTTAGTGCATTACTTTGGTTATTATAGGCCTGATTTTCAAATTTTGTTATGTCTATCAAGAAGTTATATATCTGTATAAATTTATTGGTGTAGCTCATGCAGAAGTTTGAAAAATGTATCTCTTTTGTAATTTATGCAATATTCTTTTAAAAGTAGTTTTTTCCTTCAGTCACCTTTTTTTTCCATTATTCCTGAAACAAAAACTTTTTTTTTTTATTTACTGAGAGGCTCTGCAGTAATATTTTTAAACGTGAATAAGGTAAATACACATAGCAAATATTACAAATTAAATGGCAATAATCTTAATTTTCATATCCTATTTCTCTCAGTGGTGCACATATAACTTTTGCTGCCTTGGGTAGTTTCCTGTTTGCCACTCTTTTCAAATCAATTAAATAGTAATTTTTTTAATAATCATTTATGCATGATTTCTAATGAGATTAACTATATACCCCTAATTGATTTACAGAAAAAAGCATGAGAAATTACTTTATTTTATATGTATAAATAAATAGGATTACATCATTTTAATAAATTAACATGTCCTACAATATGAAGGTGAAGGGTGAGTGTATATATTTATTTTTCTAGTTTTCTTAGTTGAAAATTTGTGTATAATGTCCTCAAAATTTATTTCATTTGTAATTCCTTGTTCTATGGATAATATTGCCAGATTTTGCAGTCTTGCAAATTTGTGAAAATAGCCGTAACCTTCAGATAGGTGACACCAGAGTTGAAAGTGTCAGTATTGCTCTCTAATAAGTAAATTAACATAAATATATTTGAATGTTTAAGTTTTTAAAAAAATTATTATTGCTTAACCTAAAAGGCAGTGAACTATACCCAAGGCTTATATATAAGTTTTGAATTTTGGGTTTATTAGGTTTAAATTTTTAAAGCAAAAATTGGACTTTAAACATGGATAAGCTTATGTTTGGAAATATATAGTACTTAAAAGGGTTTGAGTATGTCAATAATTTGCTAAATTTTCTTTGTCAGCTTATTCTTCTCTTGAAAATAACTATCTAAATATTTATTTGTTTTTTCAATTATTATAAGTAATAAATCATTTATATCAATTTCAGGTGATTATTTTAAGAAATATCATATCAATTCTAAAAATTTTGTTTGCTCCTGTTGTTCATATACTTTTATAACATCTGATTTGAAATGTCACAATTAAAGCCTGCCACAGTATCTCTAATGCCTGTCTCCTCCTCCCTTTTGTTGTGTGAAGTAATGTAGTAATTTTACAGTATTATATATATAACTAAATTGTGCCATCTGTTGGTGATTGGAAACATCAAAACTCAATATTTATAGTATGGGGGCAGTATTAATATTATCAGTTACTTTTTACTGATATCAAAGTACCAAAATTAGCTGATTATGACAAATCATGTAGATTTGTATAAACAAGTATACAAATGTGTATTGATAAACAAATGCAAGCGTACATACACTAATTTTTATATAGACAGATTAACATTATTATTTAGCAATGTATAATGCATTAAAATATTTCCATCCAGAGTATAAATAAAATTCTGATTGCTTGAAATGATGTGAGTGTGTCAATCTTTCGCCAGTTGTTTTGGTCTGCATATTTATATCTCAAATTCTGTATATAAATTTTTATTTAGTTTTTCAAATATTATAAGTAACAAATCCATTTATATCAATTTCAGGTGACTATTATATGAAATCTCACACAAATTCAAAAAGATTTGTTTGTCCCTTTTGTTCTTATTCTTCCCCAAACTCTGCTAACCTTAAACGTCACATTAAGACTCACACTGGTGAAAGGCCATATGTGTGTCCTGTATGTAACAGCAGCTTTATCCAGAAGATAAATATGGAAAAACATCTGAGACTTCATACTGGAGAACGTCCATTTGCATGTGCACATTGTAACTATAGATGTAGTGAAAGAGGAAACTTAAAAAGACACCTTTTACTCCATAAGAAAACTTAAATGTAGTTCTATTATCTTTAACTTGTGTTTTATATTTATTTTTGTCTAGGTTGTACAACTTTTTTTTAAAAAACATTTAATTGATATTATGCTTTGTGTAAAAAATTTTTGATTAGTAATAATCATTTAACAGTTTAAAAAATGTACATGCATATGCAAAATGTATTTGAAAACATTTGGTGTAAAATTTCTCTTTTTATGTAATTTTACTTGTTTTACATATTTTTCTATTTAAAGTAAATGAATTTAAAAAATGTTCATCTGTTTCAAGGTAAATGTTTGGAATGTAGCATAAGGTTTTTAAAGTTTTAAATGGTTGAAGAGATTAGTGTTATTATGGGTCTTCGTTTTAAGTTATAGTATGGGTACTTACATATTATCGCAACCAAGTTGGCATGATTTGTAAGTTTGAGTAAGAAAGTATGAATAGAAAGAAAGTGTACATTTATTAATTACAGATAATTTTTAATACAGTTTTTTATATTATTTTGTTTTAAAATATATTTGAATAAGTTGCAGAATTATTTTTTCGGTGGAAATCTTTTGGCTATTGCTTTTAGCACTGATTGAAAACCGTGAATTGAATTTTGTAAATTGAATTTTTACAAGTACGTTCATTCGGTGTAATTCCATATCCCTGTAACAATTCAACAGCATCTTTTTCACTTGCAGGCAGATCCCAAATACCCATAGTTAAAGTATTTCACGGCATTCAATCTAACCAGTAAGCAAAATAATTTCTTTACGAAAAACCACGTATAACACATAGGGTTGCAAATTTTGGCCTGGTTGCGATAATACGTAAGTACCTGAAAATGTTTAATGAGAATTAAGATTGTTAAGTATATTGAGAATTTATATAAATGTTTTACTCTTATTAATTTTTCAGCATTCTTTGAAAATTATTCTCTTTCTGTGTATGAAGGATTTCAACTAATTATAGTCTTAAAAGCAGAAGATAGTTGAGTTGTTTTCTGCATTTTTACTGATTATAACTCTTAAAAAGTCTTTAATGCTTATGTAGAGATTATAGAATAGTTAAATGGACAGTTAGTCACAGATGACCTAAATCATGTTTTTACCATTATTCTTAGTTTGCAGAAGCCAATTTAACATGAACTTATCTAGCTTAAGAAACAGCAGAGAATTCAATGTGGTTAATTTTAACTCTGTATGTGTTCATTTTCAAATTGCCTCTCTTAAAGTTTTTATATAAGTTTTAAAATTTTTTGTAATTATAAAAATTATCTCTATTTGTCTCTATAATTACTCAAAACTCGATTTATAGCTACATTTTCAAATTTAATTTTTATGTAACATTTCATAAAAATTCTTTGATAGAAAGATTAAAATATATGTACTTTCTGTATTGATACATTTGACTACGGCTCTACTTTTCTTGACTTAGCCACTTAAAATATGTATTTAAAATGTCACAATGAGTGAATTATTTAATCATTATTTATGCAAAAGTGTTTGAAATTTTTTTTTGTGTCATTAAATTTTACATAAAAAGCTGGTTTTGATCTTTTATATTCCTTTATATTGTATTTTCATCTTTTTCTTGTTTTATTTGCTGTTATTTGTGAAATAAGGCTATATTTTGAAAAGTAATATAAATAATATTGGAAAACTAGCTTAAGACACTATCTTTAATGAACCCTGTTATATTTAAGTCAAAAGTTAAATTTTCAAATTTTTTCTTATTCATTGTATTGTTTTGAATTTATATTATTAGCAATAATATACATTTGAAATATAATTTGTTAATTATGATTATTTGTCAATATTTTGATAATTTATAATACTCAAATGGTCAGATAACTTAAACTTTTCTGCATTCTCTGATTTTGTCAAAAGAGCATCTTGTTTTATAATGATCTTATCAGTATCAAAATTTAAAGCAGGTAAAAAGTACCTGCTTTAAAGTTTTCTGACAACAAGTTTCTATCCAAAACTGCATTTACACGAAAAACTAACTGAATAGTATTATATCTATAAAAGAATTTGTATACAATACATTATCATATGTGAGCTTTATCAGTAGCCATGTTTTCTTGATTGCATTTGACTTAATAATGGTATGAAACAATATTATTTTAGTTAATATAGGAAACCAAATGTGTATAAATGCATTGGTAAAGAGAGATAGTCATATATGTCTCTGATTAACATGTGCATGTCTGTTGAAATTGGAAATAATATTTGAACAGAATAATTAAACACAAATATTTTGCAAGCTACGCTTTTTAATCTGCATGATATGTGTATAATATTTTAATTGCATCAAGTAATAAAGAAAAAAAAAATTGAGCAAAACTAAATGTCACTTGAAAATCTATTTTTCCATATATAAATTTTAAAATTCAGCATAGAATATTAAATATAAAAATTATCTTAATCTGTAAGGGAAAAAATTCAAAGTTGTTCAAACCCTATTTTTTTTATGAACATTTTTGATGATGAAAAGATAAAATGAGTTTATCAATATGTATAGCTTCAGTCCTATGTACTATATGAATATTTGTTTGGTTTTTCAATTATTATAAGTAATAAATTCATTTATATCAATTTCAGGTGACTATTTTAAGAAATATCATACCAATTCTAAAAATTTTGTTTGTTCCTGTTGTTCATATACTTTTCGAACATCTGCTGATTTGAAACGTCACTTTATGACTCACACTGGTGAAAGACCATATGTATGCCATGTATGCAACAGCAGTTTTACTCAGAAGAGTCATATGGAAAGGCATCTGATAATTCATACTGGAGAACGTCCTTTTGCTTGTGCATATTGTAACTACAGATGTAGTCAAAAAGGAAACTTGAAACGACACCTTTTAAAACATAAGAAAATTTATATGTAGATGTACTTTCTCTTTATATAAATTAAATAATTAAAAATATTAAATATACTTCTGTATCTTTAAATAAATTTTATATTTTAAATTGTCACAATTTAATTTTAATTAAATTGTGACATTTAATTGTGAAATATTTGTATATATGTTTGTATTAAAATTGTCAGCACTGCCACATTTTATTAATCTTTTCAATGCAAGCATCATTTTTTTATTTCTTATTTTCTGGATGTTTATATAAATTTATAATATAGACTTGCTGGAAGTTATTGTCAATATATTTTATATTACATTTAGATAGGAAGGGGTTTTTGTGCTTAAATAGTTTTAAAAATATGGAAAAGCCTTTGTGATCAAAGTCTAAAACTTAATGCATTAGGATAAACATACTTTTATTAATTGCTTTGTAGGATTAAATTAGTTTATCAATATGTATTTAAAAGCTTCACACCTATGTATGCATTTTTTTATGAGTCATTCCCTTAAAGTATATATATGTAAAAAGCTTTAATGAATGCTGTTGATAGGTTATATTAAAATTTGTATGATTATAACTGAACAGAATGTTTGAAAATTTTTATGTTTTAATAAATGCAAATGATATTCACTAACAGAATTATTTTTAAATTTAACGTATTTTTATTACTTACTAAACATTCCAGTATTTTCAAATATTTATTACTTTTCGTTATTCAGGAGCAATCTTTAATTTTGTTAAAAAATAATGTAAATAATCCTTAAAAACTTATTCAAATTCAAAAGAGTCTTTTTATTACGTAAGTGTTATATATAATTTTGAGTTTGTTTTGTTGTTCAGTAACAACGTATAGCTATATGTTATGCATTGAAATATTTCATTCCAATTTAAAGGTTAAACTGAGGTACTTTTAAATTGTTAGAGTGTGTCGATTGTTTGCAAAATTATCATTAGTAACTTATATACACTTTTAAAATTCTTTATGTAAACATTTGTATGGTTTTCAAATATAAGTAATGAATTCATTTATATTAATTTCAGGTGGCTATAATAAGAAATATGCCAATTTAAAAAAATTTGTTTGTCCATTTTGTTCTTATTCTTCCCCACACTCTGCTAACGTCAAACGTCACATTAAGATTCACACTGGTGAAAAGCCACATACATGCCCTGTATGTAACTGCAGCTTCGCTCA
>CM063500.1:47036725-47066903 GCA_032207245.1 Pardosa pseudoannulata
ACAAGTTATTATCATAATTGCAGTCATATAAAAATTATAACATTGAATTAACAAACATATTTAAGAATTTAGCATTAAAGTAATATTCAAAATCAAAAACACCAAATTTTCATTTTATGTAATCATTATTATCTCTGTTTAGCCATGCTAAAAATTAAGGACTTTTAAAGACCTAGAGTGACCCACTTTTTTATTTTTACCTTGTCACACTCACAAGCTCTGTGAAAATAAATAAATAACAAGAATAAATAAATAATAGAATTAAAAATAATTTAAATTGATGAGATGATTTAATAGTTTATAGTGGTACGTTGCTAATAATCTGTCTTATAAATATGCAGTAACCCATAGGATAAAAAGAGCACCAGGTTTGTTGAAGGAATTAATTATCAGATAACAGTAAAATTAAAGTAAATAGGAAACAATATAGTTCATGACAAACACAATTACTTTGTACAATAATTTATTAAAACTTAATGATGGTAACGTAAGTTTGCAATTTTCCCCACTTAATACGTGTTTCAAGCACTCGACTAAATTTTTGTGCTCAGGGCATGTGCCCCAAGTGCCCGTGCGATAATCAGGCCTTGAGGCCATCCAATCTTTATTCTTCTATCAAATGTTAATGCTGTCAGTTTCTTGTATTTCTTCTGATTAATGTTCTTCCCAAATCCAGCTTGAAGAAATTTGTTCTTGATTGTATACAATGACTTCAAATTTGGGAATGGCTGAGTTTGGATTTTGAGTTATAGAATATTTTGTAGGGAAAACGTATAAGTAAAACAGGGTTAAAAAGTAAAAGAAAATAATTGAGAGTCCATTATTAAATGACACAATATTGACTAACTTTCCTAACATGTTAACTATGTTTTAATTCATAATTTGCTCAATAAATTATTTAGATCTTCAGATGTGCAAGGCAAGAAAGATGTATTATAGGTTTATTGTTTAATTAGGCCTATATGATGTACACAAAGTTTAGTCCATGATGAAACAGTATTAAAGATACACTCACAGTCAGTAGTAAGCAAAATCTTTTAATTTCTCCTCAGATTATCATAATAAAAAACTTGAACTCATTATCAAAAATCTTACAGGGGAACAAGATACCATGCAATTCTTAAAGTGTCACTTGTCTTCTTCATCTTTTGTTATGACTTTTAAACTCACTATATAATTCGAAAGCCAACATTCTAGTCATAGTTTATCCATGCTAAAAACCTTTATAAAGTAGGACCACTAACAGTATAATTTCACTTCTAAGCTGCAATATATATGTCTTTTTACAAGCCTAAAGGTTAAAATAAGTGTTTTTTCTAGTGTTACCTCTATCCCTTTAAGAACTTTTATCAAATAAAAGAAAAGAAATAAATTTAGAATTTGAAAATCGCTCACGCTAATTTTTGGCATTGCATATATATATATATATATATATATATATATATATATATATATATATATATATATGCATATATTTAAATTGTAAGAAACTCAAAGTCTAATATGGTTAGTAAAGTAATTTTATTCCTTTTCATGTTAGCATATTTGTTTTAATTTGGGTATTAGGTAACTGTCTATGACATTCTCTACAATAATTATAAACTAAAATATTGAAAGTATACTAGATGTTTAGATAATTTTTTTATATGTTATTTATGTTAGACATCTGATTTGTACCTATTATATTTTAAAGGAATTTTAAATTCTGCAGTTGATAGCTGTGTTAAATTTATTTACTTTAAGTACACAGCATTTATTTTAAAGTCAATGGAAAAATATGTAAGACTGATAATAAATACTTATATTTGAATACAGCAAGATTTTAGACTACTTTAACACAAGGTAATTATAAAATTTTACTATCAAGTGTATTGTATAACATAAGGATGAAATTTGAAAGTGATACTGAAAAGATCATAAGAAGGATAATATGTGAATTTTGCTGAAAAAAACTAAACAATTGTTTTACTTTTTCAATATCTGTTCTGATCCTTGTGTAGTTAAATTTAAGGTATTGAATGTAAAATGTAGATATTTTATAGTGTCTCTATATGGTAAATGTCTTTGAATAGCTCTTCTGTGCAGTTATTTAATGTTTTTTTTTTCTAAAATTATCTGTTATTTATTTATGTAATTGATATATGTATGCCACTTTTGTATAGAAGATAAACAAAAATTAACTTAAGAACTTTCTATAACTATTTTTAAATTTCATTAAGTGTTATGTATTAAGATTTATGTTTCAATCTAAACATGCTTTGCATATTTTCAAAGCATAGAGTTATAAGGTTTTGAAAAGTAGTATGTTTGATATTTATGGTTGTATTTTAGATGTGGTGAAGATATTTACTATGTGATGCTAATAATTATTTTAAAAGCTTAGATTCGGTTTTGTTGAATTTTTAAACTTTTTTATATACGCATGAAATAATTAGGAATCTGAAGGCTATAATTATGAACTTTAAAATAAGTAATTTTTTCCCCTTAATCCTTCATTTCTATTAAAATCTAGATGTACTGCATCAATCCATCATTACTAATGTTATTCCAGGAATTCACTTTTTAGGAAAATCTCACTATTTTCTAGAAATGCTCACTGTTTTTTTTGAAATTTTAAAGTGTTTTTTTTTTCCATAGAATGTTATATCATTAGTTATGAAGAGAAGAAAGTTATTTCCAAATTTTATATTGAAACAATTTGAGTTCTTTTTCTAGTGAAAAATATAATTTTTAATTATATCAGATTTTATTTTAATTTGTATGAATAAAGAGTTTTAATAAAAACACTATTTTTTGTACACGTTTCATTTATTGCTTCTGTCTGTTACAATTCTTATGTTATTTGTTTTACATCTTGTTTAAAGCATGTTAAGCTTTTATTGCTAATGTATTTTTTAAATTGAATATTTAGTTTTTATTATTCATCAGAAAATTTATTACTTAAATAATTGAATTTCAGGGGGTGTAAAGTAATTAGTCTTTGCTTATTATTTATGTATGATTGAAATGTTGATTTCTTTTACATTTAAGTAATGATTTTCTAAGTATAAAAAGTATTCATTATTTGAATTTAAAAAATCCTGCATATTTGTTAGTAGTTTCAACATTTAAAATATAGTTCCCCAGGAATATTTACATTCTTTAAAATTTTTATCTTTTTAGGACTTGAATGCTTGTATATATAAACAAATCTTAAAATATAGTTTTATATGCAAACATTTCATTGTTTTTCTATTACCTTAATAATTAAATGTTGTGGTGTTAGTAGAAAATAATCTATTTCCATGTTTTGTATTTTAAGTTTTTATTTTTATTTGACATTACACAACAATGGAAAAACACTTGTGGATGCAGGCAAGTGGGTGCACACACACACACATATTTAATGTTTCCAGATAGTTGTTATACTCTGCAAATTCAGGCATGTAATTCTGTCACTTTCCTCACCTTTAGTCAGTTTTTTTACAATTGATCACTTTTAGTCACTTTTTTCATGGTGTATCACAGCAAAAGTCTGTTGTTGAAAAAAGAAAATCTGAATTAATAACAAAATATTTTAATAAAAGACCAATTTTTCTTATTAAAATGTAATTAGTCATATGGTTTCCAGAATTTAGTGATTTTAAAAAGTCGTAAAGAAGTTCCTAAAATCTACATTTGTACTGAAATATGCATTTAATACATTAAAGTAATTTACGTCAAAGCACACATTTCTCTCTTTCTTTTTCTTCACAATTTTTGTTTAGATATTCTAATCTAGCTATGTACATATTTCAAAACATCATTATATATGCAGAAATTTGTGATAATAGAATTAGTGTATTGTATGTATTCAAATCTATTTTATAGATTTTCTTGAATAAAAAAGAATGTTGAGTTGTGTTAAACAAAATTTTTAACCTTTTTTGTTTTTGACGCTGAAATCATGTCTTGCGTGAATCATTTGATTTAGAGTTAAAATAAATAAAAAAATCTTAATAATAGCATCTATTATTAAGAGGAGAAAAAAAATCGCTTTTTTTTTCAATGTTTAGTCACTTATTCTGTATTATTTGTCACTTTTCTCATCTTTTCGAAAGTACCTCAGCAGTTGCAAGCCTGCAAATATGTTTCTAAAATCTCATTTGAATTTTAAGATGAAATCCTTTTTAGATATAATTTTATTTTCCTTGCAGAGTTATATTTTATAATAAATGTACTTAAGAAATTATTTTAATTTTGAATTTCAGGTGTTGATTTTTTGACAAGTGAACTAGATTCTGAAAACTCTACTTTTTTATTGCCCACTTTAAGTTCTAATTACCAGCTCCCAAGTGGGAATCCTGATGAAAAACGTCCTTTTGGATGTACTTTATGTAGTCACAAATTTAAAAAGAGGTCTGATTTTCAACGACATTGGAGAACTCATACAGGAGAACGTCCTTATGCCTGCATTTTTTGTGACTACAGGAGCAGTTTAAAAGGAAATCTGAAAAAGCACTTGTTAATACATAATAAAAAAAATTGATTCTTAAATTTATTATAGGTGGTGTTTTTTACTTTTTAAAAATTTAAGATAAATATATCATCTTTGAAATTGAAATTAAGGATTCCTTATTTTATTATTCGTTGCCAAATTATGAATTCTTAAACAGTAATTTTCTCTTTTGTACTATTCATATTAAAATTGTATACTTTATTGGTTGATTGTATTCAGTAATGGTAAATGCTACAGAAATAAAAGTTCTTATATTGTTTTAAAATTTGTATTTTGTGCTCGTCTTATTTTGTTATTACTCAAAACTGTAAATATTATTTTAATATTAGGTTTTTATTTCATTTAACTTTTCTAAAATGTATTTTATGGTTATTGCTATGTGCATTAAAGGAATCACTTGTAATTTCAATGTTTTTATACCTTGAATGGAATTTGTTTAACTTTTCTAAAATGTATTTTATGGTTTTGCTATCTAACATTGTCAAACTATGTGCAGTATTGGAATAATTTGTGTAATTTTAAAGTTCTTCATACTTGTAGTGAAGTTCATATTTTATCTTTATTGCAATGATTCTATGAAATTAATGATCATGTGCAATAAGAAATATGTATTTATTAACAGCCTGGTATTGAAAATGTGCTAGTTGCAGCTAGTATTTTTTTCTTCTGTAATCTACTTTATGAGATGTGAGGATGTCATAGTATTCTGAGGTTATATTGATTATTAATATTGACACTATATGTTTAATCAATTTTAACCTTTTCAGGATAGGTGTATCATATATATTTTTCATTAAAGTATAATACATCCATCCAGTTTTTTTTTTTTAATGTTGACAATAAACCATATTTATTTCCAAAAGTAATGAGTAAACATTACAATAGTTAAATGGTTCATTGTTTATTCTATTTAAATTTCCAAAAAATCCAGAAAGTATTAAAAACTAGACAGTATCATTGTCTTTTCAAATTATCACTCATATTGTTATTGTTCGATGAAATTCTTGTCCTGTAAGGGTCAAAGTGGTTTGATATAGTGATATGAAATAAACCTATGTACATAATCCCCAAATTTAATGGTTACATTAGAGCCAAATAGGTAAAATGCTTTTCTTTTGTTAAATATTGTATAGTCTGTGTTTGAATCCAACTGTAGGCTAAGACATCTGCAGCTATGTAGGATAGGCTGTAAGCTATGAGTTCTGTTCAAATTAACTCTTATGTAGCAAAAGTTTGCATTATCTTACTAACCTAATCAAGCTGATCTTAGTGTATATTGTATGTTTACATGAATGCTGGTTTGTAGCAGTTTAAACCATCTGACTATTTTTACTCTAATAAATTATTTTAAATGTTTAAAATTATCTTTTTTAACTGAATTAAATTATCTATGCAGCTTTTATAGGTGAATCCATTTTTAATGCAAATTTGAATGTATAATTTATAGAAGATAACATAAACTGAATTAATGCAGCTAGTAGCTTTCATAATTTTATTTTTAAGAATACATTCAAGGTAAATTCCTTATTAGCAGCACTATGAAGGGTAGAAGGTGAGCTTCCATCCTCCCCTTTATATAAATTTATATCATTGATTGGTCAAACAGTCCCATGTAGGCCAATGCCTTCCTTTGAAAGATTCTCTGTAATGACTTCATCTTTACTTTTGATTTCTAGTTCTTGTCATTAATTGTCATAAAAGCTGATTCTATTGGATTAGTTGCAGTCTTCCCTGTTTTCAAGTTTCAATGGCTTTAAATTTTAATACCTTTTTTATAACATTGTCATTGTGCGTTCAGATCAAGTGTACCACCCAGTTTGTTCTATTTATTTTATGATATGATGTTTAAAGATCCTGTATAACTTAAAGCTGAATGTTCTCTTCCAAGCATTAATAAAATATACTTTTTCAGGAATTTGAACATTTGATTAAATATTTTGCTTACTTTTATTTTTGCCTCATAATTTTAAAATGATTCATACAGACATATCTCTTGTAAGTAGGGTATGTGTGTGACATGTATTATCAATTAAATCAAATTATTTGTAAACTCAATCTCAAAGTTTCTTGTCAAAAAGTAATTTTTTGCTTTGTAAGGGAAAATTGAGTCTAAAACTTCTCTTATGATCATAGGAAAAATTCCAGAAAATTTTTGAAAAAGTGAGTAACTTTCAAATATACAGAAATTCTACTGCATATCTTATGCATATTTATAAATAGCTGCTCTTTTCTTCAATAAAATATGTATTCATGCTAAAAACATTGTACCTTCCATTTCAATTTATAATTTAAGAAAACACCTCAATATATTTTTTAAATTGTTGAACAGTGTTATATTTTTACAGCATAATATTTCAATCTTGTCTTTAATGTTATAATTTTGCATTGTAAAAGTGTGATTTTGACTGAATTTGTTTGCCTATTTCATTTATATGGGAAGTAATTTTATTTTAGTAGGGTAATTTGCCGTCTAATGCCTCCTTGCTTATAGAATTCATTTAATTTTTGTCTTACAGTAATGTGGTTCATACAATTTTCCATATTTATTCTGAAAAATACAAACAAAGGCTTTAATGCTAAATACACATTTCATGACTTTTGTAATATATTTTTTTTTAAGTCTGCTAGAGGTTCAAAGTCATTTTTCTGCGTATGGTGAACATCTATTCATACAGTCTTTTTCACATTAACTTTTTCTTTCATATAAATATCCATATGTGTGAGTGTGTCTGTACATGCAGATTAAAATATACATATACATGGTAAGTATTTGGGTTATCAAAATTTTGGGTTAGTAACGAATGTTGGAGGATATGCTCATAATATAAATGTTTGTGCATTTTCCTAAGAAATTCATTTGCAGTATGAAAACTATATATATCTTTAACATTTCCTTATGGAATACCTAATAATAAAATGAATGTCCCTACTTTTGTTATTTTGTTTATTTTTGTCTAAGGTACATGAATTTATATTCTTAAAACATAGTAAAATTGAAAATAAGCATTTTGAATGAATGTATATCTATTTCAGGTTATAATTCTACAGATATGGAAAAGAAGGATTTGGATTTTGGAATATTAACTAAAAGTTATGGGTTTTCTTGTACATTATGCATGTTTTCCTCTTCATCATCTTCCAAACTTGAGCGTCATTTAAAGATCCACACTGGAGAGTGTCCTTATGTGTGCTCTGTATGTAAATATGGCTTTAGCCGAAAGAATGATTTGCAACGCCATGCAAGAACACATACTGGTGAACGACCTTTTTCATGCCCTCTTTGTGACAGCAAATTCAGTCTCAAACACAATTTGAAGCAGCACATGTTAAGGCATAATTTAGTATAGTTCCTTTAAGTATTATTTCTGCAAGTATCCTTTAGATTCTGATTTACAGTATCGTATCAGAACACATACTGGTGAACAATCTTTATTTTGCTCTATTTGTGATTATAAATTCAGTTTGAACATGGTTTCTGCATACCTGGAAAGTCATGGATTTAGACGATGGATTAATTTTATCATGAAAGTCTTGATTTTTCAAGTAAAATGAATAAAAGTCATGGAAAGTCATGGATCTGCTAAACTACCGATTAAAAAAAAAAATACTTTGAATTGTTTAATTCTATTTTTACTTGTCATTTGGCTGAAGTTACTGAGTTTGGTATTTATGTATTATCCTATTGACCATATTGCCAAGTAAAATTTGTTCACCAAGGAAACTCAAAGCAAGAAAGCTTAATGGGTGGGTAAATGTATATTATTCTGGTTTTTTCTTAAATTGTAGATTAAAATTTTATTAATATAATAATTATTTTTTAATAAAAATTAGTTAAACTTATATTTTGTGCAAAAATCTTATCTCTTGGGATATTGTATATAAACATTATAGGGTTATATTTGGCTATTATTCATGGTCATCTGGATAATACCAAAGTACCCTGAATTCAAATTGGAAACATTTTGATTGAATAATTGCTATATGATTAAACTTAGGTATGTAGATACAACAATTTATTTTTATGTATGTGAGTTTATTAACACTTATAAAGTAAATTTATAGTTTTTTATGATAAAATTCCTGTAATTTCTGCAAAAGCATATATTTTATTTGTATGTACATCAGAAGTTTTATTCGTATACACTTTAACGAAAGTTTTTTAAAGTCATGGAAAATGATCTGCTAAATCAGAGAAAGCCATGAAAAGTCATGGATTTGAAAAATTTTATTTTGACAGATACCCTGTTTGAAGCATAATTTGAAACAAAACATGTTAAGGTACAATTTGATCTTCTAAGTACAGTAGAACCTCAATTATCTCATCTGACTGGGACTAATCTCTTAGTGTAGTTTAAAAAAAATAGGTTAATTGACTAAGTTTTAACTCTTGGCTTTTCTTTTAACAAAGTTTCCCAAAATTATATACTTGAAATTGTAAAAGTAGGTTTAAGTATTATCACACATTAATATTTTTTATGTGATAGTTATTGATAAGTTATTAGTTTCAAACTTCTTAAATTGGCTGTTTGAAAAAAAAAAAAATCTCACTTTTTTTTTCTCTGTGTGTGATGAACCACAAAACTACAGCAATGTTTGATCAGTAAATAATCAATAGGAAAAATGACAGGAATTTACTCAAATTGTTCAAGAGCTTTGCTGAGAGCTCTTCAATCCCAAATTCTCCATTAACAAAAGATCCATAAAAGCATCATTCAAAATGTTGACGAGTATGCTCAAAGCTTCATTATTCTCAGCATGATTAATATTCCTATTTGTGTATATTTTTGTCAACCTCAGAATCACTTTTATTAGCACTACATTATTTTAATTCTCTAGAAGCTTGACATGAGTGACTTTTTGCTCTTTACTGATTTCCCAGATTTGGTTCAGTCGTTAAAGATCAAGATAATCAAGGTTCTACTATGATTTTTCTGTATATTGATATCAAACTTTTAATGGATTGTTATATGCAGTTACAAAGTTATATTTAATAATAATTTTAACCAGATGAGTGTTTATTAGAAACTTCAGTTATATGTATTTATATATATAATAAAATAAAAGTGTTGGAAAGTGAATACAGGGTAAATCTTTAGCTATATAGGTTATTATATAGATATAATACATAATGTATTTGAATGAATGAAAAAATTACCTTAAGGGAATCTCTTGGGGTGGTGGACTGTTACTGATTAGCAGATATATTTTTATAATTAAATATTTTGTTGAGATTTAAATTTTTAAATTCTACATTAATTACTATTCAGTACTGCCAAATTACCAATAAATTTATAAGCCCTGGTACACATCTCTACACTTCTAATTAAACTTGAGAAAGAAATTTTTTTCTTCTTATTCTGTGCTACTTTATTGTAACCACTAAGGCTAAATAGGTTGGGTGATATTCTTCAGTTTTTGAATTTGTGGATTTAAATATCACAGTTGACATGGATGTCCATAGCCATTTGGAATAGGCTTTAAGCTATAGGTAACCATTTCATTAGCTATAGTGTTTCAAAAATGGAGTCTTCAACCCTCCAAACCTAATCAGTGAGAAAACTTCAGACTGATATTTCATCTTTATCTGTTCCTCCTGTGCTAAAAGAAGTTTTTAGATACCTACCATACTCATTCAGTCTTGACTGTTAATCCAAAATTTAATGATTTGACTATCTATTTCTGTAAATTGCCGGAAACTATTAAATGATGTTTAAAGGTTAAATAAAGAATAAATTTGATTATAGGACAAACTTGAATGTAGTTAAAAAATCAATCTAAATTAATTTGACTTGAAAGCTACTGTATACTCTATTTTAACCTTGAGAAAAGAAATTTTCTTTTGATTCTGTTCCCTTTCATTTGTTGATCACCAAAAGCTCAGAATCACATATTTTACATCTATTTTTCTTATGCAAGGGAAACAGTTTTCAGTCACTTGGCAAGCTCAAACTTAGCATTTGATTTACTGGCCAAACACATTTATCACTTACTATCTTGGACTTAATTGCTGTAACCTTATTAACAAATAATGTTTGGGAGTCAAATGAAAAGAAAATTGATTTGGGAGAAAACTGGATTACATTTTCTTTGAAATGTGGTAAAAAGTTTTAACCAGATAAATTTAATTTACATTAGATGTATATACACACACAGTGATTATTAAAAAAAAAGTATCTGAAATCTGCTCGAAATATTACTTTGAAATATTTTGTACAAATTTATGGTTTTTATTGAAATGTTTATTTATCTAAGTTTATTGATATTTCATATATTTATAATCAGTTTCATAAATGTGCAATTGTTAACAAAAGAGGAGAGATATAAATAAATGTCAGGAAATGATTTTACTGTTGTTTCTGCACAATCTATATATGATGTGTGATAGAAATTGAAAAGTAAAACTTCATTAAATACAATTTTTATGTTTGTTTCTGTGGCATTTTTTTACTACTATTGTCCTTATTATCAAACTTATTATTTTTTGTTATTTCTAAGTAGATGGTAAGAATTCTTTACTTTTAAACACAATTTCTTTCCCTTCATGTGTTGTCTTCTATTTAAAAGTATAATTCTGTGGTTAATGATTCCAATATAAAACTATTAAAAAAATAAAGATATAAATGCTTTTAAAATTTTTTATACATAAATATTTTGATCTCCACATTATTATAATGTACAAGAAAATACCCATGTGTTTATTTTTATAAATGTTCTCCGTTGCAGTAAATTTTTGATAATTTAGTTATTTTCTTATTAACCCTTTGCCTCTCAACAACCTTTAGTTAAAAATATTCCCTTAGATGTTAGAATATGTTATTTCAAACATGCAAAAAATATCTTTAATTTAAAGAATAAAGAGGGAAAATTATTGGCAGAAAGTGTATTTTTTTACAAACAAAAAATGCATGTTTTTATATTGTAAATTATTTTGCACAAAAATTATCTTTGCTTGAACTGCTTGGTTTTAAAGGGGGAGTTTTGAATTTGAAATTTTATTGGAGATAAAAAATAAACCAAAGAAGCAATTTTTGAACAAGACTATAGAACTCCTTTTTTGAATAAATGAAATCACCTTTAGGTCACCTCTTGGGGAGTTCTCCAATAGCAGGGCACTGTGTTCTGATGTCTATTATTCCTCTTTTAAAATCAAGTAGTTCACACAAGAATTTGAAACTATCTTTGTGAAAAATCTAATCTCTTGACTCTGTATTTTTTTTCTTTTCAAAACCCAAATTTTATTTCAGTAGTAATAGTTAGTCATCTGCATCTATTAAATGCTAAATGGAACTTTGATAGGTAAAGTAAATTTATTATTGCTATTTGGTATGAATTCTGTGAGAAAACTTGCAGTGTTGCAGGAGAGCAACCATCAACAAAATCCTATTTTAAAGTTTAATGTTTAAATGGCGTAATTATTTTGCAGATCTACAACACAATGGTACAAAGAGTTAATGTAGTTCATTTAGTTAAAAATAAAAGAAAGTTATTAATTAGCCCCTGGGTACAAGAAGAGATACCCGACTATGCATCATAGGGCTAATAGTAATAGGATAACTGTCTAGTTAGTTGCTCAAATTTTAGATAACTTGTAAAAAGTCACAATTAAGGGTTTTGTTTTTCTTATTCAATATTCATGTAATCTGACATCTGATATCATGAAATAAAATTTATAATTGTAAAATTAATAGATTTTTAATTTCATCTTTAAAAATCATTTTGTGCAAAATGTTTAAACTATTTGTATATTTTCCAGTCTAAAAGTTTTGAAGTGAATAATAATTAACTAATTGCATCAGACAAATTTTTTACCGAACTTAGGCTCATAAAACTGCAATAAAAAGAAGTAAGTTATTTTGTCTCATTGTGTTTATACACCTATTACTAATATTTACTTAAGTATCTCTTTAATATATTGATAAAAATATTCTGTTCCAGCATTGGATTGATTCTGTTAAATAAAACATTTGTTGAATAATATTGTAACTCACATCTGTCAAGAATCTCCAAATGTGTATGTGTATCATTGTCAGATATATTGATCAATTCTTATAAGGGTTTTCTAATATCACATTGTCCTTTAATTTTTTTTAAATTTATAATTGGGTTCTTAAAGTACTTATATATATGCAATAATGGGGCCTGTTGCTTAAAATATTTTGGTATTGGTTTCAAAATTCTATATGTCAATTCTTTTAAAATGGTGGCATTTTTCTGATTTTGGGATTTGCACACAGCACTCTGTCAGTAGAATGGGTTTTTAGAATTCGTGAGAACTTTCTATGCGGCATGATTGGCTGTCTCTTGACGTCAGTCATGACGTCGATTCTGGTTTTGAATTGTTTTTAAATAGGCATGCACCAAGGTTCGAAGGGTTGTTGTTCGTTATGATTCTGTCTTTTCATTGTTGTTCATGATTCTGGTTGTTGTTCTTCGATGTCTGTTTTCATTGTAATCATGTGTAACAGGAATAAACGAAGTTAGTTGAAGCGTTTGTTGCTGTTGGTGCCTCTACATGCCACTCTCTGCCTGTTTCATAGCAGACTACATTCCCTTGGAATAGATGATGTGACATCACATATATATATATATATATATATATATATAATGACAAAAAATACCACAAACTCAGTTATTAAATTAAAACCTCATGTTTCTCTGAACAGAAGATTAAATTTATACATAAGTGAAAGATAGCATGGACATTTGTATGAGTCACTGATTCTGCCTGTGGAATCCACACTTGCAATACTGAGAGGTGAATGTGCCATCTCATCATTTTTAAAATCTATATTTCATACCACCCTGAGAAATCTTGGCTCTTCTATTTTGTATTGTGCCCCATCTGTAATGGGAATTTACATTAACCAGCTTCTTAAATAAAACTGTGATTCTTTTTAAAAAAGTGTTTCATATTTTGCTTCTTGGATGCCCATTGTGTTTAATACAATATAGTGGTAGAACATTATCAAAATTCAAATGTTTTAGATGTACATAAGTAGTTGGTAAAATTGTTCTGCATTGATCATGTATGGAGTTAGTCCATATTTTTCAGTTGCCAGGGTTTTCTGGGCAGCAAAACTATGTTGCAGTCTTGTCATGGATGGCAACTCATTCAGACTGCAAGATCAAGCAAAATACAGAACAAACATCCTCTATTTTCATCCTAAATGGAGAGGAACTGGTTCGTATGTCTTACATGGTTGAGTGACAAATGTATTTGTGATGATTTGGGAAAATACTATCTTGAGGAGGGGAAAATAAACTAGATAATGTCTCATGAGAGTTTGTTAAAGAGGCTTGTTAAAAAATTTGTAGTGAAATATTGCATATACTGGTCATAAAGATTGCAAGGATCTGCAGTCTTCCTGGGGGAATTTACAGCTAAATTAGGAGAGGACAACCTATAGCAGTTATTAATTCAGACTCTAGTTGTGAGAAGTGGGGAGGTAATATAATTTGAATTAATCATAACCTTGATTTTATTATGAGTGGCTTGGAAAGTTAAAATTAGAAAAATAGAATGTGAATTGGAAGAGTTTTCAAGAACTCTAATGACAATAATTTTTTATATGTTATACAGTTGAACTCATTTATAACGAGCTCGGATTTACCGAGGGAAGCGAGAATATTTGGTTGGATCAATGTGAAGTCTATGGAGCAAAAGACACTTTTAACAAGCAAGACCTGGTTTTAGTGAGCAATATTTTTCTGTCTTGCACTCATTTTTCTCATCTTTCTAGTCTTTCTGCCTTATCTTTTTTTTCTTCTCTGCAGTTTTATACTTTTGTAGGAAAAATTCCTCCAGCATTCCAATGTCAATGAATCTTTTCCTTTATTTTTCTTTCCGTTTATTGTTTCATTTAAGACTGTAGCTCAACTAAAAGCTTTTTGCTGGTTGAAGGGGTTGTCATTAAATTAAGAAAAGTATTTAATTCAATTAATGCAGTTAAAGTAAGTATTAATTATATTTTAAGTAAACTCAATCATTTGATCTCCCAAGCCCCCCCCCCCTTCTGGTACGCCTGCCTAAGGACCTGTTTTTAATGAGCACTGATTTAATGAGTAAATGTTGTGGTCCCTTTGTGCTCGTTATAAACAAGTTAGACTGTATATATGTATACACACACACACATATATATATATATATATATCTCGAAGATTTTTGAAGTTCAAAATTTGTCATTGTAATTTAAAGTAAATTTTTTCTTGGTATTTTAAAGTTTGCTCTACTTATCTTGATCATTCAGATAACCTTTGTGTGCAGTAATTTTTTAAAAAATAGAATGAATGAATAATTGAAACGAGTTCCAAGCATATGACTTCTATTTGCATTTTGTATGGAAGGTATAAGAATAAGTTATAGGTCTTGATTAAAGGGATCTATCCTTAGAAACTATTTTTAATTGATCTAAGATTCAAAATATCTACGGTAAAAGTTTTTTTGTTTTTAAATTTCTCATGTAATTATTCTTGACTTAGTTTGTTATATTTAAATAAAATTAATAAACAATATTTAAATTTTGTTTCTTTTTCTCATTTGAATAAGTTGAAAATAAACTATTAAACTTAATCACTAGTGTTACACAGGTTTCATAAAAATCATAGATTGACTTTTATTAGGTTTTCCTTAGTATTTTTTCTTTTACCAGTCCAAAAATATTTAGTGTTTTTTTTAAGCCTCTATTACGCAACTTATTCATGTTGTTTTTCCTATTCTGTGCCATACCAGTATCGACCAAATATATAGTGTTTCATATGGTATGAGCAAGTGTTTATGCAGATGGGCTAGAGCCAAATTAAGCAGTGGTGTGCAGAAATTACTGTTTGTTCTTGGGCAGGCACATGGTCGGTTTAACTGTCTTATTTTTCTAACTTTAGTTTAAACTATAGGTTTCATTTTTAATGAATGTGTTGAGACAGATGGGCATTAAAAACTTTGTTATAGAATCGATGATCTGATAGATTTTTATTTTTTTAGAAAAAATCAATTATGTGTGTTAACACATACTAGGCAACTTATCTGATGAATTTTCATTTAATCATTTATCATGTGTGCAGATATAAAATTAAACTTTTCAGCTTGTGTGTTATATCGAAAATATGTCAAATGTTTTAGAGGTGGAGAAGTTTGGCTTTATTATTTTTTCCATTTTAGTGTTAATTTCTGTGAAAAGTATTTCGAATAAGGAACAACTTGCATTGAAAAATTTCTTGAAATAAACTTTTCCATTGGACAGAATAGAAGATTCTTTAGTGTTATGTTAGGACCCCCCCCTCCTTTTTTTTAAGTATATGAAAAATTTCAGTACATTAATTATGAAGAGCAAATATAATTAATTGACTATTTTAAAAAATAAAAAGGTATAGTCCTTGAGAATTTCCCTTTTTTGTCTAAAGTTAATCTTTAAATACAAGCTGAGCATAGGTTACATAGCCTATTTTTCCCATAGGTTGACATTGAGTTAAAAGAATCCAGTATGACTAGTGCTGAACCATCTTAAATAAAAATTATGATAAACTTTTTTCTTATTGACCTATTCATATTATAACACTAATAATAACTGAACCCTGCCTTTTATTTATTTTAACATTCAATAGGTGTCAAGATATAAAATTAAACTTTTCAGTGTGTGTTATATGGAAAATATGTCAAATGTTTTAGAGCTTTATAGTACTAACCTAAAAGGTAATTATTAATTTTCATTAACTTTGTCATAGTAACATTCTACAGTAGTATGAATCTTATAATTATTTATGTGTGTGTATATATACATAGACACAAATTCTTACATGTGAATAGTTTATTATACAATATACCCCAAGCAATGTTTTTAGGTGGCAAAGTGATCTACTGTTTCAGCATGCAATCTTCTGCTTCCTATCTTGGGTTCATGTGATGTAATTCTTTGGATTTTAGCGTCTTGCAATGGAATGTGGTGGGTTTTTCCCAAGCTAAAAAGGCTGACCTTCAGTACGCTTGTAAAATTTTATATTGATATCTTTATGATTGTGAAGATAAATTTTACTGATTATCAATCGAGAAACAAACGAATGGACAATACATCTGCTTACAAGAATCATCAAGGTATTGGGAAGGAGATACTTATGAGGCAATAACATTTGGTTATTTGAACTGTTTTGATGTTACTTTTTTAATGTTTTAAAATGTTATTGCTGCTATCATTCATTTTTCTTGTTTTTATTCTAGTTCATGGCCCTAGCCATTGGAAATAAAAAATAATAATTACCCAACATATGAATAACATACTACAACACTCACAATATTTAAAGAAATGTAATTTCTCATACAGGAACTGTATTAAGTTCTAATTTATTTTCCTTTCTATACAGCACAATGTATCATAGATGTTGCAAAAACATGTCACTTTATACATGTATTTGATACATTATGTGTTGTATGGACTATTATGAATAACATAAAATTTAGATGTTGTAATTTCACAAAATAGCATTAAATCTAAGCATTCAATTAAGTAGCACATTGTTATTCATGCCAAATAAACTATTTGGTAAACAAATAACTTGGTTGTAGAAAAAGAGAATGAACTAATTATTGAAATGATTTAAATAGGTAATAAGTAATTTTAATAAATGTTTAAAGTGATATTATTGAATATTTATAGTAAAAGTTGATAATGAGATATGAAAACAAAGCAAAACCATAAAACTAAATGTATATATATGGTTAAAAATAATTTTTGTTTTTTATTATCTGTGTTTTATATTTTTTAGTTAAATTATTCTAGTGTCAGTCAATTAATCATTTGACTTTCTGATGACCTATGACTAAAAAAGTTGATATGTTCTCAACATCAGTCAAAAGTGTATTTGAAAAAGTATTTTCTGAATATTCTTTACTGTATTTAGAATATTTGATTGATTTATTATTATAAATCATTATTAACGCTGTATCACATTGATTTTCTTCATGTTGGAAAATGCTAACAAGTTTTTCTATTCATGCAATTAGTTTCACTATAACTGTCATTTGAAATTAAGATCAAATTTTGTTAAACCAATTTAAATTTCATTTCAATTTGACAGTTGTTTTTGTTGCTTCATATAAATTTATAAGATGATATATTTATTTATTTTTGATATTTTATGTTTATTTCAGGTTTGAAATATGGACTAAAGGATACAAGATCAAAGCCAGATTTTCCACGGTTTTCTTGTTCTTTGTGTACATATTCTTCTCCATTGTCTGCTAACTTAAAACGCCATCTCATGACTCATACTGGAGAACGCCCTTTTGCATGTTCTGTTTGCAATTACAGATGTAGTCAAAAAGGACATTTGAAGAGGCATCTTGAAGTGCACATGAAGCAAAATAAATTTTAAAATCTTTAGATTTCTGCTGATCAATATTTAACCTTTTGCCTTATGAATCGAGTGAAGATTGTGTGTGCCACTTTCGATGAAAGTTTTTCTCATGCGTTGTGACCAGAAGCAGTTTCATCACTAACTCAATTTTGCACATGTTTTTTTACAGGACAAACTACAATGCTATCTTCAGATGTATCCAAACCGGTATCTGTTTCAGTTTCTAAGGTGTAATTAGGACACTTTCCAGCACCGTTATTAGTATTAATTTTCCTTTTTTCCATTAGGTTAAATTTTTAGATTTTTTAAAGAATTTTTTAAGCACCAACAGTTAGTTATTTATTGCATATAATAGAATACTTATTGCAATTAAAAATAACGACCAACTCTTATATTGCAACTGTAACAAAAACACAAAAACAAAAATTTTATCGCCTAAAAGCAATAACATGTCTGATACGAGCTTTTCACTTTTGGCCCGATCTGATACGAGCTTTTCACTTTTGGCCCGACAGAATCATCACATGTGTGATATGAGGTTCTCATTTTAGGCACAGCAGTACGATAACGTCTCCCATACGTTGTTTTAAGACAAAGGGTTAATTTCTCAGCTTTTAATTTAAAAAAAAAATCAGTTTTAATGTTTGGAATTAAAACTACATCTTAAACTTATTCAAATATCTTAATGCCATGAAAAAAAATCTGCATTTATTACTCTAAGGTTACTTTACAATATTTCTTATGTAATTGATAGGTAAGTTTTAATAATAAATTTTGAGGAATTCAGACAGAGCATTTTTTCCCTTTTGTGTGTGTATACATTTATATATAATAGTCTTATTTGCAATTTCAATACAATAAATTTATTGAACTGTAACATTTATTTGAAACTTTTATTGCAATATAAAACTTTATATCAAGTTAATTTTAACTATAAGGTGAACTTTCTTTTTTATAAATTGAATATTTTTCAGTTTGGAAAAAAGCTTTCAATTTAAACTTTCAAGTTTGGGAAATTGTTTTTCAATTTTGTAAAATTAATATTTTTAAAATTTAGTAGTAGTAAATACTACAAAATGTTAAAAATGTTCAGACAAACTTCTATTCTTTTCCAAGTTTCTTTTAATACTGATAGTTATGAAAAACATTCTTTTAAATCTTTTAACTCAAGAAATTATTAAGAAATAACTAATTGAAAGAGACTCAAATTTACTGTATTTCTCATTTGTATAATTTTAAAATTTAATTTATAGAATAATTTCATTTGAAGAATTTGATTTATAGAATATTTGAAATTTATAGAATAATTTCTAAATTATATTTTTACTGAATTTAATTTAAATTTATCTGAACTGTTTTATGTCTAATTTTTAAAGAAAAAAGTTTTCATAACAAATTGCTTAAAAAATAACTTATGTTTTACAAATGTATTTGTGAGATTTTTTTTCTTTTTTTTCCCCCATTCAAAATTTTTTAGTTTGGAGACTAAACATATTTTTTAATTGGGGGGGGGAATTAAAATCTTTTCAGAGCATATTTAAATTTAGTGTACTATTGTTGTACTTACATATATTATTATTATTATTATATTATTTAGCATACTATTATTTAATTCCTTTAATTGAAGCATGAATAATATGAGTCACTTAAAGAAAAACTTTTATGAAAATTCATGTCACTGATATTATTATTCTATGGGAAAGTTTAACGTTTTTAATAGCAATTCTATTTGCTGTGTTATAGCATATATATATATATATATATATATATATATATATATATATATATATATATATATATATATATATATATATAGTTTCAAAGAATATTCCAATTTTGTTTCAGCTAGTATTCCACAACACATCAAATTAATTTATTTTAACATAACATTTTTCATAAATTATTTATTTATCATGAAATGGAAATTTTATTGTTTTTATGTATTGCTATATCTTGAGCTATTCATCCTGTAATGAAGACAATTTGTTACTGTTAAAAGTGTCACCCTCTATATTGGCATTCTATTTAAAGTATGTATATTAATAAATTCAAAGTTTTTCTTTGTTTGAGTTATTGTATTTATTTATAGCTTGTTTTCTGGAGCTATAGCTTTGTTTTGATCATAAATGTTTTAAAGCTTAAAATGACACAAATGAGAGCATTGCTTATTTTATGATTTTAAACTACGTTAAATGAAATTTATAGTCACAGGATTAAAGACAAATTTTCAGTATTGATATTAGATATTCAAAAGAGTTTATAATTGTAATGGAAAAACTGATTAGATACTAAAGATATCCTAGATTGTATGAATATTAATGAATTGGGATTTTTAATGTTTTACTTTTTTAGGCCTAATGAGACTAGACTAGTTTAGAAAAGGCTATGAAAAAACATGCTAGTAAAGAATTTGTAGATTTTGCTTCCAAAAGCAATTTGTTTATATATTTGTCTATCATCTGGTAGACAAACTGCCTGATTTCTAAATCCTATATGATTATTAAATATTAAGTTACTGTTCAATATGTTGTTATAGTAGTTCTTAATCATTTCAGAATCGCAAAGCATTAATTATTTGATAAGTTTTTTGTTATGTACAATTATTAGTGAATAGCAAATATGAATATTGGCGAAACACTTTTTCTGAGTTCACAGAACATGTGTTCCATGGATATCCAGCTATTAACCACTGTTATATATATCAATAATATATATAAACAAGTAATAAAAAATATTACAGAATTATATAAGACTGAAAATAGTGAGAGGTTTTGCCTTTCTTTTATAGTTTTGTGTTAAGATGAAATTTCAGCAAGATGTAATGTGCTGCTTTTTACCATTTCATTTCAAATAACTTTTTTTCTTTTTATTAGCTGTATTAATTTGATCATTTATTATAAAATTATCGATCTAATATAACTAAATCATTTTTGCCTTGAAATGAGGAATGAAGCCTATATATTAGTTTTTTCTTTTTGTAGTATACATTTCATGATTTTTGTGGTATATTTGCCCAAAGTTAATGGTGGAAATATATATATATATATATATATATATATATATAAACGTACTCACGCATATGGATTTAAATATACACAAAGTATATATTTTATGATATTTATGACATATTTCCCACAAGTCAACAGTGAAAATAAACTCCCACATACAGGTTAAAAATTGCATGCACATAACAACATTTAGGCCTCAGCTCTTTTGAAATGCTACAAATTGGTTAGTGACTAATGTTGGAGGTTATGCTGTAGTACATTTACAACTGTTAGATCAGAGACAAAGTTATTATTATTAAAATTGATTAATACTTGTGTGTTTTTCACTTTTAGATAATTTTTTAAAGATATTATTTAGGGTATTTGTTTGAAATTTGAAAACTTTTTTTTTATTATCTGTGAATATTGTGATTTAATTAACCTAAAATAACTTGATCAGCATATGAAAATTCAATATGTCTATTAAATGGGTCTCTCTCTCTCTCTCTCTCTTTTTTTTTTAAGATTTACTAAATTTTTGATGGTCTATGATATTTTTTTGTATGTTAATATTCCATTTAAATTACTTAAGCACCAAAGCAAGAAATTCTGTTTTTAGAAAGAGATATTTATAATATTTATTTTACAATTTTTATGCAATAAAATGTATGTAATCACATTTGAGAAATTTTTAATCTTCTAAACAAGAATGTTGTATATATTGATTATAATGAATGAATTCGTGAAGCAGTTTTTTTTTTCTCTATAACAAGGAAGGAAGTCTGATTGCAGTTATATTGTCTGTACAACAGTACTGGTGATTAGCGCCTTCTAAACATTTTAAAGTTGGAAAAACAATAAATTTAAATATACCATCTACACAGACATTGATATTTTTAAGTTTTGTTAAACAAACCCAGGTTTTTGATGAAGACTATAGATTTACTAAACTCTCTCTCTTTCTTTTATTATTATTTTTACTAGGTTTTTCAGATCTTGGAGAGCATTTATAGTCAATTTCCTTCTAAATCAATAGATTTACGACACTTACAAGGATATTAAAAACATTCTAAGCAAAAAAGAAAACTCTTTAAGAAATCAGTTAGGCATTATTTGTCGTATGTATACATTTGTTTATTATTTACAATAAAGAGCTTCAAACCTGGAAGACTAAAATTTAGAAAACCTCAAATCTGGACATTTTCCCTAAACAATTTTTAAAAAAATCAGTTATAAGTTTAGTGTCTTATGATTTCAAATCAGATTTTTTCATTTTTTTTTTTAATCTAGACATGGTATTTATTAACTGTATTAATTTTGTATGCTATAATTTGCAATTTTAAAGCCAGATTGACAGCTCTTGAACACTGTCACCAGTTCATGAAGGCAAAGCTTTTCAAACTGTATCTATTTCAAAAATCTTTCCCATACCTGATTGGTTTTGAAATTAATGCACTTGTGATTGCAAGTCTGAACCCAAAAGAGTGATTTCACATCTTTCTTAGGATATCAGAGTTAACTTGTATTGGCTTAGTGCAGCAAATAAATTTTGAATGTAACATGTACACAAATTTGCAAATTGTGAAAGGGGGAATAGTGTTATTACTCCTTTTTTAATCACTTTTACTTAACTTCACTTGTTTGTCGGCTTGTATTTTGAATTCAATTTTTAACTACCTTCCTGACTAGCTAGAGACCTGACATTTTGCACATAGGCATTAAGATGCATAATGAATCTGAAGGTCTTGGTTTTTCTTAAACACTCACTTTGATTTTTCCTCAGATAATTTGGGTTGGTTGGTTGGGAGTGATATGTTCTATATTTTTATTAAACTAGAACTTATAAGATAAGGACATACTTTATAAAGCTCCTACTGAATGGCTGTAAACATGTATTCTAGTAATGGATTTGAACCCACAAGTTCTAGTACTGAAAAGCAACACCTTAACTGTTCAGTCATCATTTTTCCGGTCAATGGTGATGTGGGGAAGAACAAGATGAGTGGTTTCATTGAGGTATGAAACTGATGGAGTGACTGTAACAGGGCTGTTAAATATAAATATGAGAGTCTAGTTCAGGGATGGGCAAATTACGGCCTGCCGGAAGGTTTTTATCCTATCCGTGGATAGAATTTTAATTTGCCAATCCGAGGCAAATTAAAAGAAATATATATTTATACATTATATATCCATCTCCTTTTCTACTTTGCTTAAATCTTATATCCCAAATTTATTATCTTATGCCCAGAAGATCAGCGGCATATTTGCTTCTTATATGTGAACAAATGTTTTCAACTTTGAACCTTAGAAAGAATAATTTCAGAAGTAGACTGACAGATGAGCATTTAGCATCTTTCCTCAAAATCAGTTCATCTCACTTCGAACCTCAGTATAAGGAACTTTTAAAAATGAAATCGCAATTTCATTCATCTCATTAATGTATTTAAACCATTAGGTACTTGTATATTGTTTTTAAAATTTTAGAAAAATTTATCTTGGCCTGCCAAACTTATTTTCTTTTGATTCTTGATCTGCGTCCAAAAATGTTTGTCCATCCCTGGCTTAGTGTTACTTAGCTGAGAAGTCCCAAAAGGGATTCACAGAAGATAAAGTTATATTAGAAGCTTTTAGATGAAGAGGGAAAAAGAAATATAAGCTATTGAATACAATTTTGCAATTAATAAGGTATTTTCCTGTGTGTACTTAAACTTTGTTCTTATTGTAGCATGAATTTATTTTTCATATCTATATTATATTCCACTAATATATTAAAGTCACATTGTGTTGAAACTATGGATGATTAAAAATAAGTTGAGATTTAATATTGATTCAGCATAAAAAAATGTCACAAAATTCTGCTATTAATATTAAAATTTTTAAAAGGTTTATTTCATTCACCTGTGTTATTTTTATTTTCAGTTTTACAATTAAAAGAGAATGAAAAGACATTTAAAAGTGATCCTTTCTAAACTGTTTAAATGTTTAATACTTAATTGTACATGTGTTAAATTGTATGATGTCTAGCACTAATGTTACTTCATTTTTATTCTGATATCTAACTGTTCTCTCATGAATGTGTGCATATATTAAAAAGTTCATAACATTTATTTCTCAGAATATCAGCAATACTAAATGTTGAATTTTTATTTATTACTTTTTATTAGTATTTAATTTTTTTTAGTTTATCAATCTGTTATATGTCATTCCAAACATGCATAGATTGTAATTTTTATGCATTTTCTTTAATTCAATCAAGTACTTATTTCTTTTAATAGCTTGTTAATTTTAAAATGAAAAAGGAAATTAAACACTAATGACGTTTAAAATTGTAACACATCAAAATTGTAAAGTTGTATATAGAGAACTAGTAGAAGAAAGTTACGTTCCTGTTTAGTGCTGAAGATGAAGTTCTTTGTAGCTTTAAAGGAGCTGTTAAATGTTTTATTTATTTGTTATCATGTTTGGCTTTTCATGATCATTTTATTTGTAACTTCTATACTTTTCATTAAAATCTCTTTTGTGTTTAATAAATATAATTTAACTTCATGTTACAATTTCTTGTGTAATGATTGTATTTTTTACATATTGTTTCAAATTTAAACATTTATTTTGCTGTAATAATATGATGAACTTTCTTTCCATAAAGTTGGATAAATTTAGGTTAATTAAGGAAATTTAGCACTAATAATGCATAAAAGTGTAAGATGTTAGATTTGTGTTAAATTGTAGGAGAAAGTTGATGTTAAGCTCTGTTTAATACAGAGGTGCCCAACCCAGATCGGTTGGTGGGCCAAAAAAAAAAACAATTTACTGAACTGAGGTTGGCTGCACATATAAAAATAAAACAAAAAATTATTTAAATTACTTTATTATTGTGCAGTATCCAAAATATGCAATTTTTTCATTTGTTTTCATTCATTTATTTTCACCTTGTAACTTCTGATTTTGTTCATTCAGTTTCATTGTTATATCTGTTAAAAAACATAAATCTAGAAGCCATCCGAAAGTTCACTTATGTCACTACTGTACTGTTTTATACATCAAATTAAACATTTTGGAGGTTAGAATTTCAAACGCATCGTTAACTTGCATTTTCTAAATAAACAATACCTTAATTATTCCTTTACAATTAATGATAACTTCACAATAGCCATAAATATAATTTATAACTTTCTTTCCATACAACTTCCACTAACTGGTCAGAAGAGCATGTGCACGTAACGCGAGTCAGCTGGTTGTATAAGTAATGGTTGATTGACAGAATATCCTAGAACACTCAAATTTCTACGTAACCTGTCCAACCCTACTCAAAGACCAGGTTTACATTTGTCATTATCAAGTCTTAATGTACATAATATAGATATTTATTATTGCAAACATTAACAACTAAAATTCTATGTTTCAACTGTATATAATCAAAATGACTGAAACTATATAGACAGTTAAAAACTTCAATTGGGCTACAAAAAGTTTTTAAATGGGTCGCGGTTTGGGCATGCCTGGTTTAAATACTGAAAATGAAGACCCTCAGCTTTCTTATATAAGTGTTATCACTGAGTTTTTATGACTCTTATTTGTATTTTTTCCTAAAATTTCTCATTCAGTAAATGTGATTAAATTTCAGGTTACTATCATGAGATAAGTGGGTCAAAGGATGAGTATTCACGCTACTCCTGCACATTTTGCTCTTTTTCTTCACCATACTCAACTAGTCTGAAACGGCATTTGAGAATCCATACTGGAGAGCGCCCATTTTTGTGTACTATATGTCGGTGCCGCTTTGGGCAGAAAAATGACATGCAACGTCACATGAGAAAACATACTGGAGAACGACCCTTTGCATGTCCAGTATGTAATTATCGGTGCAGTTTGAAGCATAATTTAAAGAAACATATATGTAAAAGACATCCTTCGAAGTTATCTTCTTTTGATATATTGTAATTAAGGTATCATAACTGTATACTTTGTAAAAAAGCTTTTAGAGGCTGTCTCTTTTTTTAAGGAGTCATAGCTGATAAAATTTTGAAACCTGTGATCTAATGTGTATGTAAAATGGTGGTTACATATTAAAATAACTGCTGTCTGGATTTTTATTTTTTAAATGTATGATCTTTTAAAAATAAAAGTATTCACTAACACTTTGATATGCATGTATATTATCTATAAAATTTTACCATAATGCCCACTAATTCCTCAATCATGTGCATATAGATTAATTATATATAAGTGTAAAATGTAGTAGGTAATAATCATCTATGGCATGATAATCATGATATGTCAACTCAGCATTAAATCAGTGATTTTTGAATAAAAATTCATAGTAGAGTATTTTATGCATGGAATGTTTATATTAGTATTATAATCTTAATTTAGGGTGTTCCCAATTTTTACTTAAACCAACAACTTCTAGAAAAATTCTGTCATTAGTTGTTTTTTTTTTAACTTATGGATATTATTGATAATAATTTTTCTGACACTATGACAAAACAATGAAACTAATTGTGTCTATCATTCTAAAATTGTTTCAAGCCACATAAATATAACTGGTTATAGTATGAATTTTTTTTATATTGAACAATTATATATTTATGTATTTGTGAAATGTATTAATATTACTTCAAGTCTAACTTCAGCAGCATGACTCATATTTAGTTTTGCTGCAGGATTAGAAAAAGAATTTCAGTTGAGATCACTCGGATATTAGTCAGCTTTATTAAGAAGGTTTATTTTTCCTCCTGCTTAATTGAGACAAAAAAATATCTGAAGTAGGTCACTGAATTTTAATACTAAAGCCCATGGGCTTCCAGCCTCACAATTCATGAATATGTTCATAGCCACTCCACTTTAGCCTCTTCTTGATTGCATGTTAAAAGATGGACTGTATGCATCAGTCTCAAATGTTATTAGTTGCTGGGTGATGTACTGGTATATTAATCTATCAGACAAGTTTATAATATATGATGAACCTGGCAAATAAGTCAATTATATGATTTTTTTAAATTTATACTTTGATTAAAAATTTCAGACTGTCTTAATGTTCTTATTTGTGATTATTTTATTGTTAGTTATGATTACAGAAAAAAATAAAAAAATTGGTTAAAAAGGCATTTTAATTTTTTAAAGTTAACCTTAGGGATGTTAAGTACACTTATATGAAATTGTATTACTACACCAGCATACCATTTCCAAGTTGAGTTGTGCTAAACATATTCTTAAGTGAAAACAGTGAAACTTCTCTGAGCGGCCACCCTTCTAAATGGCCAATTTTTCATGTCACGGATTTTCTGGCTCATAGACCTAATGGTAAAATAACCTGTATCAGCGACTACTCGACCCCCTCTAAACGGTCGCCAAGTGGGATTGCCCCTTTCATTTTTCAGGAAATTCTACTCACTCCATGCTTTTGCTGCCATGCTCCATGCTTCACTCTCTCCATGAAATTTTGAACGAAAAAAACTCAAGGTCAGGTTTATGGTCAGATATAAGACAAAGGAATAACTTATGAAGTTCATTCCCATGGTACTATTTCCTCAGTAGATAAGTTTTAAATTTCATTTACATAAGGAATATATGTCAGACTTGTTTATATTAAGCATTATAGTAATTATCTTATAATAGTACATAAAACCCTTCAGAGTGGCCAACCCCTCTAAGCGGCCAAATATTCTCGGTACGGAGGGGTAGCTGCTCAGAGAGGTTTCACTGTATATACAATATATGCATCACAAAGGGGCTAAGTGGTAGATTACTCTAATTAGGTCTCTACTAAAATTGGCCATAGAGTTCACAACCAATCAATGTCATGAAAAGTTTGGTTATAGAATAACAAAAGTGTTTTAGCATAATTACTTTATTGATTGCCAAAATTTTAGTAGTTTAGGGATATTCAGCTAATCAGTATTAAGAGTTTACATTGACTAAATCACATTGATAAATCTTTGTAATAGCATGTTTAACACAATTAAAATGGAATTAAAACTTCTGATTTAAAAATTACCTTTGTTGAAGAATTTGGTTACAATAGTTGTTTTGTAAAGAAATAAATGTAAAGTATAGCTATGCACGCATTGAATAAGGTTGTAAGGATATTGTATACTATAATGCTGTAATGATTTTGAATATATTTTATTTCTTTTCCTGAATGTAATTTTATTTTATTGCTTTGGTTCTTTTTTGTTCTGTTGTAATTCATTTTAAAATGTAAAAGTGTTTAATAAAAAAATACATTAAATGTAGTTCTAGAAATATGCAAGTAATTTTTATAGAAAATAAATTTTCAAGTTTTTATGTTGATAGATTTTCATTATGTGTATACCTGAATCACTTACAATTTACTAGTGGTTTATAATTGTTGCACAGTAATATATTCTAGAACAAAAAGTGAAAATAAAAATCTTAAATCATAAAGTATTTTCGAGTCACAGTATTAATTTGGTTAATGTATTTTATTCTTGTATTAAAATAAAATATTTAGTAAGCTTTTGTAAGCTATCAGATCTTTTAATCTTTATTTATTTTTGACACATTTTGTTTATTCCCTTAAAGAAGAAATTTTTATTGTATTTATTAAAGAATTGCTTTAGATATTTATGTTAACTATGATTTTGACTTCAAACTTTTAAGCATTTCATAGATATGTATCTAACAGTTTGTATTTATTTTCATTATATAGTGCATGGATTTTAATCACATTGTAACTACAAAATATTTTAATTTGTGAAATAAGATTGTTAATTTTCAGACTATTTCATAGATATGCAATTGATTCTTTGATTTCAAAATATAGGAAGAAAATCTTATGTGAAGCCAGAAAATTTTACTGTGAATATTTGAATATGCAGTGAAGACATTTTATAGTTTTCTATGCTTAAAAAACTTTTTTTGACTCATTTATATAGTTATATCTGTCTAAAATTTAATACTTATATAACTTGTTAATTGAAACCTCTTGTGCATACAAGTGTTAAAAAATTCAAACCTTAAGGATTCTTTTGTATCTATACTTATATTATATTTCATGTGTATTGTGTGTTATTTTCATTTATAAGCTTTCAAATGTACATTCAGTCTGAATATACATTTTGATATTTTGATGCCCAAAATGATACTATTTTCAAAAGTGACTTGTTAATTGATATATATTTATAAAATATTTATAAAATTTTCAGTAAGTGCTTTTTTCAAAAAAATTATTCTAATTTGAAGTTATTATTTCTAATTAGGTGGAAATATACAGTTTTCATGCTCCTTTTGCTGTTTTTCTACATCATACTCTTCTAGCTTGAAGCGCCATCAGATAGTTCATACTGGAGAACGTCCACATGTATGCTCTGTATGTAACTGCAATTTCAGTCAGAAGGCTGATCTAGATCGACATATGAGGAAGCATACTGGGGAGCGACCATATGCATGTCCATTTTGTAATTATCGTTGTAGTATTAAGCATAATCTAAAACAACATGTGTCCAAAAGGCATGTGGTACTTTAAAAATGTGTGCTTCTTTTATTCTAAACTTGTGTATAACAAAGAATGTGTTAATGTATTCTTTCATAAATTACTGTTCATATATATCATTTATATAAATTCTAGCTGTGTTGGCATTTGTGTTGTATATTTTTGAAGATAACAATAAATGTTACTTTAAATGTTTGTATACTATATATAATCCATTTTTATTTTTTAATTTTGCAAAATATTGTATTACCATTTTGCTAAGTTTTGATACTAGATGTTCCAACTTTTGTATTTATGAAGATAACTACAGTGGTACCTCACAACTACCTCAACATATGAGTTTGAGTTACTAGTTATCACTCAGTCTTCTTTTTACTTTAAGTTACTATCTTGAATTCAAAATATATGTGAGTTGAAGTAGTGAAAAATACAAAAACTAAAGAAGAAACGTAAGTAGAATGGGTACATACATATATATATGTACAGGCATATATATGTGTGTGTATACATATAAATATATAATATAAATTATCATGTAACTTAAATACCCCTTACAAAATCAATTTATTTCTTTACATATTTTTTGTGTGTTCATGTGTGTGTGTGGAAAGAAATTGCCAATTCAATTCAATTGGTTTTAATAAAGAAAACTGATTTGGCATACAGTTATTTAGTTCAGCCTTCCTTCTCTATCTTCATAAAGATCTTCAAGTTGTTTTATCCCTAATTAAATACATGAGTTGAAGCAAGTTTATTACTAGATATTTTATATTAATGTGCAATACTATAGTCAACAGAAGTGTTGGGATATTCAACCCACCCCCCTTTGAAATTTTCAGACATATAGCATTTCAAAAATATCTATAATAAAAATTAATTTTGTTTGATGTTTATTTATTTATATTTATTTATACT
>CM063500.1:47067003-47069503 GCA_032207245.1 Pardosa pseudoannulata
TCAATATTTACTCTTACAATTTCCGCTCACTGCATTGTAAAAAAATATATTGATTTTTATTTAATAGCAAATGGTTATTAAAATTAAAACAAGGTTGAAAAATAATTCCTTGTAATATTTTTGAAATAGAATATAAAAGCACTGAATATGTATTTACAACAATGATTTAAAATATTGTGTTTATAAGTTGAGAAAATATACTAAGTTGATAGAACCATCTAACTTAATTCGTTCTTATAATGTAGATTTAGCCATTTAAGAAAAACTGTCCTTATATGTTCATACTGAATAAAATTATAACGAAAAAATAAATTAAAATCAGACAGAAAAACCAAATGGTAGTTGTTCTAAAATGAGGAATGTATACAGTTACCAGTATTAAAAAAAAGCTCAGTATTTACTCTTGTAGTTTCAGTTCATTAACTTCAAAAAAACTATTTTGATTTTAATTTAATAGCAAATGGTTATTAAAATAAAAACATGGTTAACAAAATAATTCCTAGTAATATTTTCGTAATAGCAAATAAAACCGCTGAATATGTATTTACCACAATGATTTAAAATATTGTGTTTATAAGTTGAAATAATATACTAAGTTGATAAATCCCTCTAACTAAATTCGTGCTTATAATGTAGATTGAACTGTTCAACTAAAATTGTCCTTATAATTTTCATACATGAATAACTTTAACGAAAAAGTAAATTAAATTCATACAGAAAAACCAGAGGGCAGTTTTTCTTGAAAGAGGAATATACAATTAGCAGAATTAAAAAATAAAAGCTCAATATTTATTCTTGCAGCTTCAGCCCTCTATCTTGAAAAAACTATTTTGATTTTAATTTAATTGCAAATGTTTATTAAAATAATTGCTAGTAATATTTTTGTATTAGAAAATAAAAGCACTAAATGTGTATTTACCCCAATGATTTAAAATATTGTCACTGTAATTTGAGATAATAAACAAAATTGATAGAACCACCTAACTAAATCCATGCTTATAATGTTGATTGAACTGTTCAACTAAAATTGTCCTTATAATTTTCATACATGAATAAATTTATAACGATAAAATAAATTTAATTCAAACAGAAAACCTAGATGGTATTTTTTCTAGATAGAGGTATGTATACAGTTAGCAGTATTAAAAAATAAAAGCTCAATATTTACTCTTGCAATTTTAGCTCACTACCTTGAAAAAACTATATTGATTTTAATTTAGAAGCGAATGGTTAATCGAATAAAAACAAGGTTAACAAAATAATTCTTAGTATTATTTTTGTAATACGAATGTAATAAAATCACTAAATATGTATTTATCACAAGGATTTAAAATATTGTGTTTATAAGTTGAAATAATATACTAAGAAGATAGAACAGTCTAACTAAATTTGTACTTATAATGTAGATTGAACCGTTTAAGAAAAATTGTCCTTATAGTTATCATAAATGAATAAATTTTTAACGATAAAATAATTAAATTCAGACAGAGAAACGAGATGTTAGTTTTCTAAAAGAGGTATGTATACAGTTAGCAGTATTAAAATGTAAAATCTCAATATTTACTCTAGCAGTTGTAGATCACTACCTTGAAAAAACTATTTTGATTTTAATTTAATAGCAAATTGTTATTAAAACTAATTCTAGTAGTATTTTTGTAATAGAATAAAAAGCACTGAATATGTATTTATCGCAAGTATTTAAAATATTCTGATTCTAATTTGAGAGAATTTACAAAGTTGATAGTACCATCTAACTAAATTCGTGCCTATAATGTAGATTGAACAGTTCAAATACAATTGTCCTTATAATTTTCATACATGAATAAATTTGAAACGATAAAATAAATTTAATTCAGACAGAAACACCAGATTGTAGTTTTCTAGAAAGAGGAATGTATACAGTTAGCAGTATTAAAAAATAAAACCTCAACATTTACTCTTGCAGTTTTAGTTCACTATCTTGGTTTTTAAGGTTGATGTTAGTTTAATAGCAAACGGGTATTAAAAAACAAGATCAACAATATAATACTTAGCATTATTTTTGTAATAGCACAAAAGAACATGTATTTATTGAAAGGATATAAAATATTGTGTTTATAAGCTGAAATAATATACTAAGCAGATAAAAGAGTCTAACTAAATTCGTAATTATAATGTAGATAAAACCATTTAACTAAAACTTTCCTTAAAATTTTCATATATCAACAAATTTGTCAAAAATAAATTAAATTAAGACAGAAAAACCAGATGATAGTTTTTCTAGAAAGAGGAATGTATACAGATAGCAGTATTAAAAAATAAAAGCTCAATATTTAATCTTGCTGTTTTAGCTCACTACCTTGAAAAAACTATTTTGATTTTAATTTAATAGCAAATGGTTATTAAAATAATAGCAGGGTTAGAAAATAATTTCTAGTAATATTTTTAAAATAGAAAATAAAAGCACTGAATATGTATTTACCATAATGATTTAAATGTTGTGTTTATAAGTTAAGATAAT
>CM063500.1:47079503-47087003 GCA_032207245.1 Pardosa pseudoannulata
TGCCACTAACGGGGCTCATATAGAACTTTACTAAGTGTTAAAAAAAACTTGAAAATGTAAGCTTGCCAGTCATGTATAAAACATGTATGTATGTCTTTTATTTCATTAAAATATTTTGCCTCAAAACCCCGGAGTTCTTTTATAGACACCCTGTATATGTAGTTTGTAGAACACACATATCTGTTCAAATAAAATAAAGGATTTCAAACAATATCTGTACTTTAAAATTGCAATGCATTTAAAATTTAAATAAAGCCTGTTTATTCTATATAAATATTAAGAAATACTTTACTTAACTACTCTGCTAATTAAGTATATATAAATTTAATAAAATTATAGAAATAACTTTGAAGGATCTGAACAGTTGGTATTAACGGACATTTCCAGCGTTAGAATGCATTCTAAGCAAAAAGATAAGTAAAAATACATTAAATAGATATAAGTAAAAATATAAGCAAAATATAAGTAAATATAAGCAAAATTATAAGTAAAAATACATTAAATGTAATTTAATAAAATAAAATATAGTAATAAATATATGTTGGCAATAATATGTATTTCTACAAACAAATTTTTTTTCTAAATATTGTAAATTACTTTAATAAAAAACACTTTTTCTTAAGGTATTTGAATCCTTTGGTCATTCGATTAGATGTACACGATTATTACTGGATGAGTTGATAAAAGAATACTCTATTTAACTATCTATTTTGCAAATTTATTAATTAATAAAAGGACTAATATTGAAATTACTTAATAAAAACACTTTTTCATAAGGTATTTGAATCCTTTGGTCATTTAATTAGATGTACACGATTATTACTGGATGAGTTGATAAAAGAATACTCTATTTAACTATCTTTTTTGCAAATTTATTAATTAATAAAAGGACTAATATTGAAATTACTTAATAAAAACACTTTTTCATAAGGTATTTGAATCCTTTGGTCATTTGATTAGATGTACACGATTATTACTGGATGAGTTGTTAAAAGAATACTCTACTTAACTACTATATTTTGCAAATTCAATAATTAATAAAATGACTAATATTGAAATTACTTAATAATATTTGATTATTGCTTTTATAAAATTAAAAAATATATTTTTGACTTCAAATGTAGATTTCTCACAAAGGTACAATGAAGCTCAAAATTAAGTGATATTTTTTATCTTATTCATTATCTCCAGATCAAATGATCTTATCAGACAGTGTATGGCAAATAACTGAACCATTGTTCTCTCTATAAGAATGTGTGACGAGAATCAAGGGTTAGACTGATTCGGGATTCAAAAGTGATGTAAAATTGGCCATTAAGGCACAAAGGTTTGATACTCTGAGAAAGTATAATTTTGGACTTCGACAAACCTCTACCTGTCACTTGAAGAGGCATTTGTAAGAAGTATAAGAATGAGATCTTGGAACTGTTTGCCTTTTCAGACATTGTGGTTGGGATTAATTTAATTTAATGAACAATTCCGCACAACTAAATAAAGATCATGTTGTCGCTGATTTTCTCAGAAAAAAAGGACAATAAAGGAATTGGCCTGCCATATCTTTAAATCTCAGCACATTTAGGATGCTCTTACGAAGACAAATACAACTCCCAACTGATGTCCGAGAGTCCTCTAGGAATGAAGTGCAACGCTGCAGAACGATTGAGATGAATTATCTCAGAAAACTCATAAACTGACATTTTTCAGTGTTAAATTAATTTTAGGCTCGCATATCTATTAAAAGATGATCTGCGGTAGCTCATTTGGTAAACTCAGGTGACTCGTAGCTGAAAGGTGGCGTTTTCGGGACTCGAACAGGCCTAATATCCGCGTGTTCGTTAAAACTGACTGGACAGAATGTGTTCGTAGTCTCAATGTGCCAAGTTCTCAATCGATACTTTTTGGAGGTGGTAAGCTGTTTGGGGTGTTTTCTGCTTTAGAGCAAAGTCGCTCTTTCACTTTAGCCCTGCCATTTATAACAAAAAATAAATGAAACATGGACCCTTTGCCTTATTTTGAGTAACCTATGGCTCACTTCCATGCCTTGTTATGCAAGTGACCATAATATCTTTAAAAGGCAACGCTACATCTTAATAATCTATAATAATATTTCATACTGAAACTTATGTTTCAGATCTTCTTACACAAATTAGTATTACGACTAATATTTCATATGTATTTCAATTGTCAAGTGGTACCTTTCTTGTATTAAATCAACTATATTCAAACAAAATTTTATCAAAATCTGACGGGATATTATAGAGATAATTGATCCAAGCGGTTAATGCTCTTATATTTAAACACTAGTGTAACTTTGTGAATTTTTTTCTTTTTATGTCACCAATATATTGCTTTAAACTATTAAAATAATTAATATAGTAATATTCAGGCACATCGATTAAATGACAAACAAAATTTATATATAAAATTTAACTATCTCATTTTGATATAAATTTTACAAATTAGTTGAGGAAATTTATTGAGTGTTGCAAGATAGCAACATTCAACAAACAACAAAATAGTTTTTTCGAGATCATTGTATAAAGGGTATGCTACAGATTCGCAACATGGCATTACAAACAGATAAGATTATTTGCAATTATGTAAAAATTGTCAAAAATAAATGTTTACGAAAATCACTAAAATTATAACTTAAAATTGTTTACTATAATTTTCGTAGTTTAATAACTTTTCTGATTGGTGTAAATTTTCTTGTAGTTTTTTTTTGTAGTAATTTTTTTAGTAATATTTGGACATTTTCCTGAACAAATATTACTAAAAATCCCCTATGTAATAATAGCCTAATTTGTCTGTCCGCGAATTTCTGAAGCGGTTGTACCTGGAATGGATACAGGCATCCATATTGGATTTTTCATGAGTTAGGCTTAGCAAAATTGATAGCGAGTTCGAAATCCACCCCATTCCCCCCTTTTCTAGCTTTTAATGCTATTATTTCAAGCTTTATCTTTCCTCTTATTGTATAGAAAATTCATTCTTGATAAGATGGCAAAGAAAGAAAGTAATATTTAAATTTCTGGACTGTTTCTACTTAAACCTTCATATACTCTAATTAGTTCGCTTACAACGTGCAGACGTTGTACGTCTTGTAGGATGTCCGCCCATTTGATCGTCTAACTTCTCGGGTTGACGGTTCTATCCCCGGCGCAGCCAATTTTTTAATGTCTAATAAATTTAATATTTTCTTCTTTTCCTTTTAAATTCTTATTCCGAAAGTCGTTTTATTATTTTTAAAATAAATTTTTACTATTTTTTCAACTTTTTATAATTTTTATTGTATTAAATTCCCGTATTTCTTTACGGATGTCCGTGGCCACCTAAACATTTCATGTTGTGTATCCTTAAACCTTCTTCTCGTAATGTAATAATAGCCTAATTTATCTGTCCGTCTGTCCTCGAAGTTATGAAGCTGTTGGACCTGGAATGAATAGAACATTCATATTGGACCTTTGATGAGTTAAGGTTTGCAAAATTTAAAGCGAGTAAAGATTATCTTTTCCTAAACTATACATCCGATTCTGAAGTAAATTGGTATGAATAAGATTCGCATCACAGCAAAAAATAATTTCCTCTCTAAAACGTTCGAAATCCACCCAGTCTCCTTTTCGAGCGTTTAATGCCATTATATCAAGCCCCATTTTAAGAGCAGGCGATTAAATTTACCAATTTATCACATAATAAATAGGTAAAAATAACAATTTTTTTCTAGAATCATGACACATTCTGTTAATCATCTCAGTTAATCATTTCTTATTTTAAATTATTGAAATATTTTCTGCATTATTTCCATACATTTTATCACTAAACTTAGGTATTACATAAATAGTTTTCATTTTTACTTAAGTTAAATAATATATTAAGTACATATGTGATATTTTTAATCGATTATATTTGTTGGAATGTATTTCTCAGCCAAAAAAATAAACCATTTTGTACCTGCCTCATAGGGTTCTTTACAATTCAGGAAATTTAAAAATTTTACTAATCCCGTCATATGACAGGCTATATGCTAGTATTAAATATTCTTCAATTTACAAATTTTAATTTTTATAAGTAAAATATTAAAGTAATAGGAAGTGATTAGTTAATTAGTTTTTAAAATAAAGTAATAAATCCAAGCATTTGTGAGAAAGAAATTATAAAAAAATGCGTACATAAAAGTTCAATTTTGTGTACCCTTTGTATATTATGCCCAGTGGCGTAAGGAAAGGAAGAAATATAGGGGCTTTAGATCTTCATGGCAATTCATTTGTATGTGTATTATGTATTTAAGTATTGATGTATTAAAATCCAAATTTGATGAACGACCGTCTAGAAAAAGTTTCTAGTTACGTCCCTGATTCTGGTGACTCAAAGAAATATATTGTATACATACAGGCAATTTTAAAATACAAACATATATATATATATATATATATATATATATATATATATATATATATATATATATATATATATACAGTATATATAACATTATACATTCAATTAACTGCACACGTATTTTTGTTCTTTTTTACTCTTTATTACAAATATATTCGCATTTGTATAAGTATACTCTCAAGCACACATATATACACACATGCATGCACATATGCAAATGTATATGTAGGTAGATAGATAGATAGATGTTTCTTATTAATACACTCTTAAAAGTGTCCGAAACTGAGGTCAATGTTACATGGAATTTGCATTGACTTGAAGAACTCTCATATAAATGAACTTCTGTCCATAATTTTCCGCTTTAGAAATGATGAAATATAATCTGACCTGAATCCGTAAAATAAATTTCTAATGTGGCCTGTACGCTAACCTTGAAGTCATTAGTCTTGCGAGTTATTGATGACTATGCACGTTGAGATTCCACTTCTTCCCAGTTGCCGTTTCATATATTTTAACTCCCCGAAACAGCAGAAAGAAAAATGACTCTTCTTTATTTGGAACGTGCAGAACATTTGAGATGTTTATGACTTTTTAAAGCGCAAATAGTATGCTCCGAATTTACAGTTAACTTGCTCCCAACCTGTTTGTCATTCCAAGCTACGGATCTCGCTGGGAAACACTAAACGGGCCTCGTAAACGTTCGAAAGCTGGGAAGGGGGGTGGGACACGAGGAATAAATCTTAAAACACCAGAGTAAGTTTGTTTAGGCGCTGTCAATATAGTGCTATTTTTCCCCTCTTACGTCTAAGATACTGTGCTTGATCAATCTTCAAGAATAATAGTCCGAGTTCAGAATCTGTCAGTAATGGATTAACTTATTCTACGATTTAAGTAAATTGTAAAGCTTTGCAAAGATGAAACGCAAACGGTATTAAAACATAAATGCGTAGGTTTTACGTTATCAGCCCGGAACAATTTATTTTAGTGAAAAATTACACGCGCGAATCAGAACGGATTTGAAATGCAACACAGAACTTGTAAATGGCATGTGCATTTTCTCAAAGTAATTGCTTGCAAGTAGCAACATTACATTTCAATTTATTCTTGAAGCATGGCGTAGGAAAAAATTAACAGATGAATGCTTACAGTAAAATATGTCTAGAGAGATACTGTGAGAAATTTGAAAAATAATGTTATAGATATTATAACACTAAGACATCAAGAATTTCAATTACCCTTAAACTTTCACCGTTGTCGTATTGACACCGTGATATAATATATATATAAAATGATTGTAGTATTTAAATAATTGCAGGACTACTGTTCAGTAGAGTTCAGTTTAAGGAATTTTTTAATATTTTTTTCATGTAATTATCATATATTATGACCTTTTATATTATAAAATTTGCAATAAAACAAATTACTTGCTTGTAAATACAAATTACTTGCTTGTAATACAAATTACTTGCTTGAAATAGAAGAATAATATTTTTAAATATTAGTATAATAAGCAATTTTGCTTAGTATACTAATATTTAGGAGAATGCTATAAATAATAATGTTAATAATGTTATGAGAATGCAAAATAATAATGATAAAAACAATAATAACATTTATGACATTATAAATTATTGAGTAAATATAACAATTATTTGCACTATAACAATTATACACATAATAACAACTAATTATTATTAATTATCATTATTGTTATGCACATTATTTTTGAATAATAATTATTTACACAATAATTATTTTTCCTTTAATAAAGTAGTAATAATGTTTATGAGAATGTTTCTGGGAGGAGAATACAGGTTTATTAATAATTATTTATCGTTCTTATGCATAATGTTATCGTTATATCATAATGATTCTAAATTAGAACAAGACAGCTTATCAATATCCGATAACCTGTAGTATTACTTAACCTTACAAATTTGAGAGCATTGGGAATTTAGTGTCCGGGATCATCTTTAATGTTAAATATATCTAATAACCTACTTAAGGCATTTATTCTGATGCAACATTGAAATCAGGCTATTTTTAAAACTTTTATTTTAGAACAATTTATGTCTTTCTTTATGAAATGGATCAGTTGTCTAAAGCGTATTTACAGATCCTTTCTCCTCTCAGACCTTACATTTATTTTCTTACATTAGTGGGTTTAAGACACTCTAAATATTTAACAACCCTTCCTTTCCTGGACAGTTTTATTGCATCAGAGAATACTGCTCACACGTTGAGTGCAACGCTAGTCCCAGAAGACACACCAGAAAGTTTGGATATAACGTTTGCTGTCAAGCTACTCGTACAAATACACTCAATAAATAGTCTTGAAGATAAAACATATGCATCTAAAAAGCAGCATATTCTACGTCATAAAATACACACTATTCATATGTGTTTATAAATAAACCCGGAGACATCTAACTGCTTTCTAATTTTAACCTCGTACGGCAAGAGTATTTTCACTCTTAAAATCCCCTATATTATAATAGCTTAAGTTATTTGTCTGTCCGTCATCTAATTTATGAAGCGGTGGGACCTGGAATGGATAGAGGCATCCATATTGGATTCTTGATGAGTTAGAGTTAGAGAAATTCAAAGTTTATCTTCTACACTATCGATCCGATTCTAAAATAAATTGGTATAAATATGCTTCACATCACAGCGAAAAATATTGTCGTCTTTAAAACGTTCGAGATCCATCCCTTCCCTCCTTTTCGAGCATTTAATACCATTATATCAAGCCCTATTTTAACCAGTTAAGAGCAGGGGATTAAATTTATCAATTTATCACATCATAAGTAGATGAAAATAACATGTTTTCCTAACCTTATGACGTCATTCCTTTAACCATCTCATGTAATCATTTCTTATTTTAAATTATTTAAATATCGTCAGCAGTATTTTCATATTTTTATCACTGAATTTAGATATCACGTAAATAATTTTCCTTTATATTTGTATTAAATAATAGATTAGGTACATATGCGATCACTTTAAAGTGAATCATCGATAAATTTTGCTGCAGTGAAAATTGTATTACCGGTATTAACAACAAATACGTTTAATAAAATGTCTAGGAGAATATTTCATGAACTA
>CM063500.1:47097003-47099503 GCA_032207245.1 Pardosa pseudoannulata
TGTCGTTTTTAAAACGTTCGAAATCCACCTTCCCCCTTTTTGAGTGTTTAATGTCATTATTTCAAGCCCTAGTTTATCTGGTCATATGAGATCTATGTGGTAGTCTATTACATAAGCTAAAACTTTCTTTTTAAAAAAATACAATTGTAAAATTTTTATATAGGCTATGCTTTCTGTAACGCATAAAAAAACTGTGCATTAAATTACAAATAAAATGTTTATTTCTTTTTAATATGCAATAAATATTAAATTTTATATTTTTAACTAAGAAAAATTCTTTTATAAATTATGGATACATCGTCTATAAACTAGTTAATTTTTACGAATTTTATAAAATATAATTTTGGAACACAATATCTAGATAAGCTATAATAAATTGAAAATAAAAAAAAATTAAGGACTTTTAAGTAGCTAAATATTAAACAAAAAGAATTTTCAAATCGATTTTTTATTTTTTTTTAACTTTAGTCATAGCTATTTCCCCACAAATTTTAGCCTAGTTGAGGGACGATTGTCATTTTTACTAAGGAAAACGATTTTGCACATTTTAGTTTTTTGCATATTTTCGCAAACGTAAGTGTTTAAAGCTGAATTTTTCAAAAATTAGAATTTTATATCTCATTTGCCTTTAATGGACTGGGTACTTTTATTTTGACTAAAATATTCATTTTATAATGTAAAAAAATGTTCTTTAGCACATCTAGAATATGCTCACACATTTTTAAACTATAAAATAATTGGAAATGCATAAAAATGCATTTTTCTAACTATCATATTTCTTTAAATCGTTTGTTTATAATATCTTCATTATTTCATTTGCCACATTGAGTATTGAAATCACCCTATAGTACACAATATATAAACATCATATGAATAAAAAATTCGAAAGAATTGTTTTATCGGTGAAGAGAATTAAAACGTAGTGCACTGTGAACATGGAAAATTTTTTAATGATATTTATGATCGATAAATTTAACTAATAATATCAAATCTCGAGTACCACATTAGAGTATTTATTATGTTTCGAAGTGGTTTAATTGAACAAAAACGATTAAAATATAATGTTCTCAGCATATGAAAATGACAAGAGAGTTAACCTTTTGGGGACGGGTGACTTATATTTCGATCAAAACGTTTAAATCTCTAAAATATGGACTTTGTTTAAATATGGACAAAAGACCACACTTTAGAGTAATTTATTAAGTCTTGAAGAGCACATTAATTTTCAAAAATTATTACAACTAATATGCTCAATATATGAAAAGGACAAAAGAGTTAACCTTTTGGGGGCTGGTGGTTGATATTTCAACCAAAACCTGAAAGTCTCTAAAATACGGGCTAGGAATATATCCTTCGATTATACATAGAGGACCTATATTATCCAACTGTCCACTATTTAGCTGTCATACGCGGTGGGTCAGTGCTCTCCATATCAATCCTATTATAGTAAATCTAATATTCACCCCATTCTCAATTACAGCTAATTGTTGTGCAGGGTGGCAATATCAAAGTAACTATTTCCAAGTGGTAAAGACTGAATCCAATACTTTCGTCTTTATCAGGGGAATATGGAGAAATACCTCGCCGTAAAATGGTTAAAAACTATTTTAAGATTTTCGGCAGAAAAGTAAATATATAAAAATAAAAAAAATAAAAAAATCGAACTAATATATAAAAACAGTGAAATTCATCGAAAAAAATTATTATGTAAGTATAAAACAATTCAAATAAAAAATTACAATTGTTCAAAAAACAGTTTAAAAAGAAAAAATGAAAAAAAATTTGACATTTGCAATCAGAAATATGGGACTTATTTCTAATAATCGATTCTGAACAGCTAAGAGCATCCATGCTAACAGTTTGATTCAAACCCTTGAATGACTGATAGAAGAACTCAGTAACTGTTTGTATTTTCTATATGTAAAGGGGTTGTATTATTTATCAATTAAACTAATATAATTCTGATTATTGAAAATATAGCGTAATTTTAATCTGTAAATTTTTATTTCATTCATCTCCTCTCGATTTTACAATATTATTGAGAGTGTTTTAACTTTTTATATGAAAATAATTCTGTATTATTAATTCATTCTGTAACATCTATATAATTATTAAATTATTACATTGATTACATTAATTTAAATGGTAAGTAGATGCGCACAATTTAAACTTAAACCCTTTCCTGTTTTGCTCGTACGCTGTACGGGCACATCTTTCGAACCTTTACTGATTTGCCCGTACGGCGTACGGAAATCCGATTTCTATTTCGTTTGCACTGTTTCGGCCGTATTTTTTCAAATTTTAGTAACAAATTATTCCAGTAATTGATAGTTTGCAGTTTATTGTATTTTCGACTGATTGGTCCAAAAGCGCGGTTTTTTTTGCATGTTTTATATCAGAAGACGAATTGTTATCTTTCAGTGCATAGCTTTTTGGTTATATTTTACTAACCGCCCGATAATTTTATTGATGTAAGAGTTGAATAATATATTTTTACTTT